>JAFCGX010000460.1:0-203582 GCA_019023105.1 Diglossa brunneiventris
TCCACCCTCGAGGCCAGGCCTACCTCACCCCGCCGCATGGCTTTTCCCCTCCCCCGCCCAGCCAGCAGCTGGGCCGGGGGACGTCTGATCTGCTTCCCTTGCGGAAACCCAAGAGGGCTTCCCATGGGAGTGCTCTGCTTTTACCCCTGTGTTCTCAGAGGCGTATCCAATGTCCCCAGTGGCCACACCAGGTGCCAATATTCAAATCTGAACACCCATTGGTGTGACCACAGCATCCCAGTAAACTTACTTCCTCTCAAACCACAACAGGTAGGCTAGGAAAACTAGGCATGGTACTGGAGGCAAGGCAAAGCCAAGTGACTTGGAGTGCCTTTCCTTGCTTGGGAAGTAAAAGATATGGTGGCAATGTTGGTAGGGCAGATGATAAGGTATCGTGGGGAGGTATAGTCCAGCAAGACATTTCTGTCCTGGCCCCTTCTGTGTAGGAGCCATTGTTGGACAGAGTCAGTACCGGACATGGTATGCAACTTTTGCTCGGTAGGTTCCTGAAGAAGAACAGCAATGCTTTCTCACGGGAAGGAAAGAACTTAGCCCCAGTGTTGGAGGTGCAGATAAGAAGCTGTGTCGTGCAGCTTAAGGGCTGCAGCAACTTTCTATCCTGGCATATTTGGTTTGGAAGCACTGACTCAATTTGTACAATCATGGAGACGGTATCCATCTTTGGAAGGCAGTCTCCTTCCTGAAAGAATCCATTTGTCATGTGTTTTCCACTTCCTCGAGGCAGCCTTTTTGAAATTCTGCCAGCACACTTCTTTTGGACAAGGTAAAGAGCTGCACTGGGTCTTGGTGTGCAGCGTATCTAGTGCCCTGCGCAGGTAATGTCCAATGGCAGTGTTCTGACAGGATCAGCCCTGGATGTTTTGGATTTTGGAGGAGGGGATGCCATTTCTTTTGAGATGGGCTTCTAGTTCCTCCGCGGCAAAGTTTGGATGGGCACTTTGGGTGGTCTCAGTGAATTGAAAGGCTTTTCCCAATAGGCAGTTCTCTGGGATAGAGTTGTTGAACTGTCAGTAGGAATGCAGAGGCCAGGTCTCTGCAGGACAGGTTTTTGTCCCTTGTAGCTTTAGGGACTGTGTGAGCATTCCCTGGTGCCATCCCATTTGGATCCTGACTCTGAGAGATTGAAGGCTTATGGTGGTACCTAGAGCTGAGAAGGAAAGTGGCGATAGCAGGGTGTCTTTAGGTTTGATGGTGCAATTGAAATCGTAGGCAGCAAAGAGCTTTCCTCCACAACAGTTTAGCGAGCTCTGTTGCAAGCTCGGCCGACGTTTTCAAGTTTGTTACCAGACTCTACAGAGAGAAAAGTTTGTGAGAGCAGAAGAGCTGGTGTTGGCCTTTGAGTGTGGGGCAAAGAAGAGTATCCACTTGGAAGGGGAAGATCGGTGAAATCTTTTTTGTCCCGACAGAGTTGATAGGAGAGCAGGGACGTTTCTGACTTGGCTGTGTCCTGGGGGTGGTTTTGAGCTGGGCTCGGTGCATGTCCTTGTTTTGTGAGTTGACAATGCTGTGGTGTGGTTATTTAGATGAGCACTGACAGTGCCCAGGAAAAAGACAAGCACTTTTCTAGCCCAGCCCCATTCGTGTAGGAGCAGCGTGGGGGCAAGAGCTCCACTGTGGATCCTGGCTCTTGGGCACGGACAGAATGGGATCCTGCATGTAGCAGAGAAGGAAGAGGAATCATTTCATTGTCGGCTGCACAGTTTATAAGCTTCAAATTAAAAGGCAATTGCAGCACGGCCTCTTCATTTTTAGAACGTTTTCTTGACCATCAGCTGCTCAACATGTAACTCCCACCCAGGGAACTGTATCCAGCTCCCTGGAGATATGCACTTTCCCTCAAGATCTATGTACCATCTTGCACTCTAACGCTTGAAGATCCCAAACCGCTTCAAAATGTCCAGCGGCTGCTCTCAAAGAAAAAGTCCTACAACAAAAAGGCAGTGCGGCCATAACAATCAATCACCAGTTTGCTCGTCAACCAAATGAAACATACTAGCAATTTGCACGTTCTTCTCATGATAATATGCATATATATAGCATCAGCACATTCTCTCAAAGTGGCAGAGACTATCGTTTTCAGCTGCACATCTGACTGACAGATGTGCCAGGACAGAAGGCATTTGCCAACCTACCCTCTTTCCTGACATTGGCAGCGCAAATTTTTTCACATTCTTTCATTGTGGCCGTGTCCAAGCAGCTAGAAGTCACACAGGTGGAAGTGCCAAGACAGAAGACGTTCTCAAAGTACCTCCTTTTTCTTTCAAAACAGCTTTTAAACTGCCCACAATGCTCTGTATCTTCTTTCCCACAGAGACCTGCCCTCACTTTTTCACTCTCACATCTTTGTTGCAAACGTCCAGCAGCTGTTTGCGTAGAAAAAGGCTCTAGAAATAAAAGTGAGCCTTGGGCTGCACCTTCCACCTGCCCCACATAAGCCGCATAAAACTCACCAGTGCACTCTGTCCTTCCCTTCTCCACTGCAACTACCATTGCGTTCTCTGGATCTCGGAACCTAAAGGTAGGCACAGTTGTTTCCACAGAAGAGTTGGAGAGTCGTAGATAGCAGCACAAATAGCTCTTGCTGAACTTTAATCCTTACCACTGCCACCGTGAGTTTGGTTTGTAGGCCGGTAAGAGTCATGCTCCTTTTACAGCCGGTATGCTGCAGCCACAAGCCCAGTGCTCTTTGACTCTTGTAACGAGTCCTGCTTTTATTCTCCCGGAGGGGAATAGGCATCTATTTTGTACACAGATCATTGTGGCAGCAGCCAAGGGCTCTAGCGCACTGCTTCTGCCAAAAGACGCTCCGGCCAGGCACTTGCATTCTCAGCACTACGTAGCACCGTATTCTGCGTCTCTTGTCGTCTAGATCATACCGCAAAGCATTTCACAGAGAGAAAATGCACCAGGACAACAAGCTTGGCTGGAGCGTACCCCTGAAACTGGTGAAAATTTTGTATTTGTACCACATTCAAGGGGCAGTCCTCTTTCCTATACAACCTGCAAACTGCTGTCAGTTTGCAGTGCTCTCTGCCTGCTCCTTCTTACCTTGAAGTACCATGCCAATAAGGGCTCTGTGCTGAGGTCTCAGAAGAAGAGGGAAGCATATGTGTTTGTAAAGTGGAATGTCTGTTAGGCACGTCCCTCTTCAAAGCAGAGTGTTCCATGCCAAGCAGACAACAAAGAAACAAAAGATGCGTGTGACTCTGCATTCAAATCCTGCAATGTTCCCAGAAGTGAATTTCTCTCTTCTATAGGACTGACTTGTATGAAGTGGTGTGGTTGTTTCCTTCCATTAGAAGGGAAACTCATCTAGCCAGGCTTCATCACCCCCTGCATCTTTTGGGGTAGTTCTTGGAAGACAATAGATAGCAACTTTTCCACTCCACGTGATTAATGTTTCATTCTCTTCCTAATGTACTTCAAGGAACAAGCGATCAATTCCCTACTGTTTCTATGAAAAGGCATGAAGCTAATAATTAAATTCCCATAGATTTAATAAGGAATCACAATCTTTTATGCCTGCCAGTGTCCCCTTTTGGTATGAAAAGTATGGATTGTCAAGGGTGGAAGAAGATCTGTATGAAAAGGGAGAAAACCAAGAAGCATGCAGCGGTTTTCAGGTATTAAAGGGAAAACGACATTAAATTGTCAACGGAAAGAAATCAAAAGAGGGAGGAGGGAGAAGGGAGGAGGTGGAGGCAAATGCTGCCTTTGAGGCAGCTGATACAAGGACCATCGGCCTCATGAGCAAACAAGAAAACCAAATGAAACTTCACAGCAATCTCATCAACAACTTAGTGGACAAATGTGCAAACCCATTTGTTCATTTATTTTGTGTATAATATATATAGAGATGTTCTTCATTCTGACAGAATTTTCAGGAAGCAAGTTAGTGTATGGCACCAGGAACCAATGGTATATTGGAAATGGCCAACATGCAGAACACGCTCCATCCTGAATGCTACCACAGCAGAATCACAGGATCATAGAATGGCCGGGGTTGAAAAAGGCCTTAAAGGCCATCTAGTTCCAACCCTCTGACATGGGCAGGGACACCTTTTACTTGCCCAGGTTGCTCAGAGCGGCATCCAGCCTGACCTTGAACACCAGGCTGGGGTGTCCATAGCTTCTCTGGGAGAGCTGTGCCAGTGCCTCACCACCCTCACAGGGAAGAATTTCTTCCTAGTATCTAATTTCAACCCGCCCTCTTTCACTTTGAAGCCATTGCCCATTGTCCTGTCTCCATAGTTCCTAATGAAGAGTCCCTCTCCTGCATCCCTTCAGATACTGGAAGGTGTTGTGAAGTCTCCATGCAACCTTCTCTTCACCAAGCTAAAGAACCCTAATTCGCTCAGCTTGTGGGATGTGCTCTTGTCCTGAATACTGAACTGCAGTATTGAATGATGATTGTTTTTGAATCCTTTGAAGGCATGTTCTTTTTCAGCCTTAAATTAGGCTAAATAGCTTTGATTTGTGGGTATGATAGAAGCTACCCAATGGACTCTGCTGGTGGAAATCAAATACTAGTCTAGTATTTTGAATGCAAAAAATTCCTCCCAATGAGGCCAACAGGTTTTTTTGGCTTTGAATCTGAGCACGTGGACAGTAGTGGATGGTCTACACTTTCAAAACAGTGTAGATACTTCTTTTTTTCATTAGTGGCTCAGAAACTGAAAAGGCAGCTACAAAATGGTGAATACATCCCTACAGAATTCAAAATGGTTGTTCTTATTTGCATCTCCACCAAACAACAGATCGTTAGAAACTAAAACAGATGGGAATTTTATAGCTTCTCAGAAATGAGCAGAATTGGCCAATGTGCCTTAGCAGTAGCTACAAGTTTTTCAGCCTGAGGCATAACAAAAGTATTTCAACCGTAGAGTACTTTTTCTGTACTTTTTGGCCTTTTATATCAAGGATGCATGATAAAAATAAAAAAAAAAACCTCCAAATATAATATATATGTATATTACATGACTAAGATAATAGCACAATCGGTAACATATATAGAACAGAACCCATGGTTTTTTAACTTTCAACCTTGTCCTTCTCAACACACCTCGAAAATGGAATTGTTTCCCTATCTGCTTGAAAACATTTTGGAGCAAAAAACACTCGAAGGTCCTGATTGGTGCTTGTCAAAACACTACTTCTGGTTTTCTGTCCATAAGCGGAGTAACGAGGGAAAGCTGGTAGCTGGCCAAAGAGGTAGGAAGAGTAATCATCATCCACAAACTGGGCTAAAGAATTTCCACAGAAAATTACCTGCCTTATTACTTGTTCATGTGTTGGGTTGAAAGTTCAGAATCTGTTTCCTTTTTTCCCATCCGTCTAATGTTATATTTCACAGAATTTGAGCCCCTCAAACATCAGTCCTGCCAGAACAGCCCGCCATGTGCTGTCATAGGGGATCTGCTGATGCCCACTGACTCTTACTAGTCTAGTGCTTGTCACTGTTGCAGATCAAGAACTTCTGAATAGTTTTGATTAATGCACTTCAAGTGGTTGAAAACAAGAAAAGAAGGACTAGACATTTGTATGACCAAATCCCCTGATGGAATAAAAATAGGAGCATAATAAATGTATTCATTGTCATAAGAAGGGAGATGAAGGGTCCAAAAGATTACTTGCATACTTACTGTTCTAAATCCCTTGTTATCTGGCAAATTGCAAAAGATGCCAGGCTTTCACCAAAATGCAAATCAGATTAAAACGTGAAGCCTTACACTTTACTGGATATAAAACTCATCATCCATTTTTAAATCTTAGGGATTGTGATGTATTTCCTATTAATACCCCGAGGTTTAGAGCTGTAATTCAGAGAGAAAAGAAAGCTATTTTGAATTCATTCTATTCAATCATCTTGTCTGCACTCTCTCCTCTTGCTTTTCACTTCTGAAACTCTGTATGAAAGGCATAGAGTTCTGGATTCATTCTTTTCAACAGTTTCCCCTGTAATTCTTCTTTTAAGGCAAACCTGTAAAATCCACACTTTCTAACCCCACCACTTCTAAAATTCTATGGAGAAGCAAAAAAAAACCCCATCAAACAACTAAATCTCTGCTCCAATTTGCAGAAAAAAACCCATGCCATTAACTGCTTTCTTAACATATTCTTTATCTTGTATTAATATGGCAACCTTTTCTTGCTTTTATAGATTAGAACCAATTCTTAAAGCTAGAAGGAAACACAGGTTTACTGTAGCTGCTTCTGAGATACAGAAGTCCAGCAAGGAGTTCAGACGTCAAGTGTATGTACAACAAGATTCAGCACAACGTTGAGACATATTAGCTATTTCTCAAGAAAAGCCGCCAAACTGAAACTTTTTAGACTTCTATACTATCATGGGTACCTGCTTGCAGAACCTGACCTAAGTTGCTGGAAACTAGCTGCAATATTACTGTAAACAATGCTGTGAATGTAGGACATTGTAATTTTTCTCTTCCATTGAACACCACAAGTGGAGTCGCATCACCTGTCTTCAAAATTCTATATTTCCCTGCAAACTGGTAAAATAATGATCAATAAAGTGTTCTGTTCATACAGCTTAAATGTAATAACGTTCAAAATTAAAAAAAATCCATTCACATATGGTCTGCAATACTACAGCAGAGAGAAGATGAACCAGTCTGGCCTACAAAATAAAGTGAAGCAGAATTTGGGAATTTGGAACACCTTACGATGCAATATTTAAAGAAAAAAGAAATAAAATGTAACCTTCACAAACTCAATTAGTGATGCACAGACAGAGAAAAAGAACTAATTACTACTATAATTTCTTTCATTCTCAGACAAGAAGTTAAATGATCCTCTTGAATGCATGGAAGATTGTTGGGAAAGACAGCAGCCTTCTTCTTTACAACATATTCTTCAGAACTCCAGGAGACAAATCATTAGAGCTATGAGGATCTTTCTCTCTGTAAAACTCCCAGAGCATAGCCAATATTATATTCCTTTAGAGATCCTCACCGCCCTGGGCGACTGGTGGATAGTCTACAGCCCCAGTACATCAGCCAGACACTCTGCCTTATTTAGCATGGCTACTGCAGCAAGGACATCATCTATACTGGCTTTCTATCCAAAATATATGCAAGGCACAACAAAGAATACACCCAAAACACTGAGCACAGCGTATGGCCATCAAAAGAAAAATCTCAGGATGGCAATACTGGATCTTCTGATCCAAACCATCAGGAAACATTTCTTTAGAGGTGAAAAAATAGTTATGTAAACCAGAGTTGCATGACCCAATATTTCTATTGAACTGGGACTATTTTGATCAATATTATTGATCCATTTCTTTTCAGTGCATTTGGTAAAATGTAAAGTATCGTTTAAAAGAAATTATTGGATGCGTACTAAGTACTACGGATTAGTTAAGGTGTTGGTTTTGCATGGCTTGGTTTTTGGTGGGGAGGGAAGAAGCCAGCCACAGAAGTGAATTTTTTGTGAAAAGCTCCTAGAAGTTTCCTCCATGCCTGGCAAAGTGAATCCCTGCTTGGCACTAAGAGCAGACATGCTGCTAAGCCAATTAGAGAGCTGGTAGTGCCTCGGTGATATATTTAAGAAGGAAATCAAAACTGCAGCCAGTTAACTCTTAAGTTTTCAAATTTTTCGGTTGGCACCTCTTCTGGTTTGAAAGCAAAACCAGCGAGAGACGCTGTTGCAGTGTGTGTGTCTGATTGCAATGCAGTTCTAGTAGTCAGTTTTATAATACTTCCTCTTTTGTGCTGTTGTAGCATATTTTATTATTAATGGATTCTTCCTTTCCCCCTGTGTTGTTGGTTTGTGCCCTAGTTGTCCATCTCCCATGACCTGCCCTTTTGTTCCTGTTCCTCCTCCTCCCTGATGTCCAATCCCACCCTCCCCAAGCCTGCCCCCTTTCTCTAGAAACTTCCCTATCAATTTTATATCCTTCAAAACCCCATTGGTTTGTTTAAATTATTCTCCTCCCCTGTAGTCCCCTATTGGTTTAAACATTGTATTCCCCGCCTTGTGGTCCACCCCCAGTTTTTCCCGGTTGGTTAAAGATTGTATCCTCCCCTGGGACCTCTCCCCATTTATAAGTTGATGTATGCCTTTGAGTCAGTGTCTTTCTGTCCCTGACCCTCCAGGGAAGAAACTCCTTTGGAAAACATAGAGAAGACTTCTCTCTGTTCCTTGTCCCTGCCCTCGGCGCAGTCCTATCCCCAATGCAGTCCACCTGTGCTGTAGAGCAGCTGTGCCCTACAGCTGCACCCCAGATTTGACAGCTTTCTGGGGGCAGCCCACTCTCACTGTTGGTGTCAGGAGCTAGTCGGGCTGAAGAAATCCAGCACTGCAGCAAGACTCCAAGTCAGAAATACAATTTATTAGGAAAAAGGGGAAAAAACCCAAATACATGCAATAATACAAAAGAAAAACCACTGACAGAATACAACCTGCCACCCTGCTAGTTAGGGTGGTGGCAGCATTCCGGATGAAATGGTCTTATTGAAGTGGTGATCCTGTAGAAACCATCTGGTAGCTCTTGTCCTCTGGAAGACCAGTGAGTAAGGGTGGCCGTTCCTCTGGGAAGCCAGTGGAAAGACTGCTCGTGGTGTCCCAAAACCCAGATTATTTCCAGGTGGGGATGCTTAGCTCCTCCCCCCAGGCGGAGCATCTCGCAATGGGCTGAAATCGTTCTGAGTCACGGGGTGGGTCCTTGATTACCCGTTGAACAGAAATGGCTCCTGGAGGGAGTTATCTCTGAGTCATGTAGCAAGACATTGATGGGCCCATTAGTGTGAGATAAGGAAAAAGAGAGATGCCTCTCCTGGTTTCAGTAGCTCTTGAGGATGGGAACAGAATACATTTTTATATTGTAACCTAGGACAATACAGGATGCATGTTTTTGCATTTGCAGGAAGTTTGTATGGATTTGAAAAGTATCGTTATACCAGAGGCACAAAAGTATTCTCGTACCCTTTTTAATCGTCTTCAAACCAAGCAATTGTCACAATACCTAACGCATGAATGACTTGCAAGTGAGTTGAAGAAACACGGCAAGGACAAGTAGTGTTCAACTGCAGAGAATCATTTAGGGACACCATACCTTTATATTTTAAATCGGGAAGCATGGATGGACCGTTTTTTTCCCCTTAGTTGACTACAGAACCAGCGGTCCCTTACAGGAGGGTGTTTGGATTCAAGATGACACTGGCAACTAAGAGCATGGCTACACAGAAAGTGCTACTTTTAGACCAGAACATTCAACTACTTAAAGGCAGATAGGAGAATAGCTGACTAGTGACAGCTCTGACAGGAAGAGTCTGTGGCTTTTCCCCTTGGGAACAATAGTAACACATTTCAATTTAAAAAACCATTCATTTCAGAGGATCAAGCATCAGTAAAAATAAAAGGTCAAGTAAAGACATCCTAGTGCTCTTCTTATCAGAAGCATGTTCCTCCATATGAGAGTATTTAGGAAAGGACAGTGCATTCATAAGGAAAGGTGTGCAAGTTAGAAAACAAGTAGAACAACACAAGACAAACTTACACAATATACATCCTCAATTGCAAATTGAAGAAATAATCATTTCAATCTTTCGTGGAATTAATTGCATTTTATTTGTTATTTTCATTTCAGCTGCTAAAAAGTTATTTTTTAAGCCTGAATTTAATGAATTCAGCAAAGCTATCTTTTTGAATGTCTGCATACCCCTATTAAACACTGAGGTGACAAAAGAGACGGCAGTGGAAGGAAACCTGGTCCATCTCCCCCTCCTCGAAGCTTTAGGCCAGCGAGTGATTAGAATTTGGTCACTTCATTTGAGATAAATAGCTTTACCAAGAGAGAATATTATCCAGCCTTTATCTTTCCTTTTGGAGCTGATCCACTTTGTAGTCATAAATTCTTGACTCAGTTGGTGAGAAACAATGGCATTACAGCCATGGATGTTAAAGTGCACTGATGGGAAATGAAGTTTTCATCTTCAGGTCCTCGCTTCAGTAAATATTCCAAATTCATCAGAAAGAAAGTTCAAAGAGCAGTAATCCCCACTCAAATGACCTAATTCAAATAGTCTGTACGCATAAGAGACATCAAGCAGGTGCTCTCATCTGTTAGGGGAATACCCAGACAGTACATTATTGTCTAGTTAGGTGGCAACAATTTTGGAAATAATTTAATTTTTTGTATTGCAAGTGAATGGTGAATACATTTTATTACTGGATAAGGTAAAAGAATGTCTTCTGCATCCTCTCAGAGGGGAAGCTTACCTAGATCTAAAGCTGCTCAGCTCCATGATAGGATGCTTTGTCTTAAAAGGGAACTCTAGTCTTTGTCCTTTTGGATTGCTTCCATAGCTTTTCACTCACTCTTCAGGTACCTGTTAATATGTCCTGTTATCCCATGCAAACTTTTATGGCCATAGTCACTGAATTGGTACGTATTCCATGAAGTCCACAGGCCCTGTTGAGATGGATCCACAGGTCTCAAGGGTGTTAGCAGATGTTATTCTGAGGCCACTCCTAATCATGTTTGATGGATCATGGTGACTGAGGAAAGTGCCCAAAGACTGGATGAAAGCAAATGTCACCCATCTTCAAAAAAGGCAACTAGGAGGACTTGGAAAAGTACAAGCCATCCAGCCTCATTTTTATCCCCAGGAAGTTGATGGAGCAGCTCTTCCTGGAAAGCATTGCCAGGCACATGAAGGAGGACAAAATAATGTAGTCAGCATGGATTTACCAGGGGAACTTCATGCTTGACAACTTTTTAAACTCCTCTGATGAATCAACTTGCCTGGCAGCTGAAGGGAATAATGTCTGCCTGGGCTTCAGGGAGGTTTTTGACATTTATCTACATGGCAGCACACATACATACCGGAAGGAATAGTGCAAAGAGACGGGAACCAGTGTCTTTTCAATGATGCTCAGTGAAAAGACAAGAGGCAGTGGGCACACACTGAAATACAGGAGATTGCCTCTGAACATCACAAAAGGACTTTTTACTGTGAGGGTGACTGAACCACGGCACAGACTGCCCAGAAAGATTGTGGAGTCTGGGTCTTTCAAGACATTAAAAGTACACCCAGATATAATCCTGGGCAAGAGGCTCTAGGTATCCTGGTTTAAGCAGGGGGGTTGGACCTGGTGAGCCCCACTGACCCCTTCCACTCTCATTCATTCTGTGCTAGTGAATTCTCTTAGAGATGCATTTCAAGGACTGGCATGACAAAGTTCTGTGCAGAGAGAGATCCAAATGGACATGGGATCTAAGTTCCTTAAGTAGTGTTCAAGAAGAATGTAAAACTCTGGGATAAGTGTCTCTTCCATAACTGAATCCCTTTCATGGGAAAATTCCTCAGCTATAGAAAGATCTTCTGATACGCATGCTTAAGACTGACACTGGCTGAGCAAATTTCTCCCTATGTGTGCCTAAGACCAGTTAGGATCTTCACAGAAAGTGTTGTCAACATAGTCACAGAAGGTATATTGTTAAGAAGTGACAACTTACATCAGAATGGCAAATATTGGTCCACAAATGTATTAATGTAGGAATTATCTCCTTGGTTTCAAAATAAAAAAAAAATAAAGAGTTGGTCTTTATTTATCAATTTCATTGCAATATTGATAAGGGGAGAAAAAGACCTAAGTCCTTAACTTTCTTAACTCTAACAAAGATTTTAAAAATTCCTTGTAAAAAATGTATCATCATTATCAGAGTATGAAACAATTTTAGGTGGGAAAAAAGTTCTAAATTTGCCTAGATAGTGGCAAAGAAGCCAAGAAAATTGGAAAGAAACAAAAAGAGAGAAAAAGAGTCAGCTTTCGTCTGCAAGCTCGTTCTAGAAGTAGTCTGCTAGAAAAAGGAACCCCCAGTTGAATTTCCAATGTATTCCTGTACTTGATTCAGTAACTGGTCAATGTAAAAACCAATCCTTTTGTACAACTTCTCCCAGCAACAAAAACTCCAACAGGTTGACACCAGCATCATGCCTGTCCCAGACATATTTAAAAGAGAAATCATGATTTTCTTGAAAATCTATTTGCATAAAAGTTGCAAGACATTGGAGGGATTCTCCACATTCTCATTCCTCCATGTGGCTTGAAAGTATATTTAATAAAATATGCAACAAAGCATATGATTTATAAGGTAGAGTAAAATGGATGATTTGGGAATTGATCTCTTGTTGATATTAAACTTCATATCCACTCTCTGTGAAGTTTCTGAAACAAATTATGGAGCTGAGGCATGAATCTGCCACTACAAGTGTTAAGCAAACATACACACTCCCCTTCACATGCCCCCCTTCCACACACACCCAGGCACACACAAAGGCCAGCATAGCAGATCATGAACACCTTGGAAAAGGCTGAAATGCTAAATAGCTCTCTTTGTGGGCATATTAGTTGGTGCAATAATTCAAATATCTGGTACAAAAATTCTGTTTAATATCTACCTACTATTTAAAACACAGCTTTTAATTTAATCATATTTACAGGATATTTTCAATTCATTTGTTTCTTTAAAATTACTTAGTTCTCACGTGTTGTATGTCTACGAATATTTTCTTCTAAAAATAGAAAAAAATAGATTATATCTTTTCAGAAGAAAACATTGGTTTATACAATTTTAAACCATCATGATATGGAAGAATTTTTTTGTCCCTCACTAAGGTGGAAGAAGTATTTGGATCACAGATCATTTACAATGAAATGCTTTACATTTTGAAGATGCTTTCAATCAATTTTGATCCTCATTGCTTATTCATTGTAAACAGTAGTTTTTCAGTGAAGGGAAAGTGTGTGTGGTATATCTACATTAGTTCAAACACCAATTCCTACTAATGGCCAGGCTGAACTCCAGTAAATAATGTCCTGAATGATATTTTGCCGCCTTCTTTGGCACTTCATGAAATCCTAATGTGATCAAGTGTTGAAATACAGAGATTTTCTCTTAGAGAGTGTCCCATGTAGAAACCCATCCCATGTATTTTACGCTGTAATTTTTATCTCTTTTAAAATTTGATATCTTCTGCATAGTTTTCATGAATCTTTCTGTTACAGTAGTGAAAATCACAGATAAATGTAATTTTGTACAATTTTGAATTTACCCCAAGAACTAAGAGAAAACTTGCTCCTATACTTCAATCTGAGTTTCTTCTATATTCAAACTTTGTTTCTCTACTATCAAGAGTCTCCTTTGTTGCTGCTCAAAGCCCCATCCAACCTGACCTTGAATACTTTCAGGGATGGGACATCCACAACTTCTCTGGGCAACCTGTTCCAGTGTTCCAGCACCCCCACAGTAAAAAAATGTCTTCCTTTCATCTAATATGTGTCAGAAATAATAAATCTAAGCATATAAACTTTAAGGAAAGGTTTGAAATTCTTTTGATTTGAAGCACATTTTATATGAATACTGACTTACAGATGACTAAAATATGTTGATGGGCATTTGAGCTGACACTTTTTGAAAAAGGGCATGGAATTTAAAATTAAAACCAGTAACATTAAAAACTTCTTGCCATTTTCTTTTTCCTCTGATATTCAAAATTGCATATGTCAAATATCTGTGCTTCATACAAACCTCTCAGACACTCTCAGAAAAAGCTTTTGTTTCAGACTAAGTTGCGGTTTACGTAGAACACTAGTACTAGTGAAGGTTTTTCTGGGCATAGGGAGAACACCTTCTCATTGGATTTGTGCGCACAATCCATTTTATTCAAACTGGAAAATTGATCCCAGCTGTGTTCTATTCATCATTCTTACTGCATCAGGCCTCAAGATTCTGTGAAAAGTAGCCTGTGGACCTTGAACATAGCTCATGTGAAACAGATGAGAGGTGATGGAGAAGTTGAGGGAGAGAATAAAGAGCATATGGCCCAGTACAGACACCAGAAAGTACTTCTTCATGTAGCCTGAACAATTGTTTAGCACCCTTTAAAGGCTGTGTTTGACAAACAGGGCTGAAGCAGGTCTTCAAAATACCTGGTAGATCAAAATCCACTGAAGCAAATTCCCCTGGCCAGTCACCTTGCTGCTGATAATTCACCCTCCATACCAGCTGATCAGGCCTAACAATGCTGCTGCAAAAGTATTGTGAAAAAGGTAGGCACATTTTCACAGATGCAGGGGAAAATCCCCTTGGACGATGATTTCAGGGGATAATTTGATGGAGCAAGTTATGTAACCTTGTCTACTGTGCAATATCTAAGTTGGCGAGTTCACCATCTGTCAGTATCACTTTAGAAAATAAATGTTTGATCCACAAAAAAAATATTTCATATATCCTGTTTACCTGATCTATTTCAGCCAATGAATAGGCTACGTTCCATCAGCAAAGGGTTTATGATCCTATGTTTCTTTAAACTGTAATAATTTTTTATTTTTTTCTAAATCAGACACTGTCTATTCATAAGATTCAGATGTCCATGGTAGGGGTGTAATTAAATTCACATGTTAAAAAATATCCTTCTTGTTATCTTTTTTTTAAATTACTGACATGTAACACCAGTCTGAGAGCTGAAGAAAACCCCTTCATTTGCTGTTTGCCAAGTCTCATCTATGTGATACAAATTCTACTTGAGAAATCACACCCATTGCCATGTAACACTACTACTAATGCCTTCACAACCTTTTCTTCATCATTAGGTATTTTGGTGAAGTGAATGATTAGAACGTAAGCAAGGGCATTTGTTCAAGATGCTCCAGAAAGAGCTGTGGTCCGTTCTCTTCTTTGCTGCCTATGTTAGCACTGAGCTGCAAAAAAAGAAAGATTACTAGGAAGAGTGTTACTTTTAGTCTAAATTTCTAAATGATGTTTGGAATACCCTGATAAATGACAAGTTGCTCTTTTAAAATACGGCATCTTAAGGGAAAAAGTCAGCTTTAAAGAGGTTTTGAGACAGTTGCTTCTGGAAAAAAAAATAAAAACTGGAGGTATCTAAGGTCTTTAGCCATACCACTTTGAAGATTGATTCAAAACACAGTTTCTTCATATAGGAAGAACAGAGAACCATAGATGCAACCCATTTCAAAATGGAGTTCTATTTGTTTCTGGTTGGGATTACTGGACATCATTTCTTGTGAAGTCGAGGGACTGCAGTTTAGCTCTCTGTCACGGTTTGACACTGGCGCAATGCCAGTGCCCCCATGAAAATATATGCTCCCTGGTGTCTGCTGTGAGATGTGACCAGGAATAGAGCAAAGCAGGCTCCAACTTAGGAATGAAGAAGAAAAACTTTGTTAACCTACAACTATATATAAGAGAAAACACACAGAACTCAGAATGAAAACCTTCCAAAAACATTCCTCCTCCCCCCACCAAATTTCCAATACATCCACCCCTCAATTCATCAACTCTCAGTCCATCACCACCCTTTAGACAATCAATTCTTAGTTCATCAAGGAGTGAGGAGTCCCTCTTGTGCCATAGGCTTCCCCTGGAAACACAGTTGAGACCTTGTGTGTTTCCATAATACACATGGCACCGCCCGGAGATCATTTGCCATCATGACATCTTCCTTCCATGTCCAGTGCTCTCACCACTGCACATGGACCAGAGCTGCTCCTAGGGTTCCCCTTTTAAGGATGCTTTGCCCAGTTTCCAAAAAAAGCACAGTCTCTCACTTTTGGGACAACTGTCCCCCCCAAATTCACCCCCTGGGGCCGAGGGGTCTCAAGAACAAAGATCTTCTCCTCCACTGAAGATCGAGGGCCTCAACCACCCTCCTCATCCGTCATCTCTGTTCACGCACTCCTTCACATAACATCACTGAACTCTCTTGGCTCCGAGCCATTGCCTCCCCACTAAATGCAGTCTCTGTGTCACAGGAAAAAATGGTTCTGTCCATGGCTAAACAACAAAAATCCAGCCAAAGGCCACTCCATCACCTCCTCTCACCTAAGATTCTTCTCCACTTCTCTCGTGGCCTATTTCCTCTTATCTCATCTCTATCTCTCTTCTCATTCACCTCCAGGAGGATCAGCATTTATAAGGTTTCCATCATCCAAGAAGGGGGTTAAAAATCTCAGGCTCTGCCTGTCCAGAACTCCCACGGCTGCCCTGCTGGGCACCTTCTCGCTGCACCTCCCCTTCTCCTCCTCAGCCAGCCATGCTATCAAATTTCAAGGTGTCACAGGCACAGACACCGTCTCTCTCTCTCTCTCTCTCTTTCCGTGGGGGGGTGAGGGGGGGGGGGGTGGGGTGGGGGGGGTGGAATCCCGATGACTCTCCAATGTTCCTCCACCCTTCCTTCCATCCTGCAACTTTCACCTCCCTTCTCTGTCCAAGGCCCTACCTCACCCGGGCCGCATGGCTTCCCCTCCCCCTTTCAGCCCGCAGCAGCTGGGCAGGGGAGCTCTGACCTCCTTCACTGCTGGAATCCAAGAGAAAGTTTTCCTGGGAGTTCTCTGCTTTTAATCCCCCGTGTTCTCAGAGGCGTATCCGTGTCCTCAGTGACCACACCAGGTGCCAGTATTCAAATCTGAGCACCTATTGGTTTGACCACAGCATCCCAAAAATCTCACTTCCTCTCAAACCAGGACACTCTCCAATAACTTCCTTCCCTGCAATTCATCTGCATTTGCTCCTTTGTCCAGAGTCCCCATTTATTAGTGATGGTAATACTCCATCTATGCATTAGAATATTCAACTAGAGTGTGTGTCTCATACTTGCTAGTTAAAATTGGCTGGAACAGAATGGATAGTTACAGTTGCTTGTATAGAATAGTCCTCTTTTGACAAGCTTTCTTTAGCCAAGTTTTGAAGCAGCACTAGCAAATAGGAAGTACAGCTTGCAGCAGGGAAAGACTCTTCTGCTTTCTAAAATTTCCTGTAGTTAGATGCCAAAAGGCTTTTCGTAGCACTACTAACTGTCTTGTAGGAATACTTTATCTAATCCTACCTCTGATAAAATTACTAATGGGCTACTTTTCTACAAGGCAGAACATTTTTCTTTTAATAATACGTTTTTTGTAAGTTGGAAACATGAACTTGTGCACCAGTCACGTGGAATGTACTCCTACTTCTTAATAAGTTTCACAACCTTCTTTAGAAAATATTGACTCTGTGTAACTTCAAAATAAGAATTCTGGCCATCTTCATTCTATTGATGTAATGATTTTTCTACCATGCTGTTATTGTTTTATATTAAACTATTTTTTACCAGTAGAAATATTTTTCCCTGACACCTATGGAAAATACCTATGTTTACTCAACAGTGCAGCATCAGTACATTGTTTAGAATTATTTCAACGTGGTCCCAAACATATCTGACAGCTAGACCGCAGAAATTAGCAACAGTGAACGGGAATAACTTCTGAACCCTTTCAGTAGATTTCCCAGGAAGGGCTTGCTTTCTGCCACTGCACATTTTCCCAGAGATATTGTCTGGTTAACAGTTGCATCAAAAGAGTATTTTTGCACAAACTTTGGGGCAAGCTCTGTCTCAGATTTACTAGTGAATGCAAAGAGGGTGAAAGTGCTGCTTCAAAGCCCTCTGTGCGCTTTCTGTACCAAGAGGGGGGTGACCCCAGAAATAAGTTTTTGATCTCTCTTCAGAACACAAGGCATGTCATCACCTCATTCATCTTCTTCTGGGACTCATAGCATCTAAAGACTAAGAAGCTCTCTTGCTTGCTCAAGTGTGTTCAGCAAAAAAACCTTTTCCCATCAGCAAATTTGAACACAACTACAATCGAGTCAATTCCAATGCTGGCAGGGCAATACTCTACCCCAGTAGTAACATGCCACTATTAGAAGACTGTGTAAAAATATTTGTGTACAAAGTAATCAGAGGGAAAAATAGAATTGGGATGAACTGCACATTGTTCTGGAAAAAGCCTCCTGCCACAGTCTTACAGACATCATTTGCTGGTATCATTTTTAATAGTTGGGTTTTTTTAAATTTTGTATAAGATAAAATATTACTGCACCTTGATGTTTCCTTAATAGAAGTACAGCCATTTCTTAATAGAATAGAAGTAAGCCATTTGAATATGTACAAATGGCCTTTTAAAATACATATGCTATAGCACACTGTGAAAGTAATTAGCTATAAATAGAAATCTAAAGGTTTAAAAAGATTTTGAATAAAGTAAGTCTAAGGTGATAGAAGAAGAAGAAAACAGCAGTTTTCTTCTGGTGAAAAAAAAAACGGAGGACATTGTACAGTGGAGATGTATTATTTCACTTTCTGAAAAACTGAGTAGGTTTGCTATTGCCAATGGTTTTCATTAGGAAGGGATTCCATTTGAAAAAAAAAACAAACTTCAAATTGACTTGACATAAATGTTATGACACTTAACTTCACCAATCCTGAAGAAAAATTCTCATCGATTGATATGGAAATCATGATGGTAATGGAGACAAGGATGTCTAAGCCATGCCATCAGGAACATAAAAAAGCATTAGAATGCAGGTAAGACTGAGCTCCTGAACTAGTGAGAAGTGAATGCAATGAAGACATTTTCCTTTAAGAGTCTTCAGGATGAAGAGCAGATCAAATTTTTTCATGTGAAGTATTTATGAATAGAATGAACCTTCAAAATAACATTGTTTTCAAAAACCTGTTTACAGTATCTCTTAGAATGATGCACAGTTCTTATTAATAGAAAAAGAAAAGCACTTTTTTCCACACTGTTGCGCACTCTTAAACAATCTACAATAAAAACAGTATTTTTTTCATGCTGGGAATGATGTTAATTACAAAAAAGCTTTGTAGCACACTTGGCACTGTATTCTCTTGATTAGCATAGGTTTTTATTCATCAAACAAGTTTCACATTGACTATTTTTCACCTTTAAAAAATTACGTCTTTGTACTTATGCAGCATCCATGAAGAATTTCTTGGGTGTTATTTTGTACTGGATCCTAAATGGCAGGTTCTGCATTCTGCCATCAGTCTAGCTTTCCCATTTGATTCAGCTTCTGAGAGGTATTTTCAGAATTGAGGATTACCTGCAAGAATGATGCTAAATGCATGCATTTTGCTTCCTGGTTAATGCAAAACTATTTTTCCTTTACAGCACAATAGGAACAGGAAAATAATGATGGTGGATTCAATCCTTATAGTAATGCAATGAGGACTATTATCATCATTAGAAACCAAGCAAGTCGTATTTATTGCACATGCAGTGCAACCACTAATGCAAATTACCCTGTAAGTTCAAAAGGAATCTGTATCATAGGAGTGGATTGAATGCTTCTACTGATATTTTGCTTAAAGCAGAAAATTAATTCTTTTGACAGCCAACTCATAATTGCAGCCTCACTTTCAACTACGGCTTTCAAACAGTTGAAATGTGTCTGTTTATAAAACGATATGGCACAGTACACAATAGCAAATCAGGTCATAGACATTCAAAAGAAAAAAAAAGATCAAAGGACAGATTCATTCACATCTGCAAGCCCTCAAGAGTGTACAGGTCAAATGTCCCCAGAGAACTAGGCTGGTGGTGCAAATTCTCTATGTTGGCATCTTCTGTACCCCTGCCCAATACACCTTCTGCTCTATTCCTGGGACTTCACGTTTGCATTTCTACAGAGTCCTGTCCTGCAAACTGACTCAAAGTTCAGGTAATAGATTTCCAAGATTTAGAAATGTTGTGTTAAGTTTATTTATTTCATAATTCATTCTGTCTAAGCATACTGTAACTTTCTGAAGTGAAATACGTTGAGTGTGTCACGTGTATTTTGCATGTTCGTTCTGCTTCACATTAAAACTTCTCACAGACCCCTGTGATGCCTTGCTGCAAAAATATATAGCTGCAAAGAGTGGTTGTGGGAAGTTAGAAGAGCCAGAAAACCATATAAATAATCTAACAATAGAGCCTTGAATTTCTGAATAGAATTGCACCATGTAAAGTCAAAATATAATATGGAAACGATTTTCACATCATGATGAGTGTGGGCTAGAGAGAATCCAGATAGAATTTTTTTTAAACATTTCCAGGAAAAGCATGACCATGACTTGGAAGTATAGCATGAAATATTTTTATACAGCATGAGTTCTCATTACCTAATCATATGATTTGTATAACTGAATTGGAAACCAGGAAAGAAACAAAGAAAAATACTCAAGCTATAAAAGATGTGAGTTTAAAATTTTCTTTGTATTTCTGATTAAAACCATAAGGTAGCTAAATGGTCACCCATTATTTTAAAAAGCATCAGGACATTAAAAAATGGATAAATTTCTGTGGGACTTGGATGTCAGCTATTCCTGAAAAGCTTTATTTCACTGCTTCCCAACCCTGAATCAATCCAATTAAACGCAGCTGTATTTCAGATGCTCAGTGAGACTGTCCATGTAATGCATATAGTTGACAAATAATCTGCAGAAAAAGCTACATAGATTTGAAGATCTTTTCCTGTAAATGGAACTCAAATTATTTGTACACACAGATGTGATTTCTGCTGTCTTCTTCAGGCCACTTCCTCCAGAGAGCTCTCCATTAAATCTCTCTAGTTCTGCTCTTCTGGTGATCCAAAGTCAGCACTGGGATGGTCCAACTGCATGGAATTACTGTCTGCTAGAGGTGCACCCTGAGGGCTTCTGTGTGCAGCATCACTTGAGCCCTACAAATGTCACCCTGTTGGTATCAACTGAGCTAGCTGGACCTTAAGGGACAAGATTGTGCACTGATTTTGTAACAGAAATTAGGAACTAAGAAGGAGGCTGGAGGATTTAAATATTTCTGCCTCCAGCTTAAGCAACACTAAATCTTGGTCTTTATCTGAGAAACTAGGTGAATTAACCCATTCGGCATTCCTATGCCAAAATTGTCAGTAATACAATAAGAACCGTCAAAAGAGTAACAATTCCAGTCCTTACTTGATAAAAATAATTCATTGGAAGAAGTCGGGAAGAAGGATGAAACATGCCAATATCCTACCCTGGGAATCATTCTGTTGATTTGCACAGGTTTCTTATTATATTCCCATCTAATGCATTGGACATGTGTGCCACAAATACTTGCAAAGCTTACCAGATAAACCATGTTCTCTTCAGACAGCAAAACATTTCTTGATGGTTGCATTTGCTAATTACATTTAGACTCAATGTTCTAAAAGGTCTTTTCCAACCAAAGCGATTCCCTTATTCTCTAAGTCGCACATCCTGCTTGTCCTGGTTTAGGGCAAATTTGGCAGAAAACCTCAAAAAGGGGGGGCCCCCCAAGAATGCCCCCCCACACGGCCCCCCCCTCAACTGGTTTGGGAAAAATTTCCTCGGAGAGAAGAGGAAAAAACCTCTTTATTTAACAGGCAAAGCACTCGCCAGCACAAAAAAAGAACAACACCGGATGACAAAACTCATTCGCCACTCTGAAGAGATGACAAATTCAGAAAGATGTCTCCTGTGGATGCTCGCTCTTTTATCAATCCTTCCGGCGCTGGGAAAGGCTGCTGCCCAGAGTAGGCCCCCGTAGGCCACAAAGTGCAAGGTCTCAGTGCTCCCCAGGTCCCCGTCCGGAGCAGGTTTGAACAGTTCCAAGAAAAGGGAAAGAAAAAAAGACAGTCCAGGGAAAACTCTGCCTCAGCCAGCTAAACCAACTAAAAGCAAAGGAGCGCTCTGTTCTGCTCCATCAGTGCCCAGACAACACGGTGCAGCACAGAATGTGGAGAGTGTGCTTTTGAGTCGAGGAGTGAGTGCAGCCTCTGATAACAAACTCCATGCTTCTTCTTCTCCCCACCTTTGCCCTCAGAAGCAGTCATGACGGCAGAGAATATAATATCCAGCGTTAATAGACCAGATGACTGGGGATACAAGCATCATAAAGTCACCCTAGGACACTGCTCTACTGAGATATGTCACCAGACTATGCTAAGACAAAGTTTTGGAACTGCTAATTAAAATTCTACTATCACAGTGAAGCTGAGGAGGAAACACAGCTCACTACAGTTACCTTGTGGCATGCCAATACTTCCTTTCAATCACAGTGTTTTTCGTTTTTAAGTCCATGACATCACAGGCATAATTCAACATCTTTTGGACAGGAAGGACAATACTCTGCTTCTCATTATACTGATGGCTAAGCTGAAACGCAAAGCAGTTAATTCAAAGTAAAACAGGAATCAAGTCAACAGTAAAACTTACCACAGTTTTGTTTACTACCCTAAGTCCTTACTATCCCAAAATACAAGAACAGCTGTAAAAGCCTTGTGGCTACTTAATTTTTTCCTATACCTACATGGTAGGGTAAGGGATAAATTATCCCAAACAATGGTAATCCACAACAAAGCATTCTTGACATCATATTCAGCTTTTGCATAGCGAGCTCTTCACCTGATCAAGTTATTCCATTGCAATAGTCTGGGGAGTAGCTTAGAGGGCTGGGTGTTGTTTGCTTTGAAACCATCTTGATCATTCAGGAACCCAGTAGCAATGAGAAAGTTCAAAAGAAGATAGTGCTATGCATTGATTTTCATATATGACAGACATATTTCTACAAGACAGAAGGCTGACCTAATGCTCCACTACAACATGGCTGAAGTGGCATCATGTTCCCCATAGGTTTTTCTGTTTATTTTTAGCTGCTTTCTTACCAGATTTATGAGCTGAACTAGCTCAAAAAGGAATCAGATAAGTGCCAGAGCTTTCAAATAAAAAAAGATGCAAAATGGTGATTTGTAGGTGCATTTGAAAATAGACATTTTTTGTACTTTTCATAGCTACATAGCATTCTCTAGAATGATATTGCTCCAACGGTTTGAGTTTGGGGTTTTTTTCCCTCAATTCTAAATTTTATGCATTCTTTTTGGCCATTTTAGTAAATAGATTTTCTGATACGTGTGAAAGACTGTCTGAAGTTCCCCTCATTTGCCTCACGACCATTCCCAGGACAGACATTGGGACCCTGAGGACCCTGATGGGATATCTGGCCATCTGGTGGTGGATGAACGCCAAAAATCCTCAGGCCCCTGAGCAGAATTCTGGCCTGCCAAGTGATTGTTCACAGCTGTGCCTACAGTGACTGCTTCTAGCAGGGCCTGCCAAAGGGCGACGCAGCCTATATGCTTGCACCTGCATCGTGACAATGGGCCAGGAATTTTCCCACCTCTTGGCCAGATGAACTTGCTGGGGCAACTTTGGTAGGCCCCCCATGGAAAATCCTTCATCTGCTCCACTACCACCTTGAGGGATGGAGATTGAAGCCCCCCTGCTAAGGACTGAGAGCCCCATAATTCTGATGCAGGGCTGCTGGCCTGACTGAAGCAGGATGCCTGCTAAGTGTTGCCTACAGATGTGTTCACTGGACCTAGACTGGTTTCCCATAGAAAGCAGTCCTGAAACAATGAGTCCCACTCACTGCTGATGCTGACTTATCCTGCTGAGAACATGGACTGTCTGTACCCGTCTTCAATACCTTTTTCCCCCTCAGCAATTTCAATAGACTTCTTCTTGATTGTATCTGTTCCCCCTCAGCCATTTCAAGATCTCTTTCCCCCCTCAGAAATGGACTATAATAGAACCTTGAGTTAACCAGGACTTTGAGATCTTCCCCGACGTGACTAGGCAAACTCTCTTGGCTGGACTACCAGGACTTAGTCTCTCCATGTTTGGTAGCTATACTCTGGTCCTGGTTCAGGGCAAATTTTGGAGAGAACCCCCAAAGGGTCTCCTCTAGGAAAGCAGATTCATTTGGCCCCTCGTCCCAACCGGTCTGGGAGAAAATAGCTCCTTGGAAAAAAGTGGAAAAAACCTGTTTATTAAACACTCAAACCTAAACAATATTAATCAATAAAACCCCTTGCTGCTCCAAAAGAGATGACAAACTCAGAAAGTCCCCTCCCCTGATAAGACCCAGATATTGGACTTATCCCCGAGCCATGCAGGCCAATCCAGATAACTCAGTCCCTCTAGGAGACAGAGTGCTCGAATACCCAGTCAGCTCGTAGCCACTGGCCACCCTTAGCAAGCTTAGTGATTTTATCTCTTTAGTGATTCTCAGCTCTCTTAGGATTTCAGCTCGAGATTGCTTGCTAGGGCGCCTTTGGCTGGGGCAGAAGCAGATGTGAGAGAGGAGAAGAAGAGGTCCTGGCATTCCACAGGGATGGTTTATTGAGCGATCTGTGAAGGGTTCCAGTGACAGCTCTTCTTCTGTTGGATGGGCTAAAACAGCCTCTTTTATAGGGTATAGGGGGATCCAAACTTGTCCAATAGTAAGGGTTAGGGAAAAAGTTGGCCTATGGGGTTACAGAGATAAGCTATGGGGCGAGAGGTAGAAGACAGGAGCTTATTTTGCTGTCTCATCATAACTCAGCAGTTCCTACTGTTAAGTCTCAATCCTCCATGGAGCTCTCGCAAACTCCATGGAGTCTGCTACACTCCCCGGGTTGCAGTTCAGCTCACTCAGGCTCTTATCAGTCCCTCCGGTGCTGGAAATGTCCCTGGCCAGGCCCGGCCCAGTGGGCCACAGGTGCTAGCTGCCAGTGCTCTTCTGGATGTTCAGTCCAGAGCAGGTTTCAAGAGGTCCAAAGAAAAGGGAAAAAAGAAAAAAAACACAGTCCAGGGAACTTCTTTGCCTCAGCAAGCTAAAACTAACTAAAAGCAAAGGAGAGCTCTGTCCCGCTGTCTGTTCATCCACAGACAACACAGTCCAGGAGCAGGAATGTGGAGGAGTGAGTGCAGTGTCTGAAAACAAACTGCGCACTTCTTCTCTCCCTCCTTCACTCTCTGCAACAAGTCTTAAAGGTGCAAAACTTATTATTCAGCATAAACAGAACAAGACGATTGGGGATAAAAGCATCATATAGTCAACCAAGGACAACTCCCTCTCTCTTTCTCCCTCTCTTTTCTATTCTTTTCCTCCCCCTAATTCCTTTCACGCACTTGCTGTGGTCATTCTGTAAAGGTGCATTTGTTTTGATTGATACTGCAATCCCCTTTCTGTGTTGTCTGTTGCACTCCGAGATCAGTTAACGAACCATCACCACCCCTGTTTGTATGAGCGTATCGTGACGTTAAATTGGCATCATGGACAGGATTCTGATAGACAGAGGGGTCTGCAGGGCTGTTTGTAGTCTGTAACAGGGAAAGGACAATTTGCTTCAGCCACACCTAGCCCCTCATCCAAAAAGGGTTGAACGAAGCTGGAAAGCAAGGAAAGCTCTTCAAATTTCCTGCAAACTGCACATGCCCAGGTGAAATACACACCCATACTCTCTTGAGGCTTCTGTCTTTAGAATTTCCCAAAAGATCTCTGGGTGCAAAGGGGGAAACTGTTTTTGTGTATGCATGAATTTGGACTGTCTGGGAAGGAAGGGACAACTTGAAGGAACTAAGCAGGGCCTCCCAGGCAGATTTTGTCTCTTCACCCAGCCAGGGAAGCAAAGGAGAACCCAGCAAAGGCTGTGAGATTGTCTAACTTAAGTTTGCACCTCCCTGTCGTGGTTTTGGTCCCTTCATAAAATGACTGAAAACTCTAGCGCAAAAGTTAAAGCTGAATTTTCTGCTCTGCTTGCAAAACACAATGCCAAGCCTTCTCCAAGGGGGGAGGTTTGGGCAGAGAACAACTGGTTTAATTTAGAAAATGTCATAGATAGAATTTGTTCTTTACAACATGAAACGGAATATAAACTGGGCAAAAATAAAACCATCCTCTGCTCAGTTTTGGGAGCTTGTCTCACAGCAGCCATAGAAACCCATTTTAAGCGAAGAAATGAGGAAATAGCAAGAATAGATTCCCTTCAAAACCTAGTTGAAATTTTGCAAAAAGAATTAAAGGCAGATAGAAATGAGATCTATATGTTGCGAGCTGCCCTTAGAGAGGAACTTGCTAAGAATTCGCATCATACTGATTCCTCTACAGAGGCAGAGGAAAAGGAAACTCCTCACATTAAACAAATCTATCCCCAGAAGGAACTTGAGGCAGTAAAAAACTGGGGAGAATACTGCTGTCCTCCCTTGAGACCCTTGGTTCAAACAGAATAGAACTATAATTATGATGAGTATTGTTGGAATGTTGGGGGACACAAGACAGATGATGGACTTTGGACCTGGTTAACATAAGAGATTTGATAACAGGATGCCTTGGCATAAACAAACGGAACTTTGAAAATTAGACCTGGATTGCGAGAAGATTAAATCAAATGGATTTACTGGAAAAAGAAAATCCCATTAACTCTGCAAGCAAGAGATGTTGCTATATGCATAAGTTTGTGTATGTGATTTTAACCTAATCATTGTAGTACACATTACTAGTCTCCCTGAAATAGTATATAAGCACTTGTATCCCACAATAAAATTGGATTCTGATCACCGAGTCAGTCTCCCCGTCTCTCTCCATCGCTGAAAGAGGATCTTGACCCACATATCACAACTAAACAAATACCATTCAGTGCTACTGAATTAGCTAAGCTGAAAAAAGTATTCGGGCACCTCCCACAAGAATCGGAGACAGAATATGTCTTCCGAGTGTCCCTCAGTGGTGGAGATCAAATTAAATTAACCGAACAGGAGGCCAGTGGGTACTGGGGACGTGGAGTCTTCTTAACAGCAGGAGATAAGCGTGACGCATGGTCCCTGACACAGGGAGAATGAATCCTTTGGAAAGGGGTGACCCCCTGGCAATCGTTGGCACCCCCGACCAGCTCTTAGAAAGTGTCCACATAGCCGCCTGCCTGCAAATGATTCATGAAAAGAAATTACTGTCTGGTTTTGAATGCCCAATGCAATTACCTGTGAAGCCAGAACTAATGACCAATTGAATTAATGGGCTTCCAGAAACACTTAAACCTACAGCAACGACTCTACAGAAAACCATAATGGCTTTGAGTCCTGTAGAAAGACTAGATAGATTCCTCAGGAACTCCACTGACCAAAGTGGATCTAGAGATCCTGGCTTCACTCCGTACTCTCCCCCCTCACAGCCCTCAGCTTCTCAATCTGATTCACCTGCCAGTAGCCGTAAAGTTTGGACATGGGGAAAAGTTGCAGTAGATATGATTAATTATTGTAGACAATATGGACCTATAAGAACCCCGGGGGAGAAATCAGAAAAAAACCAAAGGTGTTTGGTTTATTGGGGCTCCTCACAGTGAAAATATAGAGAAAGGAAAACAGATCTCTAACCGTCACCGTTGGTGGTTGTTGGGAATTAAAAAGTGGGTCCCCAAAGAGGTGATGGATGGTTTTCCCCTTGATAAATTGCAGGAAATAATAAATAATTGGCACCAGTGAAAACCAAATCCATCGGCTCAGCCCAGTGCACCCCTCCCTTCTCAGGAACCAAAACTAACCCTCCCCCAGCCTCTCCCACAGAACACAGAACACAGGCAGTGAACCAAAACCAACAGGGTTTTCAGGAAACGAATCTCTCCACCGCTTACAGGTGGGCAAAGGGACGGAGCTTGGATTTTTTTAAGAAAATACCCAAATCTGATCCTGTAGCTAATAATAAATACATTGATGACATTCTGGTGGGGGGGGGGGAATGAAATAGAGGTAGAAGGGAAACATCAGCAGAAAAAAATCTCTCACTTAGAAAGTCTTGATTTGCAGATGCCCCCAGAGAAAATTCAGAAGCCTTCTCAGGAACTGAAGTTTTTGGGAATTTGGTGGAAAGGAGGTATGACATGTATTCTACCCGATACCCTAACCTCTTTAGATAAGATTCAAATGCCTGAATCGAGGAAAGATCTCCAGCAAGTTCTAAGACTATTAGTGTTCTGGAGAAAACACATCCCAGATTTCTCAATAATTGCTAGGCCGCTTTATGGCTTGCTGAGGAAAAGGATGAAATGGGATTGGACTCCTTCTCAGAAGAAGCATTGCAATTACTGATTTTAGAGGCAACAGCTCATCATGCACTAGGCCCTATCCATCCCACAGATCCCTTGCAGGTGGAATGGGGATTTGCCTCCTCAGCGCTATCAGTACACATTTGGCAGTGGGGTCCCCAGGGTCCGACAGGGCCTCTTGATTTTTATTCCTGTGGTTTCAAAGATGCTGAGAAAAGATACACTACCTGGGAAAAGGGGTTGTTTGTGGTTAGCTTAGCTCTCCTAGAAGAGGAAAAAATTGCATGACAACAGCCTATTGTATTAAGAGGCCCTTTCAAAGTTATCAAAATTGTCGCTAATGGGACCCCCCCACCTGACGGGGTAGCCCAAAGGGCCTCAGTTAGAAAATGGTATGCTGAGATGGAAGCCTACTGTAATACCGTCTCAATAACAGAAGATGCTGCTAAAAATCTAGCAATCCAAGACACTGAGAGCCTGGCTAGCAGCCAAGATAAATCTGCCTCTCTAATCAAAGTTGCCCTTCCTTTCTCCCCCGAACTAGCAGCAAGTTCTTGGTTCACAGATGCCTCTGACGTAATTAGGTATGGAGAGACAAGCAGCGTATTATCTTATTAAATGCTTTTTATAAAAGTGAAGATTAAAGAGTAGTGACCTGAGAAAAAAACTTCCAAGATTGTTAGCGTATAGAGTAGCAAAAGAGTGTTTTGCAGACCCTAATCAGGTCTTTGAGGAGGCAAAATAGAGTAGATTTAGAGATAAGTCGTGAGAAGCTGTGTTAGATAATTGTAAAACTGCTCCGCACGGTTTAAGAATGCCTGTTATGCCTGTTTCCAGCGGAGAGGTGGGGCGGCCCCTACATGTAGTTCTTCCTATCCCCTTTCTTCAGCTACTAACACAGTATTTTGCCAGCGAGTTCTAATTCAGAGGCGACTGCTTCTCGTTCCCCCCGCCTGCAGCTCCGCTCGCGGCGCCGGCTTCCCCTGCAGCAGTTTCGCTGGTCCCCCCGTGGTTTCGTCCGTGCTTTCGTAGCTCCGCCGCTCCCTCCGCTCGCCCACCCCGCGGCTTCGCTGCTCCCTCGGAGCCTCCGCTGTAGCGAAAGATGCCCCTCCCCTTCAGCTTCAGCTTACAGAGACAGAGGGAGAAAAGACACCAGTTGTTTATTGACAGAGTGGTGAGTGCTATTTAAACAGCAAGGGTCCCTGAATATATGCATAGAGCATTGTTAAAACAATGTGCCCTGCAGAAATGCAATTCCACTACTAGAAGTATCCCTTGTTACTTAAACTATTGAAAAAGCTTAGAACTAATAGCACAAATACCAGTGAAGCCATAAGTTATGTTAGCACAGATGGAGAAAGAGTTAGAGAATAGTTTAAAGGAACAGTACTACCTTGTTTTTACATATGCTTACATAATATGATACAAAAGATGATATCTGCTACCTAATCAAACATTATTGCTTGTGCAAAAGAAAACAGGGGAATTGTTGAGAATGTTGCATGCTAGAGGTCACGTTGAACTGTTCCAGGTGGTTAGAAAGTTTGGGAAATAACGAGCTTGATTGTAACAAGGCCGTCATGTCCTTGGGTAGAGATATTAGACTAAAAACAGCGTGAGAAAAGGAGAGTTTAATTTCTAAAGAATGTTAGCACGGGGTGGACTTGACATGTACAAAATAAGCAATAGATGGATTAAGTTACAGAATATGCATTAGCTTATTAATTACTGTATAAGTGTCTAATGCTCGAATCAATAAACGAAGCTTGCTGATCTTTTCATATTGAGAGCCGCGTCTTCCCTCGCCGTAGAAAACAATTAGTGACCAGAGACTTTTGTTCCTTGGCATTGTCTCTGTTATCCTTTGTCTACCAGGTTTGCGTGTTCTCCTTAGTCGCTTCCTCCTTTACTTATTATCTTATTTTGCATTGAAAAGGTCCTTGATCAGATCACCTTAATGAAGCAGATGAACTCCTCTTTCCACAGATCCTTACACTCTGTTTGGAAGCTCTTTTGCACCTATTAGCAGTTCTGTACCTGTTAGCTCCTTCTGTGCTGTAAGCACTGCAAGACTCCCAGCAAAGCAGATATTATTTTCGTTATTTAGGCCAATTAAATAGAAGCATTTTTTATCTATTTTAGAATGAGGGATAGACTGTAGAGTTCTGTGCATCCCATCTCCAATGCCTTTTACAATAAAGATAGCCAGGCAGACAGTCTAATCAAAACACAGCTCTTTTACTTTGTAAGAAAGTGCTGAGCCAATCGTAAAAAAAACCCAAAAACAACAACAAAAAAAAACCAAAAACCAAAAGACCCCTGCATTCATATTGTTTACATTAATAGTGGGAGAATATAAATTTGTTCACGCTGATAGCTTCAACAAACTGGCATAACTGCCACTTTCAAACAGCTGGAGTAGACAAACAAAACTTTGCTCTACACCCCAAACAAATGTTTCAGAAGTTTGATGTAAGTGATACCTGATATAAATTAGCAATACTGTACTCTTCTACACTTCACCTAGCCCCAAACCTGGAAATCAACCATTTCTACTGCTGCACATGCTCTATGGAAGCCACAAGCTGGACTGCCTTCACCTCCCCTGCTACATTTGAGGGCTGGACTTTCAAATGCCCCCTGAGCGGCTTGGGAGTGTTTCTGGTGATCTCTTCAGGAAGTCATCTTCATTGTGAACTTTTGGGAGCACAGCCTCTTGATTTGTAAGGAGCTGCGGTAACCAGGAAGTCACTTCCAGGGGGTCATCTTTTGCTCTAGTAAGATGCATCAGTGGTCCATCAGGTTCAGGAAAGCAGTTAACATTTTATGACCCTTGAGGTCCCTGTAAAACCCTTGCCAACAAGATGCTTGAAGTGGTGCAAAATTCATTTAGTTTTTCTAATTAGTAGTCTTCCTTGTAACAGCGTTTTCAGTTTTACTAACCTGTGAACCAAGGCCCTAGACTTATCAGCACCAGCAGCCCTTTTATGCCCTCCTTCTTGCCTACCACTCCTCGAACATGAGAATAATAAAGGTCTTTCATCTCTGCAACACCTCATTGGCTCTTATTGTTCGCCTTGCTCCTTCTGCAGTAGCTGTGGTGTCTGAGAGATAATCCTTTCAAACAGTAAGATGTACGAAGTTATAGGGAAAATTTCCAAGAAAGGTGATGAAGCATGAAGGACTTATAACATCATAACCAAATAAACCACTAGAAAATATTAAGATGTGTTAGTGAAAGCATATGAAAAGTTGAACCACTGCAGCTAAAACAAGATAACTTTGAATCTAGAACCTTAAGGTGAGGAAGAGGCAGAACTAGGCATTTTATGCATTGTGCATATTTCATGCTAAGTATTTTATTTCACTTATCTGTATCATATACATGTTTAATTTAAGGGAATAATTTGTCCCTTATTTAGTTCCTTATTTGGCAGCTTTTAGTGCCATCACTGCTCCTATGGTGCTTTATTTTTTACATTACTATTGTGTAGTCAGTTTGGTTTTATTTGCATAGGAACTAAGGAAATAGGTGGATGAGGTCTCTAAAAGGGACATTCCAAAACTAGCTACAATTTGCATCTTTGTGGGTTTATTTACAAAAAAGAATAGTGAGAAATTAAATGAGCAGGCAGTAACTTAACTAATTGCCCAGTCTTGCCTAAGACTGGGAGAAGGCCTAGCTAAGCATGATGTAGAAGTACTTTAGACTATAAGGACACAGTGATTTCAGAAGCTTCAAAATTGCATTTTCTGTAAGTAAATATATAATGACAAGATGCATTATGTAGTGCTTTTCACAGTGAAACACAAAGTCTTACAAAGAAAAAGTAACCCCAAATCAGATTGTTCTTGCACTAATCTAAAGACAGCTGGCAGCCAGAGAGGAACGTAGACTACATGTTTCTTTTCAACTAGTAGAAGCATCTTTTTGTGGAATTATACTAGTGTTGAAATAAAAAGCAAATGTAGTAATGTTTTAGGTTACAATGTAAGATGTAACCAAAAGTATGTATTCTGTCACCATCTTCATAAGGTGTTAAAAATAGGTAAGGCAGTGTTCTTTATCTCCTCCATGACTCATCCCTGATATCTCCCTCCGGGGTCGATCTTCTGCTAATGGGCCATCAAGGCCTTACTGCATGACTCATAAAATTAGATAATTGTCATGGTTTGATGCTGGCGCAATGCCAGTGCCCCCATGAAAAAATATTCTCCCTGGTGTCTACTGTGAGATGTGATCAGAAATAGAGCAAAGCAGGCTCCAGCTTAGGAATAAAGGGGAAAAAAAACTTTATTAACCTACAACTATATGTAAAAAGAAACACACACAGAATTCAGAATGAAAACTTTCCAAAAACATTCCTCCTCCCCCCCACCAAATTTCCAGTATATTACAGTAGGACAAAAACCATGGATTCTCCATTCAGTTACCACCCCTCAGATCACCAGCTCTCAGTCCATCACCACCCTTCAGATAATCAATTCTCAGTTCATCAAGAAGAGAGGAGTCCCTCTTGTACCATAGGCCCAGGGGGAGGAGCCAAGCATTCCTACCTGGATATAATCAGAGATTTGAAGACCACAGGCAGCCTTTTCCCACTGGATTCCCGGAGGAGCAGCTTTCTTCCCCACCGGATTCCCAGAGGAAGACCAGGCCCATCTACACCACCACCGCACCTTCAGAGGAAAACCTACAGCCTTCTACAGGATCACTGCTTCAACAGAACCACATCTGTCACTCCAGGAGGACTGCAGCCACCATTCAATCGGACTACTACCAACACCCTGACCCACAGTGTGTCAGGTCTTATTCTGACTCTGTCAGTAGGGGTTTTTGTTTGTACTATTACATTTGTATTTTTAGTTTTCCTAGTAAAGAACTGTTATTCCTATCCCCATATCTTTCCCTGAGAGCCTTTTAATTTCAAAATTATAAGAATTCGGAGCAAGGGGGTTTACATTTGCCATTTCAGGGGAGGGTCTTGCCTTCCTTAAGCAAACACCTGTCTTTTCAAACCAAGACAGAGACACACCTTGTATTTTCTTCAGCACAGTAAGTGATGTGGAACCTTGCACGGGATTAACAACACCACTTCTCCTGTTTTTCCAGGTGATGGCTTTCCTGCTTGACACCTAGAAAAAGGGATGTTCGTAACATAATGATTTTTATTGGTGTCAATGGCAGGTGGAAGTAAGCTGCCTTTGCAGGCTATTAATCTAATGCTTCTGCAAGCCAAAGACCAAATGCAAATGTTGGCAAATTACTGGCAAAGCATATGAAAGCCACACAATCCCACCTACAGTAGTATGAGCTTTGAAACCCACTGTGTTCCCCTGCTCGGCTGGGATGGGAGGAGCTGGCTAAATATGAGGGACAGGAGCGATGGAATAACATGGAATATAAATAACTTTAATAATGAAAATAACAAACATACACGGGTTACAGAGGCTAGATTCCAAAGACCCTGGGGAGGGGGCAAATGCAGCCAGGTATAGGGACACATGTCCAATCACAACGTGAACTCACAATATGACCTTATTTGAACTAGGCATAGAACCAACTGGAAACAAATACTGGGAACTTGACCAAATATAGGAAGGTTCTATTAGCATACTGGCTCCCAAGAATCCATGGTTCCCACTTTGGCCTGATCAGGTGTCCCCTCCACTCAGTGCCCTGCCTGCCATGGTTTATGGCTGAATCCCTCTGTAAAAGCATCTGAGGTAAAAACCTCAGCAGGCCAAGATCCCACACAGTAGAAATATGGGTTTTCTATTTCAGGCCTCATTCATCTGGGGCCTTTCATATTCACAGGGTCTTTCTTTAGTCATGCTATGTAAGCAGACAATGTATATAGTGAAAGCAAATTTTCCCAAATACTTGAGAGCACTGCTGGAAGAAAAATAAATCATTTATCTATTTCATTTTTCATTACCTTTTATGTGATATTGATACAAAAACATCCTTTCATTTGCTTGTTTCTTAGATGAAGACTACAAGAAAGGTTTCTTCTCTTCATACAAATTGGAAGTTAGCTGTTTTCCTTTAATCAATACAGAAGGCAACACCTGTAGCTGTCCCAATCTGGGAATGCATTCTAAGCCGCAAACATGGGAGGGAGTAAGGAAAGTGCTTATTTCCTTCTGCTTCTGTTCCTCACAAACCTGTCTGATGTCCAAAAAGTGGAACATGATTGGCTTCTAGAGTTATCAAAGCAGTTTGGATCAGCATACAAAAAATTTAAACCATCATTAACAGTTTAATAATTTTCTCTTTCTTTGCTCTTGTATACTTTCCAATAAGGAAACATTCTAGATGACTAAACAAAAAGCAGTACAGGACTTTGACTAAATGTCCTAATTAGTTGATACCAAATCCTGTAATCTTGTTTTCAGAAGTTGTTTAAATCAGAAAAATTGTGTCTGTGAAAATCCAGATACCCAACTATTTTTGTTGACGTGTGTGTCAGCTTATGCTGATGTTGAATGGCAGCCAAATATATAATCTTAAATATTTTATGAACCCAGAGAATGAATTAGATAGGCTGTCTACAAGATGAAAATGATCTCTCTCTGCTTGGCTGTGTCCTGGTTTAGGGCAAATTTTAGGAGGAAACCTCCAAAGGGGTCTGTCCTGGTTTTGCATGGGATGCATTTACGGAAGTGATGCGCAGCTTCCAGCCACTGGAAAGCTGTACACGCCTATGTGAAAAACACATCTTAAAGATGAAAGAAACCTGGGAACTTGCTCTTTTCCTTACGTCTTGGGAACAGGAAACAAGGCACGGCCTCTGTCTCAGCTGGGCCAGGCTGGGCAGGCTCTGCCGCAGTGCCAGGCCCCTTTCCGGGGAGCCCACCAGGCCCCATCCAGGCTGGGCCAGGCCCCAGCAGCTGCCAGGCAGGGGGTGGGGAGGCTGCAGGGCCCTGGCAGAGGCAGGGCTGGGCTGTGGCTGTTAGCATCTTACTGCCAGGTGCCCTCCCCCCAGCACGGCCGCCACACAAGATCATGCAGCTGAGGCCAGAGGCGGCCCTACAACCTGTGCAGACAGTGGCCCTGCGGCTGGAATTGAATGCAGAAAAAAACAGAGACCAGCCATGCAGCTGATCCTGACACAGCCCCAGCCACAGTCCCCGCTGCAAGCTACTAAATCTAGCCGGAGTCAGGTGACCATCTGCAGGCCCCGGAGGGGTTATTAACTCTTTCAGTACTTCAATCCTCCCTCAAGTGAGAGAAAGGAACAAAATGCAGGCAATGTAGAGGAGCAACATGAAGACACCGAGGTCAGTGAAGGAGAAGTCAAGTCCCAGATGGGAGGGATGAGGAGATGTCTTAATCTTGGGGCTGAAATCCTCTTGTAAAGCTATGGAGAAAGATGTAATTGATACATCAGACTGTTTCCCTGTAACACATGAAAGCATGGGGTGATGAAGGGTTCAAATTGATATCGAGCAAAGGCCTCCATGCCAAAGTAAGCAGATGACAAAGTAGTTGAGATCTATGAGAAGTTTGAGCACAGAGAAGAGTGATGAAGACCCTGTGCTTCCAGGAGAGAAGAAGACGATGTCTGTTCCTAGAGATGAAGATGATTTTAGAGATAGATAATGGTCCTACCTCACAGCAGGAAATAAGTGAGTGCATCCTAGTGAGTGCACTGGTGATTGGCCAGCACTGAACCCACCACACTCATTGGTGCATTGGCCGGAAAATCTCAAATTGGCGAACCAAAACCACTACAGGGTCTCCTCTAGAAAGCAGATTTCAGTGGCCCCTCCCCCTACCAGTTCAGGAGAAAATCTCCTTTGAGAAAAGGGGGAAAAAACCTGTTTATTTAACAAGCAAAATATTCACAAGCATGAAAAAAAAAGAATAATATTAAGCAATGGAACCTCTCATTGCTCTGAAGAGATGGTATATTCAGATATCTGGAGTCCAAAGTCCTTTGTGTAGGTATGGCTCAGTGTCTCAGTCTTTTTGATGCTTGGGCCCAGCATGCCAGGCCTGGCATGCAGCTTGGGGGGGGGGGGGGGGGGGGGGGGGGGGGGGGGGGGGGGGGGCAGGCAATTTTTCTGGTATTCTGGACTGGAGAGAAGCTGAACAGTTCCAGAAAAAAGATACAGTCCTGGTAAGATACCTTTCCTGCTGTAGCTAATGAGGAAAAACGGCAAAAAAAAAAAGCAAGAAAAGCTCCTTCTCTCTCTCTCTTTCTCTCTCTGCAAAAGCTGAGAACTCTGAGAGCACTGAGAGCCTTATCTCTCTCTTGCTGTCCGTGCTAGGCAGCACAGTCCGTGAGAGAGAGGAATTCCGGGGGAGTAAAGTGAAGTTTCTGAAAACTGCACACTGCTTCTCCCCCCTCTTGCCCCTCTCTGTCTCTCTGTGCCTAGCTTAAAGCTACAGGACCCATTTCTGAGTGGAAAAAAACAGACAATGGGATACCAAACCATACAGTCACCCCAGGATAGGGTGTCAGATCTTCCAGTCTTTTTAAAGAAAAGTATTGTATAGGTCTACTTTACAGAATAAAATTCTGCCTATAAAAATTACATTATGTTAGTGAATATGTTGGAGCTAATGAATCAAGTTTATTGATAAAATCCTATGCTGGTTACAGCTTAGATGGGGAATGAGGAGGTAAATGAGGAGGTAGAATATTTAGTAGATAAGGGAACTAGTTCCTCTGTGCTAAATACAGTAAAAGGAAACTTGAGTAATGATTCTATTACAATTGTTGGTGCAACAGGGAATCACAAAACCTGCCCAATTTTCAAGCCCATTAATCTTAAATTAAGAAAACGATGGATGACTCACAAGTTTTTGCATTGACTCAATATACCAAAGCTTCTCCTTGGGAGAGATATACTGGAAAAGAAAAGTGCTGAAATCATATTTTTAAATAGCAAAATGCAGGTTATTATTACAGAACCTAATTAAGTGGAAGGGTCTATTTTTGCAATAGTCTTTGAAATCAGACGTGATCCATCTGCTAGTATTGTTGCCTGGAAATAGAACAAATCTTGCTAAATAACATAAGAATAATAATATAAAAGCAAACCTTTACCTGAAAGCCTTCAGGTACACAATAGGGCAAAAACTAGACATGGTACAGTAATTCTACAGATTTTATAAGGTTAGTTTTTTGGTATAGCTATCATATATTGTCCAATTAGAAGGCTAGTTGGTTAGGTAATTTTTCGCTGGGTACTGCCCCATTGGCATTGGTCCAGGGGCTTCTTTGCCCCAGTTTGCTATGTCTTTCCAGATTCTGGTTGGAAAACAGAACATCCTTGTAGCTGGTTGTAGTGGGTTGGCCAAATGCTAGTCCACTCACAAAAATTATCTATTCAGTTTCCTCTGCGAAAATTGAGCTGAGGAGGGAAAAAAAATCAGTTAAAATGAAGCTCATGGGGTTGAGATAAGGATTAGGAGAAAATACTTTATGGTCAATGATATAAGGGTCTCCTCGAGCCAGGTCTTATATGCTCTTGGAGATCTATATCACTCCCGAGATAGCTCAGCCACCCCAGATGGTATAAAATCAGCAGGATGGTTTCTGTGGCAGTGTTGGACACAGAAAAGTTTTAATAAAAGGCAAAATAACAAAGCTCTTTACAGAGAAAAAGCGAGCCAGGGCAAGAGGTTCTTGCTCCTGGTAAAACACCTTACAAAAGCGATTAGTTTCTTTGTTCTCTTCTTTTTCTAGTAAATTGCTGAGGTGGGACTTTTTGGCTTCTGTCCAATTGGCTATCCTTAAGTTTGAGGTGAAGTCCTCAAGGTCCTACGAGGTGTCTTTTTACCTAACTAAGGAGAGAAACTTCTGGGCTTTTTTCCTTTTTATGGAGACAAAGGATAATTTTGCCACTCCGTCAACAGGGGGCACATTCCTATGTCTCACCCTTTCTATATATCTAAAAAGGAAAGAGGAGAAAGGAACATGATCTGAAGAAGTCTCACCCTTGTTGACTATTTGTAGTTATGCTAATAATTTTTAAATTTTGGTTCTAATTTTTATTGCTTGTGAATTATTCTTCTATCTTAACTTTGGTGAAGTGTTTTCCCAGGCAAGCCTCAAGTTTCTGGCTATATATGATTTGAACATATAGAACTTTAAAGCATTTTTAGAGGTAGGTTTTGACACAACAGCAATAACTTACAGAACTTTTTCAGTGCAAAACTCTTTTAAACAATTTTAACTTGTGCAAATCTAGAAAACAGTCTCTGCTTCCAGCTGTCACTCAGTTGTTTGTGCATTCTTCTTCTGGTGTCTTCTGCTGCTCTTGGATCGGCTGTACCTGTGGCTTGACATTCTTTGCAGGGACCCATTGAAGACCTGCATTTGTAGAAATGCATGCAAACCCCCTCCCCCAAGTCACAAGAGGATGGGGTCCTGAAATTTGTCCTGTCTCTGGATCCTTGATGAAGACTGGTGGCCTTTCCTTGAGCTTTGCTTGACTGGTATTGCTGAAATGTCTGAAAATTGGTGGTACCTGCTCCATAAAAGAATTATTTAAGAAATTAAAAACATATATAGCTTTATTCAGCCTCTCTATGGTAGACAACACTTCTGTCCCTCCCTTTTGCCTTTCAAGGATCATTTTCAGTGACCTGTGTGCTCTTTCTACAATACATTGGCTTGTGGAAGAATGTGGAATACCTGTGGTGTGTTTGATGCCCCAGGTTTTGAAAAACTCCTGCAGTTCGTTAGACATGTAGGCTGGTCCGTTGTCTGTTTTGACTTCTTGAGGAATGCCTAGGGATGCAAATGCTTGTAAGAAATGTGTAATTACATCTCTACTCTTTTCTCCTTGATGTGCAGAAGCAAAAATTGCTCCTGAGAATGTGTCTATTGATACGTGTATATGTTTGAACCGTGAAAATGACTGATATTGAGTTATGTCAGTTTGCCATATCTGCAGGGTATTTAAGCCTCGAGGGTTACTTCCTGTTGCTATTGCTGGTATGGCAAATTTTTGGCAATCTGGACATGACTGAACAATTGCTTTTGCCTGATTCTGAGAGATGTTAAACATTCTTACTAGAGCAGGTGCATTTTGATGATAGAAAGCATGACTCATTCTGGCTTGTTTGATAACATTGGGAAGTGTATTCTGGATTGGCATGGCTAACAAATCAGCCATGGCATTGCCTTCTGCTATGAAACCTGGAAGTGAAGAATGTGAACGAATGTGCATTATGAAGTAAGGTTCCTGTCGAATAGAAAGAAGAAAGATTAATTTCTTGAGCAAACCATATAGCTGATCATTGGAAACCTCTTTTAGCAGAGATCCTTCTGCTCTCTCCACTACACCTGCAACATAGAATGAATCCGTTACTAAATTAAAAGGAAACGTGAATTTTGAAAAGACCCGTATGACTGCTGTTAATTCTATTATTTGTGAAGAACCATCTACTTCCTCAATATCTGATTCCCATTTTTTTTTCTCTAGATTTTGCCAAGCAATCACAGATGTTTTTGACTTCCCAGAACCATCTGTAAAAAATGATATTGCATCTAGGGGTGCATGACTTCTTAAGGGCTTATGAATTAATTTTAAAGATGAATTTAGTAGCTCATGTTTGGGACAATTGACTGAAATTTTTCCTGTAAAATTTTCTAAGGCGAATTGCATGACCTCTGAATTTTGAATTAACCATTCCAAATAGATGGATGTGATGGGCAGAAAGATTTTTGCAAAATCCTTTCCTGAAAGGGAAAACATTTGGGATCTAGCCTTTATAATCAATTGTGATAGAATTTCAGGGCAAGTTGTTATCATTTTACCCAGCTGATAAGATAGGAAAACCCCCTCTAAGATTATCAGGTGGTCCTTCTTCTCTAGATCCTACTGGAATATTAGACCGTGAAGCTGTGGACTGCCCCCTAAAACTGCAAACAAAAAAGATAAGTTAGGAGTATATCGATGAGCCTGGCGTGACTGGATGGCTCTCATCACTTTATCTAAAGCATTTTGGGCTTCTTTGTTAATTCTCGTGGTGAGTTTAAAGCTGTGTCTCCCTTCAATAGATCTGCCAGAGGGGCTAAATCTGGATTTGAAATGCCAAGTAGTGGACGAAGCCAGTTCAGAGTCCCTACTAACTGCTGCACTTCATTCAGGGCCTTTGGATTTATCCTTAACTGGAGTGGTTGCGGAGTTACAGTTTGTTCTGTGATTCTGTATCCTAAATATTTACAGGGAGGAAGTGTCTGTATTTTTTCCTTCGCTACTGTGAGTCCTGCTTTCTCCACTGCTGAGATGACCTGATCTGTTGTCTCCTGCATTGATGCTTGGTCCTTTGCTGCTACTAAAATATCGTCCATCAACAGCCTTTGTTAAAAATCGGTTTCTATTCCCAGACCCCATTGTGAGAGAATGTCTCTTCCCCAAAGAAATATAACAGCTCCTACTATAAATGGTTTTGTGGTGGCAACACGACCTTCTGGTCCCTCAAATGTGACAGAGTGCAAGCTACGAAAGCTTTCACAGTGACCACCAATACGTGCCAGTTGGTCCAGCGTGGGTACGACGGTCCAGTCCCGTGGCCATTTTGATTTCGATATCAGAGTGACGTCAGCTCCAGTATTGAAGCCACTTAAACAAATGGTCTTCGAGAAATAAGGGGTTAAAATGTAAAATGCCAGGCACTTGAGAAAGCTTAGCATTAAGAAATCATAGAAGTAATAAATTATCTAAGAAAACAGAACACAATGATAGGAGAGAACACTAAACCATAAAAGACAAGATAAGAACAAGGAATTGGTAACCTAAGCAGTATTAGGAGCCAACAATGTCAGTTTGACCCAGGAACTTCTGCCAAGCCGTGGAGACCATGCCAAATACACCAGGAAACCACCCAAATTAGGAGAAGTTCAAAAGTTTAGCTCGAGGAAGACTCAGGAGAAGACCCCCGCCCCTGAGGAAGGCACAGGAACTCCCACCAAGACGACTCCTCAAAATGGAAGACTCCGCCTACACTCCGCCTATATATGAATATGCATGTAAAGATATGAATATGCATGTAAAATGATGTAACCTATGCCCAAACTTGTATAAAAGGGCTGCATTTATTGCTAATGGCAGAATCCCTTGTCCAGGCCGACCTGGAGGATTCTCCAACACGTTGCTAATAAATACCTCCTGCTTATAGACTTGAAAACTTAGTCTCTGAGCAGTCACTAGTCACTATTTCGCCTTTTGGGGCAAATTCGGTATCATTTTCTGGCGAGCCAGGCAGGAGAGAGAAGGGGTCTTTCCAAGCCAGGGGGCTGGGACCCTCTTTGGGCCCCTGACTGAATTCTGTCAGAAGAGTCTCCCGTTCCCCTCGGGCCAACACGCATCGGTGGACAAGAACCTTCTGTATCTCCTGCTCCAAATTAAGAGGTATTTATCCTTTAATATGTTTTAAGGTAAAGCGCTTTTGTTGAGAAGCGGGGGTAAGACATTACCACCCTAAGGGAAGCCGAGGGGACGCCCCTGCAATTAATCCCGGTTGGGTTAGAGGCCCAGATATAGAAGAAAAAAAAAGCAGGTTAGAGTCCTGCAAGCAGGTTAAAGTCCTGCTGGAAAGCAGTATTTGTTTACTTTTACTTTGATGTCTTTGGTTTGTTGTTTGATACTGTTTCAAGTTGTAAGGCTGTGATTTAAGGGTTAAGAGATACGTGCGGTTTTTATTTAAGGACGGGTTTGCTTTCCAGACCGGGAACATTTCCAAGTTAAGCTCGGGAGTGTTTCCAAGAGAGATCAGCCTGTTTATAGTCTTCTGTCTACTTTCTGTGTTGTCTGTAAAATTTTGCTGAAAAGTGCACTTTATAAGACGTCTTACAATTTTATATGGGTGAATAAGTCGGTGGACGTGCGTATGAATCCTAGGATAAGAATTTGTCATCTGTAATTGCTCTCTTTATGTAAGAGTTTGATATAATAACGGTGGGAAAGATATTTGGGGGAAACATAAGAAATAGCACTTAATCAAGTACTCACCTTTTACTGTAGTGGGCGAGATTTTATTAACAGAACACCCGTAGACAAGTATTCGGGTCGTCCTGGTTGCACTGTCTGTAAACAATATTTTCTAGCTTGCAGCAGCGCCTCGTGACTGTGTGATAACACAGATCCCGGTAGCAAACCAGTATCTCACGGTCTGCAAGCAACGTCTCGTGGCCCTACTTGGTAAAGCAGTTTGCTCTGATATAAACCACAAGGTAGGAACATTTATATAAAAGCGTGTGGGTATGAGTGAGAGTGAATGAGACGCAGCATCGCTGCGAAGCGAGAGGGAGTCCTGCTCTGCGTTTCCTGTCCTTCGCGAGAAGCCAGGCCAGAAACGGACAAAGTGATTGAGAATTGCGTGCATGAAGTGTTGAAACAAAGCAAGATATAGTACTTACAGGTAGGAGTTCAGCCCGGTCAAATAAAGGCATAGATCCAGGGAATAATAATAATGGGAAGTCAACAGAGTAAAGATATAAATATGAAAACCCCCTTAGGATGTATCCTAAAGCATTGGAAAGATTTAGGAGGGATTCCAGGGGAGGAACATAAGTAAAAAGACGCTCTTAAAATACTGTACACAGTGGTGGCCTCTATATAAGTTAGACGATGATGAAAAATGGCCACCGGAGGGAACAATTAATTATAACACAATCTTACAACTGATGCTTTTCCTTCGCCGACTTAACAAATGGGACAAGGTGATGTACGCTGACATGTTCTTTACCCTAAGAAATAAGCCGGAGTGGCAGAAAGAATGCGGGGTAAATGTAGCACCTCAGGATCCCTTAGTACTAGCTTTGGAAAAAGATAAGAAGAACTCAAAACCTAAAGAACGCTGCTGTGACGCCTGTAGTATTGGACAACAATGCCTTAAATTAACAAGGAGGGACAGTGGAAAAGAAAGCGAAGTAAGCCTATGGGAATATCAACCATTTGCCCCAGGATATGGAGTGCCTCCTCCCAGACTGAAAGAAAGAGAAAGGGACACTAATCTATTAGGGGATATGTCACTGGAACAGGGGAAATCTAAGATCGGCTATAGCCCCTCAAACACCAGGAAACAGCCGGGAGGAGAGTAGCCCCTCGAAGTCAGAGGAGAGTAGCCCATCAAAGTCAGGGAGTTGCGGAAGGGAAAATAGCTCACAAGGACCTAATAGTCCACAAAGGTTGGGGAGTTACAGAGATGAAAGCAGCCCACCCAGGTTAGAAATCGATAGGGAAGGAAACAGTCCGTCAGGATTAGAGAGTCGTGGGGAAAGGATAAAAGAGATATGAGAGGAGTAGAAGGAGACAAGGAGGGCGGTGGCCTGGGGCAGGGTGAGCACTGACAGATGCGGGAAGAGAGGCGGCCGGACTGTGTAAACCACATTGGGAGAGTGGTAGAAGAGGATTCGGCAGGAACAGAGAGTGAAAATGAGGAACAGAAAAAGGGAAAGAAAAAAGAGAAGAAAAAGAATAGAGTAGACACCGGAGCCCCAGGAAGAAGATCCCCGGGGAAGGGACCAGTTATTCATACTATACTAGATCTGTAGCACTGAGAGAAGCAAAAGAAAGGGATGGAGGAAGTTATACAGTAGCTCCTCTCTGACGAATAATGCCTATTGCAGGAGAACAGGGACGAATAAGGGTGCCATTCACAACAAGTGATTTGAATAGCTGGAGGGAAGAAGCAAGAAATTTTAGAAAGAATCCAGAGGGAGTGGCTAGGAGGTTCGAGCTATTGGCAAAGAATCAAGATATTGATTGGGAAGATATAGACGTAATGTTGTCAGAACTAACAGATACAGAAAGAGAACTCGTGCTGAGAACAGGAAGGCAACACGCAGCCATGTTACAAGAGAGAGTGGAAGTAGTATTTCCCAGCAGTAATCCAGAATGGGACCCGAACAACCCAGCTCACTATGACCGGCTAGTGCAGTATAGAAAATTGATAGCGATAGGCCTGCGAAATGCAATACCTACGGCTATCAACTGGGCAATGTTATATGATATAAGGCAAGGAAAGAATGAAAGCCCTTCAGAGTTTTTGGATAGACTTAGGGCAGCCATGAGACAATACACACCCCTAGACCCAGCATCAGAAGACGGAAAACAACAGCTATTAGGATTAATGATGGAGCAGTGCAACCCAGATATCAAGAAGAAATTACAAAAACTGAAACACCCAGCAGACAAAAATTTAGAGACACTGTTGAATGAGGCCTGGAAGGTGTATAATAACAGAGAAACGGAGGAGAGGAAGAAGGAAGATAAGAGACTGGCTTGAGTGGTAGTGGTAGCAGTAGCGTCTCAGAATATAAACTACTCGGGACCCAGTGCCAGGGGTAGAGGTAGGGGCTACCCAGCAAGAGGGGGAGGGAGATTCCAACCTCACCCAACTAGAATAGGACCAAATCAGTGCTCCAATTGTTTGCAGATAGGACATTGGAGACGAGAGTGTCCTCAACTAAGGGAAAGACTAACAGATACTACTACCATTGCACACCAGGGTAGTGAGTGAGGGGGACCGGTGAGTCGTTCCCTAGCAGACCCACTGGTTAAAATGGAGCTAGGGGAAGGTGAAAAAAGAATTAAACTTTTTGATTGATACAGGAGCAACATAGCAACATTTTCGGTTTTGAATCAAGAATTAGTGCCTAAGAGTGATGAATTTGTACAAGTTGTGGGAGCAACAGGCCAACCAGAAAAGGCTTACTTTTTGAAACCTATTAAATACAAAATTGGAAAACAAATGGGAATCCATCAGTTTCTGTATTTACCAAATTCACCAAAGCCTTTGCTAGGAAGAGATTTACTGGAAAACTTAGGAGCCGTAATAAAATTCAACAAAGACAAATTGGAATTTCGAGTGAACGAGGAACAACTGATTGCAGCTCTAAGCCTAACAATCAGTTGTATAGAACCAAAACCCGAAAGTCACAATATTGAACGAATTCTGAGTGAAACATACCCGTTAGTATGGGCTACTGATATACCTAGAAAATCAAAACAAGCAATACCTATCATTATTGAACTTATACCTGGAGCAAGGCCAGTAGTAAGAAGACAATACCCACTGAGGTTAGAAGATAGAAAAGGGATTGAACCCATAATTAAAAGGTTTTTAGAGTTAAGATTACTGATAGAATGTGAATCAGATTTCAACACCCCAATTTTGCCAGTTAAGAAACCTAATGGAACTTATAGGTTAGTCCAAGATCTAAGAGCAGTGAATGAAATAACAAAGACACTACATCCAGTAGTTGCTAACCCTTATACACTCCTAACTAAATTAAAAGGTAATTTAACCTGGTTCACAGTATTAGACTTAAAAGATGCATTTTTCTGCCTTCCCTTAGCTCCAGAAAGCCAAAAGATTTTTGCTTTTGAATAGGAATTTGTAGATATGGGGAGAAAAAACCAACTAACCTGGACTGTGTTACCTCAGGGCTAGAACAGTAGAAAAGGCCACCGGGAGATGGTACCCTTTTACAATACGTAGATGATCTTCTAATAGCAACGGAGACAGAAGAAGAACACATTGAATAGACTATTTCTCTGTTGAATTTCTTGGGTTTAAGTGGATATTGAGTTTTTCAACAGAAAGCACAGCTGGTGCAAGAAGTAGTATATCTGGGATATGAAGTTTCTAGAAGACAACGATCCTTAGGAACATCCAGAAAAGAAGCCATCTGTCAAACGCCCAGACCAGAGACGGTGAGAGATTTGCGCGCCTTTCTGGGAATGACAGAAGGAAGAACTCCAGCAGAACCCATCGAGCATGACTGCTTGGAAACAATTGAAGCTGTCTACTCCAGTCGCCCGGATCTCAAAGAAGAGCCATTCGACAATGTAGACAATTGGTTCTCGGATAGCAGCAGTTTCGTGAAGCAAGGAGTAAGAATGGCTGGTTATGCAGTGACTACGACAGAAGAGGTAATCGAGTCAAACCCTTTGCCTGCAGGGACCTCAGCCCAAAAGGCAGAACTGATAGCTCTTATTCGAGCTCTGAGATTGGCAGAAAACATGCGAATTAATATTTAGACAGACTCTAAGTATGCCTTCTCTGTTGTGCATGCTCATGGAGCAATCTGGAAGGAGAGACGACTGCTGACTACCCAAGGGAAAGCAGTCAAACATGCAGAAGAAATTCTACGGTTGCTAGAAGCAGTCCAACTCCCAACACAAGTGGCCATAATGCATTGTAAAGGACACCTGAGAGGTAACACTATTCCAGAAATAGGGAATAGAAAAGCAGATGCAGAAGCTAAATTAGCTGCTGCAAGAGCTGGAAAAGTAAACATAACCGCTCTAGTGCCAGGAGAGCTAGATACAAACCTCCAACCAAATTATCAAGAATCAGATCATAAATGGATTCAAAGGAATAAAGGTAAATTGTTAGACAATGGATGAATTGAATTGAATTAGAAACCGGACAGCTAATAATACCAGGGAACTTAATGTGGCAGTTTGTAAAGACAGAGCATGAAAAAGCCCATTGGGGTTTAGACCCGCTTTACCAGTATTTGCAAACTAGAATAGCAGGACCAAAATTATTTACTACCATAAAACACGTTACATCCCAGTGCAAGCGATGCCTGAAGAATAACCCAAATACAGGGACCAAGGTACGCCAAGGAGCAATAAATCGAAGTAAATTCCCAGGTGAAGTATGGCAAATTGATTTTTCTGAACTCCCAAGAAAAGGGGGGTTTCGATACTTACTAGTGTTGGCTGACACATTTTCTGGGTGGCCTGAAGCATACCCTTGCAAGACGAATAAGGAAAGAGAAGTAACTAAAGTACTATTGAATGAGATTATACCACGGTTTAGAGTACCAAGAAGCATTTCTTCAGACAGGAGTTCACATTTCTGTGCAAAAGTGGTAAGAGCAATAAGCAAAGCATTACAAATCAAATGGCAGTTACATACGCCTTACCGGCCACAAGCTAGTGGGCAAGTGGAAAAGATGAATCATCTTATCAAACAACAAATTGCTAAAATCTGCCAAGAAACTAAATTACAGTGGTATCAAGCTTTGCCTATTGCTCTGCTTAGGCTGAGAGTCAAACCTAGATCAAAGGAAAAGTTAAGCCCGTTTGAAATTCTGTACAGCATACCTTATGCTATGCAAGTTGTGAATGAGGATGCTATAGACCAAATATGTAATCAGTATATCTATGATTATGTAATTGCAGTGGAGAAACATTTCGATAAAAATGCTACGGTGGTGATAGAACACCAACCCAAACAACCTGATTATAAATTGCATCCGTTTAATCCCGGTGATTGGGTGTATGTTAAGAATCTTCTAGGAAAACCCCTACAAGAGAAGTGGGAGGGACCTTTCCAAGTGCTGCTGACCACCTTCACCGCGGTTCAGATCAAAGAGCGACCTACATAGATTCATTACTCACAGGTCAAAAGAGCTCCAGAAAGTAAACAAGAAGAGCCGACATCATGAGCCTGACTTCATCTCAGACCCTTTCAACCCTGACCATTGGACTCTTGATAAGTACAGTTTTTCCCCAAGACCCTACCCCAAAAGAACCATAGTCCAGTGCACACCAGTGTGTACACCTGGAAATTCCAGGACAGAGTGAGCCATACTTTGAAATTTATGTTTTACGCAATAATCAGCCATATACAAGAGAAGAATAGAGTAGGGAGCAGCTAACAGCACAAAAAGGAGACCAAATCCAAATTGGGTGTCGAGAGCTCAACCCCGTAGAAAGAAGAACAAGGCAGCTGATATTAACGATTAGATCCTGGGCAGTAGCCTCTAGACAAGACTTAATTGTCTTTAGTCGTATAAAAATAGGTAAACCCACTGTCTGGGTTCAGCAGAAAAGCCCAATTTCATGTCAGTGGAATGACTTTGGGAAAGATGAAGCACAAAATGTAACATCCATTGACTCTAGAGAAAGTAAAGCACAATGCGAAATAGCATTCAGATTAGATCAATCAATGGAGTTTATATGTGAAAGAGAGTTAAAACTCACTATTCCAGAACCGATTCCAGAACAGGGCTTTACCTATAAAAGTGGTCACTCACATAAAATTTTATTACCAGCAGACTTAGTCTCATTGGGATATCCAAATCCAGACCTGCACCAAGAAGCTACTCCATCGACGAAATGTAGAGAAATACATAACCTAACCTTTATAGGGCCTCAGGTGATAAGAAAATCGAACCAACTAAAATTGTTGTTAGACCCCACTTACTCTCTGAAAAAGGTACAGATAAACATTCAAATTGATATTACACATTTGTAGAAAGATTGTCAACCATTCATACAGCAAAGCCTTAGAGGTTAGAATGCATGGTTAGCAACTAGGTCTTATCATAAACAAACACAAAGAGATATAAGTGGGTGGGTTGGCACCAGATTTGGTATATTAAATACCATAGATCAAAAAGTATTAGTGAATAAATTAAGTACTGTCACTTCTAACTTAAGAAAGCTTTAAGTGCCCCTAAGTTCATCCATGCTTAAATTAGCAGAAACACAATAGCTAGTAGTTAAATTACTAACCCTGGTAGCAAACCACACTGCCAAATATTTTGTTAGAATTGCTGACTATACAGGAGACATTAGCAAGGAAATTGCACTCGCTATCCAATACACTCAGACACAACAATGGGCACAGTTAGTAGCAGCAGGAATAATGAGAGAAGGAACGTCAGGTATATTGCCTCAAGAAATAAGAGAAACGATACTAAAGGACAGTCATACTACACAATTTGAAAAAGACCATCAAGCCTGGTGGCAATTAGTAAACTTTACTTATGAGCTGCAACAAGAACACATTGAAGCCTATGTTCTCACTATCAGCGCTGCAGAAGAAAGGGCTATCTTTCCTATCCTTACTTTAAGAACAATACATCAAAATGTCATTATCAAGCCAGTAGACCATAATATCTGGGCAAATTATGACAACACTAAAAATAGGTGGCAATCGATTAGTACAGAAGCATGTATTCCTAGAGGACAATTAGGCTATATTTGAGAAAACGCTATAGTAAAAGCAGAAGATTTATGCCTAGATGCAGAAAATAGTGTATGCACTTTCGAGATGCTTCCACACAATAGAGTGCAATCACAAGTTTACTATATAGGAAATGGGTGTGCATGTGTTAGGACAGCTTGCAATAATGTTACTATAGATAATTGTCAAGAAGAGACTAACAATACTAACTTCTGTGTATGTAATTTCACTAAGATCATAAGTTGTGATTTTAATTACACTGTTCCAGTAACTACTCAGCAGCTAATTAATGCAGAATATGACCTATATCAAGAGTTACCAAAATTACAAATAAGTATGGATATTAAAGTCCTCAAAGCAATGCTTGTGCATCCTAAAGTGAAGAAATTAGTGCAAAAGGTGAATCAAACCACTAAACGCATGACATGGCAAGTAGAACACAATTCAGAAAGTATAAAGAGTGTCCTGACTGAGGTAGGACAAGTAAGCCAACATCATTGGTGGGATATCTTCACAAGATACTCCCCAACGGCAACACAGGTCTTTCACTACCTGGTGCACCCAATACTCATTATAACTATAGTTATGTTTTTACTAACTTTCATGAACATATGCCTATGGTGGAAACTAAAGTCCATGATGAAAAGGACCCAAATGATTTGGGCAATGGTACGAACATATCAACCCCCTTTAGGATTAGAACTTGACGAAAGAATTTGTAAGTTATAAGAAAAGGGGGGGAATGAAGCCACTTAAACAAATGGTCTTCGAGAAATAAGGGGTTAAAATGTAAAATGCCAGGCACTTGAGAAAGCTTATCATTAAGAAATCATAGAAGTAATAAATTATCTAAGAAAACAATGATAGGAGAGAACACTAAACCATAAAAGACAAGATAAGAACAAGGAATTGGTAACCTAAGCAGTATTAGGAGCCAACAATGTCAGTTTGACCCAGGAACTTCTGCCAAGCCGTGGAGACCATGCCAAATACACCAGGAAACCACCCAAATTAGGAGAAGTTCAAAAGTTTAGCTCGAGGAAGACTCAGGAGAAGACCCCCGCCCCTGAGGAAGGCACAGGAACTCCCACCAAGACGACTCCTCAAAATGGAAGACTCCGCCTACACTCCGCCTATATATGAATATGCATGTAAAGATATGAATATGCATGTAAAATGATGTAACCTATGCCCAAACTTGTATAAAAGGGCTGCATTTATTGCTAATGGCAGAATCCCTTGTCCAGGCCGACCTGGAGGATTCTCCAACACGTTGCTAATAAATACCTCCTGCTTATAGACTTGAAAACTTAGTCTCTGAGCAGTCACTAGTCACTATTTCGCCTTTTGGGGCAAATTCGGTATCAGTATCTATCAGGCCAACGAGGGTGATGGCTTTCCCGAGGTGCTTCAGAACTCAGGTGAGTTGAGGCCGCCCACAGCTGATGTGCCTGGTCCAAGCGATGAGGGATGTATTGCTCTGTGACTCTGGTAGGAGAAAAGCTTGTGCTATGGTTAGTCCTTTAGGCAGGAAACATGGAGGGTCTGGACATAAAGCTAATATGGTGATTTCCTATGAACAGGTGACAAATAACACAGTTGGAATGATATAGAAACCTTCTGCATGAGATCTGTTCACTCTCACTATTAAGAACTGACGTGGTTGTGGTTCAGGTTCCAGCTGTCCTGTGGACATTGTGTGTGCAATGGCATTTGTTAGCATTACTGGCTGGGCTGTAGACAGCTCCAATCTGGTACCTGGGGACATTGTGCTCAGTAGTCCTGCAAAGATCTGCTGCAGTTCTGTGCTTGGTGGCCTGTGGTGGTCTCTGGCCTTTGGTACAGTGGTTCTTGTGTCATTGCACGCCACTGAGCCGTGCTCAGCTTCAAGTTTCCCAGAAGATGGCATGGACAACCCTGTACTGAGCGAAACTGTTACTATTTTGACAAAGACCTCTGTATCCACTGTTTTTTGGAGGTGGCCTCCTTTGTAGTTTCGGGCACTCCCTCTTAAAATGCCCTCTTTGACCACAGGAATTGCATGTGTCCTTTGGCATCTGTTGGTTCTCAATCGCCCCTTTAAATGCTGTTAGAGCCTCTGTTAGGGTTTGTGTCTGAATTTCTACAGCTTTTTCCTGCTGCTTTAGGGTGTTTTCCTGTGCTGTTGTGATGGCATTAGCTAGCACCTCTGCCTGTATGTCTGCTATGTGTTCAGGGGTACCCAGGTGGTTGCAAGCATCCACTAGCTGTGTTAGGGTGGGCTCAGGGTCTTGTGGCAATGCACATAATATTTTTTTGCAGCTTGGATTTGCATTAGAAATTGCAAGCCATTTTAATAACTCTTGTCTGGCACAGTCTATGGGAATTTGCTTATCCAATGCCAATTTTAAACGGTCCAAAAACTTAATGTATGGCTCACCCATCTCTTGTTTAATTCCTGTGAAGTCTAGTTCTGGTTTATTCCTGTCAGGCACCTGGAACAGTGCAGTCTTTGCTGCTTCCTTAACATCCTGAAGGATTTGTCTATTGAGTGTCCTTGCCTGTCTTTGTGGATCTGTGTAGGCTCCCGCCCCCACAAGCTGATCTATAGATATGTTTGCAGTGGCTGGAGTTCTTGCATAACCTCTTAAAAGGTCATTTAGTAAACAATTCCATGCCAGGTCCTGTTAGCATTCAGAAACACATAATCACATAAGCGATTATATGTCTGTGCTTTTATTAAGAGCTCTGGGGGTCAGGGGTGATCGACCCAAATCTGACTCCACCATACATTCGAGGTTAACATGCTTTTATATTCTATCTTTATATAACTTTCATGTTAATTATTAAACTTATATTGTTCTATTGTATACATAGATTTCAGCAGAGCATAGCCCCCCTTAAGTTTCCAACATAGTTTCTCATGATTCTTCTTATGATTATATAATAATTATATTTAATTACTAAACAATCATCACATCTAACAATTATATCATTTATCATACTGCTTACGCAGGTGCAGTGATCTGAGAAAACACAGAGTCTAACATTTTCAGAATCTATCTTTAACATTTTCCCCATTATCATTCTCCCCCCTTTGAAAGCATTTTCACTTCACTATAGGTGTAAATGTTTTCACTTAATATAGTCCTTTATCTCTCAATTTATACTTGATGTTCTTCAAATCCAGGGTTGATGTAAACGTTGTCGTGAATGTTATCATGAACTGGAGAACCAGAAGATGGTGGGCGTGGATCTCGTGTCAGTGCCTTTATTATCTTCTGGTTCCAGGATGTTTTCTTCTGTATCTCTCCCTTTAAGATGCTGTAAACTAACCAAATTGCTAAGAATACAATTAGTAAGATTATCAGACTTTCAATGACAGATTTAATCCATGAACTCACATTTCACCCTAACCCTTTAAAGATTTTGCCTAACCAGCTTGTAGTCAAATCCTTTTGCTCTTCTTGTGCTTCATGCTCTATTTGTTTCAACTGGTTGATGTCATATTCTACATCTGCAGTTACATTTGGAATATGGACACAGCAGTGATCAACCTCTCCCTTTAAAACTCCACATACTCCATGCTCTTTCAGGAGTAACAAATCTAAGGCTAATCAATTTTGTAAAGTCATTTTTGTGGTGGCTTGTAATTGTATGTTTAATTCCTTAAATCCTTCCCGGGTGACTCTTGCCAGTCTATCTACTTGACCTGTGAGTTTGTACAGCATCTCTCTACTCTGATAGTTTGCTATAGGACCAAGCAAGGACTCTAGGGCCCACCCAAATTTCACTCCACTAGAGGGTTCTTGCCAAGTGTCATCTGAATTTTCATTGTCTAGAACTTCTCGTCTTGCTCTTATCTGCAGAAGTTCATGTTTACCATTAAATGGGGACTTTTTCCAAATTGGACATAAGGTTGGGAGGCCTAAAGTAATTTCTTTTACTTTCCCGTCTACAGGCAGATGTGTTGTCCAGGTACCATCGCTTCTTGCCCATACAAATTGTCCTGGACTTCGAACTGTACTCCTGGTACATCCTACAACTACTTTATAATTCATTCTGCCTTGTTTATGTTTGATCCCACTGCAAGCACAACCGATTTGCAGGGCTATTGCCAAGGGTGGCATCTGTTTTATCTCTGCATCATCAGAAGTGCAGTCATAAGTTTTATTACATGCCCACCAACTTACTTTGTCTGCCCTCATTCTGCTACTGGTGGCAGTGTACGTTACTGCTGGATCTGTTTCATTCTTGGAGCCTTCCCACTTAATACACCAAGGGGTGTTTGCCATATATTGGAATTTTTGAAGTATACTCACAGACCACGCACTGTCCCAAGGTTCTATCTGATCTTTCTGATCCTCGGCTTCACACTTCCATACCAGAGTGGTTTCTGTAACATTTTCTATAATCTTTTTATAGTGTGGCAAATAGCATTGCCATTGTGTGATGCCTCCTGATTCTCCCATAGGGGTTCCTAATATGCCATCACTTAGAATACGGTCTTTCTGGCTCATGGGTTTCATCCATGTTCCTATTTTCTCCCAAGTTTCCTTGACTACTTGCCTCGATTCGAGTACTTGTTTACATGTAATTGTTTTGTTCTTTTGTATTTCAGGTAGTTTTGATGTTATGATTCCCCAATTTACTGTGTCTCCTGCTGCCTTTGGTATTGGCAGACAGGCAGTTATTTTTTGCATTTTGGCAAAATCTTTGACTAATCCAATCATTACATTCTCAGCCTGAACTGCATTTGAAACTTTTATCACCTGTGTTTCTGCTTGTACCTCTCTCTTCATTCTAGAATGAAGAGTAGTTAGTTGATCTTTTTGCATTCCATATCCCAAAGACATTAATGACCATAGACTTAGCACAATTACTGATAGCATTCTCAAAGCAATTAAACACATCTTATCTGCAGCCTTGTTGGTTCCACAGTTTACACAGTCTGTGATCCAGGATGGATTCTCTTCACTCGGGTATAGTGAATCCAGGGGTCCACGCCGGCTACTTTGACTGCTGTAAAGGTGGTCAGTAGTACCTGATGGGGTCCACTCCACTTTTCTTTCAGTGGTTCTTCGTTCCAGTTTTTAATGTACACCTCATCTCCTGGATGTATGTTATGAACTGGATTCTCAAGAGTCAGCGGTCTATTCCACACGAGGATGCTCCGGAGCCCAGCTAAAGTTTTCCTGAGAGACAGAACATAATTATACACTTCCTGCTTTCCTGTGACATGTACATTAGGGTTAGGTTCAGGAGATTCATATGGTTTCCCATACAATATCTCATAAGGACTAACTGACATCCCACTCCTAGGCTTTATCCGAATCCTCAACAGTGCTATTGGCAAAGTCTGGGGCCACTGCAGTTTGGCTTCTTGGCATATTTTACTGATTTGCCTTTTTAGTGTCTGATTCATCCTCTCTACCTGTCCACTTGACTGGGGTCTCCACGGTGTGTGGAGGTCCCAAGTTATCCCCAGCAATCTACTAACCTCTTTTACTACTGTAGCTATGAAATGGGTCCCCCTATCTGATGATACCCCTAGGGGTACCCTGAACCTGGGAATAATCTCCTGTAGTAACCACTTAACTGTTTCCTTTGCTTGGTTTGTGCGACAGGGAAGGGCTTCTGGCCATCCAGAAAATGTGTCAACCCCCACTAACAGGTATTTGTGTCCTCGAGTTCTTGGCAATTCTACAAAATCTACCTGCCAGTAGTCTCCTGGCTCTATTCCTATCCGAATTCTTCCTAGCTGGGCCTGTCGCCTAGCCACTGGGTTGTTTTTCAAGCAGATATCACATTTTGACATTACTGATTTTGCCATTGTTAACATCCGTACCGAAATTAAACTCTGCTTTAGCAATTTTACCAATGCCTCTGCACCCTAATGACATTTGTTATGTTTAATTTGTAGAACTTCTCTCATTATCGGGGGGGTACCACTATTTGTCCTTGTGCAGTCACATACCATCCCTCTGAATTCTTTTGTGCATTTAGCAAATGTGCCAGTCTCTCATCTTCTACTGAATATTCTGGTTTTGGAGGCAAATTGAATCGGGATGCATTAAGCTTTAAAGGTATCAATGCCATTGTTGTTTGCACCTCTCGAGCAACCTGTCGGGCTGTCCAGTCTGCCTTTCGATTTCCCTCACAGATTTTGGAGTTTCCTGATTGGTGTGCTTTACAATGTATAATTGCTACTTGTTCAGGTTTTTGTACTGTTTTATCAATTGCAGGACTGCATCCTGATGTTTAATGTGCGTACCTCGAGAAGACAATAATCCTCTTTCTTTCCACAGTGCTCCGTGTACATGCACCACTCCAAAAGCATATTTTGAGCCAGTCCATATATTTACCTTTTTCCCTTCACTTAATTCTAGTGCCCTGGTCAAAGCAACCAGTTCTGCCTTCTGGGCAGATGTATTTGGTGGTAATGCCTTTGCCTCCACTACTGTACTGACTGTTGTTACCGCATATCCAGCGTATCTGGTTCCATTTTCCACGAAGCTGCTCCCATCTGTAAATAGCTCCCATTCTGGCTGCTCTAGTGGAAGGTCTTTCAGGTCTTCTCTTGCTGAATAGGTGTACTCTATTACCTCTACACAGTCATGCTCTAATGGGCCTTCTTCAGTTGTGGTACCTAGGAACAAAGCTGGATTCAAAAGGTTAGTTGTTTTTAATGTGACATCATCCTGCTCAGTCAGGACTACCTGGAATTTCATCATCCTGCTTGGAGATAGCCAATGGCCCCCCTTCTGTTCTAAGACAGTGGTTACCATGTGTGGTACATGGACATCTATGTGCCTTCCCATAGTAAGCTTCCTGGCTTCTTGTATCAGCATCACGGTAGCTGCGACTGCCCGCAAACATGGAGGCCATCTGGCATTTATGTTGTCAAGTTGTTTGGAAAAGTAGCCCACTGGCCTTTTCCAATTTCCCAGACGTTGGGTCAGGACTCCTAGTGCTATGCGCAGCCTTTCATGTACAAACAGCTGAAAATCTTTGGACAGATGAGGTAACCCTAATGCTGGAGCAGTTGTCAGTGCTTCCTTTAATTTTAGGAAGGTTTCTTTCTGTGGCTTGCCCCAGGTGAATGGCTGCGTCTTCTGAGCTTCATACAGGGGTTTCGCAATCAGTCCATAGTCCACGATCCACAGGCGACACCATCCTGCCATCCCGAGGAAGACTCGCAGCTCATGTAAATTCTGGGGCTCTGGAATAGCACAAATAGCTTGGATACAGTTAGTACCTAGTTTTCGTTGCCCTTGTGAAATTTCACAGCCCAGGTAGATCACAGTCTGTTGGGCAATTTGTGCCTTTCCTCTGGATACTTTATAACCTCCCATTCGCAGTGAATTTAAAATCTCAATGGTTACCTTAATACAGGTTGCTTTTTCTTCTGTAGCTATTAGTATATCATCAACATACTGCAACAACAGGTATTGGTCCCTTGGTACTTGCCCATTCTCAGTCCAAATCTCCAGCTCCTTTGCCAGTTGGTTTCTGAATAGGGTCGGCGAGTTCTTGTCGTGTCCAGGTGAGCTGGGTCTTTCTTCTGTTCCCTGGGTTTTCCCACTCAAAGGCAAACAGTTTCCTACTTTCCTTGTCAAGGGGTATGCAGAAAAAGACATTTTTTTAAAATCAATTACAGTAAACCATTTATATATCTCTTTTACGGATGTCAGCGATGTGTAGGGATTTGTTACCACTGGATAAATGTCCTTTGTTATTTTATTTATTGCTCTCAAATCCTGCACTAATCTATATTCACCATTCTGCTTCTTTACTGGAAATATTGGTGTATTAAATTCTACTGTATATTTATTACAAGTTTTTGAACCTCTTTTACAGGTTCTATGCCTATATTCGCCCAAAACCCAAAACCATCGCCTTGGCAATGTTTTCCTGCTGGAACTGATTGCCCTGGCAAAACTGGCTATTCAAGTCTGGACGTTCTTGTTTTCAATGTCCCTGCTGTTTGCAATACGCACATTGATTCAGGCTTAACCCTTGCGTAACTGGTCTCCTACCTCGACTATTCCTGCCACGACCCTTGAAATTCGGGTTCCCTTTTCCCTGTATTACTGCCAAAAGATTCTGCTGCTGCCTTTTACTAGCTTCTCTTCCGCGATTATTATATACCTTTTAGGCTACCTCAAGTAGCTTATCCAAATTCCTTAATTCCTCTCCTTCTAATTTTTGCAATTTTTCCGAATATCGTCTTGTGACTGACCCAAGAATATGAGAGCGAGCTGAACCTTTGCTTGTTCTGTGCCTATTTGGAGATCTATATATTTCCTTGCTGCCTCCTTAAGCCTCTCCAAAAACGCGGTGGGAGATTCTTTCTTTTCCTGCCGAACCTCATATAATTTAGACCAATTTATAGTTTTGGGCACAACATTTTGAACTCCTATTTGGATCCACTCCTGATATTTCCGTAGTCTCCTCATACCCCAAGGTAAATTAGGGTCCCATTTTGGATCCTCAGTTGGGAAATTCTCAACTAAAGTTCCTGTTATGAGCCCATTTCTAATATCCTCCCTTGCCCTTTCTTTGGCTGCCTTAAGTACCATCTCTTTCTCAGTAGAATCCATTAAAGTATCTAATATTACTTGTATGCCATCCCAGTCAGGATTCTGAGTTTTTATAACCATTTTTACTACTCGTGCTACCTTATCAGGATTTTCTCTATAAGTTCCAGCTGATTGTTTCCAAATAACCAGATCAGCAGGAGAAAAAGGCACTTTTACAAACACTGGCCCTTCCACTCCTACACCTTGTCGCAGGGGGGCAATCACAGTCTGTTTTTGTCTGCCTATGTCTTTTCTATCCACGACCGGGGCAAGCTTTGACCGACTTCGAGTTCTGTGGGCTACCGGGGTCGCCAACCCACCACCATTGCCATCTCCCCCACCCGCATCCCTCCCCCTTCTGTCTATTACAGTTAGGTTTTGCTCATCTTCTGAGGAAGAGGGATCAGGTGACGATGGGAGAGGAGGATGAAGAGGGAAAGGTGTACTAGATGAGACAGGTTCAGGACTAGGTGGGGCAGGCAGTGGGATAGGGACAGGTGAAGCAGGTGGGATATGGCTAGGTTGTCTTGGTCTTATTGGAGCTACCTGTAAATCAATATCTGTATAATTTTCCCTACTCAGACTTTTCATTCAACGCCAAGTGTTCTAGACAATGTTTCTCACAAACCCCACATTTATCACTTGCAGATGTTTTAACCACCATTAATCCACATTCATTCTGCCATTCTGGCTTTCCCCATAAATAGAAAAACAAATCAACATATGGAACCACATCCCATTTTCCTTCTTGTTTACAAAATAACATTAACTGAGAAATAGTGTTATATTGCAGAGTCCCGTATTTTGGCCATTTTTCACCATTCTCCAAGACATATTCTGGCCACCATGTATTACAATAATCAATCAACTTAGCTTTACGTAATTCTTCCCCAAAATTACCCTGTTTCCAATGTGCTAATAAGCACCCCAAAGGAGAAGTTTGCGGAATAGAGGCATTGCTGCCCCAAATCCCTTTTGAGCTTCTCCATCCAAAAATATACCACAAATTGCCGAACCTGCAACGCTTTCACGATTGTCTTACGGAACGGCGCCTAGGCAATACCACCAGGAATTCCTTTAGCCCAACCAAGCGTAGCTTTCACTGCGTCTTATTGGCAGGCACCCAAACCCAAGTAAAAGCACCTTACCTTTCTCCCGGGGACGTTGTGAGCGGCAGAGGCGGTCGCGGCCGATGGGCTCCCCGAGGATCCCTCGGTGCCGGCTGGAGCGTGATCGGATCGCGAACTCGCTCAGCAGCAATCACAGGGTACCATCTGGGGTCGCCAAAATGTTAGCGTTCAGAAACACATAATCACATAAGCAATTATATGTCTGTGCTTTTATTAAGAGCTCTGGGGGTCAGGGGTGATCGACCCAAATCTGACCCCGCCATACATTCGAGAGGAACATGTTTTTATATTCTATCGTTATATAACTTTCATGTTAATTATTAAACTTATATTGTTCTATCGTATACATAGATTTCAGCTAAGCATTTTCCCCCTCAAGTTTCCAACATAGTTTCTCATGATTCTTCTTATGATTATATAATAATTATATTTAATTACTAAGCAATCATCACATCTAACAATTATATCATTTATCATACTGCTTACGCAGGTGCAGTGATCTGAGAAAACACAGAGTCTAACATTTTCAGAATCTATCTTTAACATTTTCCAGGGCCCCCATTATCAGTCCCGCAGAGAATACTCTGTTGGAGACAGCAAAGACATACAAAGCTGCCTTAGATCATGAGGAGTAAATACATTTGCTGAAAAGGTGGCTTGTAGTAAACCTCTGAAATATGCTGATTCTCTTCCATATGAACGAGATGCCTTGTATATTTCTTTTATTTCTGCAAAGCTTATCTGTTCCCACTGAGGGCCTCCTCCTCCCCCTCCCCCCCCCGAAACCGACATTATATCGGACTTGAAAGACTTTTAACTTCAATGCCATTTCCCATTCTTCTTCCTGGACTGCATCCTTTCTTATCCTTTGCCAGGTATCTGTGCCTCCTGGTGTATAAAACTCATCCTCAGACTTAGGGGGGCTGCCCTGAGGGGTGTGGGAATATCTCTTCTTTTGGATAGGAGCTTCTTCCGAACTGGGCGCCGCCATTTTGGATGGGGTCACTTCCAGAAGGTCACATCTGGTTCCCATGCTAGGCAGAATGTGGGCGTGCCGTCCCTGGGTGTGGGCGGGGATTATGGGCAGGGAGACCGATGTGGCTCTGCCCACAAAAGGGGAGTTGTCCTGCATCTGATGGGCAGGAGCTTAATGACAAATCCAAAAGGGAATCCTGGGAGCCTGAGGAGGATGGAACACGTCCTCGAAGGGCAGACCTTGGCAGCTCTGAAATATGGCGCTGGCCACATGTGCTATTGTACTCACAGAGCATGGATTCAGCTTAGCTTTTTTCGATTGTACTGCCAAAATTCACTGAGAGTGCCTGTCTTCTTTCCCTCTCGGGCTGGGTTTCAGCGGCTGATGGCTGGTGGCGTGGCTGCTTGCCAAGAGCCCACCCAGGGACGCCAATTGTCGGGATCTCTAGCTGGTCAGAGTGACCCCGAGAAAAGTTCGAAAGTCTCTTTTCCCAGCCCGGCGCTTGAAGAAGAAGTCAGGGCTCTTCATTTCTCGGTCTCAAGGTTGTTTATTTTATCTTATCTATAAAAAATTTTCTCCTGCCCTGCCGAGGTCAGCTCAGCAAGACAGTTCCAGGCACTCTCTCCCGCCCCGAGGTGGTGTCGTATTTTTATACTACAAACTACGCATATCGTATTTACTTTTATTTCCCAATACCTATCACCTATGTTAGACAGTGCACTTCTATTCTAAACCAATCCCCAAGTGCCAACATCACAGCAGAAAATGGAGAACAAGAAGAAGAAAGAAGAAGGACTAGACACGCCCTGATTCCTCCATCTTGTCCCCATAACCCCTATACCAAAATCCTAAAATCTACATTTTCACCCTGTGAACACCCTGTTATTACACCATTCAAACCTGTGTGGCCTTCACATCCCCATGCCAAGCTGGCAATTTGCTGGAAGGATCAAAATCAAGCCACCAGGTGTTCCGGGCAGCATGCCAGGGTCTCCAAGCCCCCCGACAGGGTCCTCGGCAACTCTGGACATCCAGAGGGATGTGCTGAGTTCCCACACAGCATCCCAGAACTCTAGTGTAAGCGTCTCAGACGTATTTAGGGTTGGGAATTCTGTGAAAACCCATCTGATGAGTTTTTTAAGCTGTTTCTTCTCAAACTTTACATCTTGAATTTCTAATTTAATAAATATAAATATAAATTTAATAAAAATAAAGATCCTGCTCAGCTAAAGACAGCTTGTTTCCCATTTCTTACTCACCAATGATAGTTTTCAGAGAAGCTGTCCTCCTTGGTCTGTCTCCCCCAGGTCTGGAAACGCAGTGGTGTCTCAGCCTTGGCTCAGCCAATCATAGCTTTCTGAAGAGGTCCTTAGGACTTCGCGGCACATTCTCCAGCCCTGTCCCGGTTTCAGCCCCTTCTCACCGGCTCGGGCTTCGATCTGTGACCCCCTCTCACGGCCTCAGATCCTCCTTTACCTGGATTTTTTTTTCTTTGGCACCACAAAAACCCAGTCGCAGGCCTGCTCCCAAAAATGCAAGGTCAAGGAAAAAATGTCCTATTTTGATCGAGGGCCAATCAAAAATTTCCCAGACTGTGTCTCTCAATATGAGAAATCACCAGTTCAGGTGCCATGTTATATATGGGTCTCCTTGAGCCAGGTCTTATAAGCTCTTGAAGATTTATATCACTCCCAAGATAGCTCAGCCACCCCAGATGGCATAAAATTAGCAGGATGGCTTCTGTGGCAGTGTTGGAAACAGAAACGTTTTAATAAAAGGCAAAATAACAAAGCTGTTTACAGAGAAAAAGTGAGCCAGGGCAAGAGGTTCTTGCTCCTGGTAAAACACCTCACAAAAGTGATTAGTTTCTTTGTTCTCTTCTTTTTCTAGTAAATTGCTGAGGTGGGACTTTTTGGTTTCTGTCCAATTGGCTATCCTTAAGTTTGAGGTGAAGTCCTCAAGGTCCTATGAGGTGTCTTTTTACCTAATTGAGGAGAGAAACTTCTGGGCTTTTTTCCTTTTAATGGAGACAAAGGATAATTTTGTCACTCCGTCAACAGGGGGCACATTCCTACAGGGCAAGACAGGCTCAAAACTTTAAGAGGTCTAAAGAAAACTTTATTAACAGAATTAAAAGAAGAATGATACGAACTAAAATAAACCTTTAGAACTCCTTTCATTCCCCAGCCCTTCTTTCCTTCCCATCGACAACGCAAAGGGACAAAATTTGGGATATTCTGTCAGTTTTTCACTTCTAAAAAGAATCTTTCTTCAGTTTACTTAGTCTATTTTGCTAGGCCATATAGTCCTTCCCACGACTTACACTTCTCTCGTGGTTTTAATTTCTTGGCTAAACAGTCCACCTGGTACCCGTTCTCAGTGTGAAAGTCACTCTTATTGACTTGGCAGTCTTCCCACAACTGCTTTTGAGGTCCACTGGCTTATGGGGTGCAATTTTTAAGGATGAGCTATTTTAGTCTAGAAGCAAAGTCCTCTTCTTTTACGTCTGAAAGCAAAAGTTCTCTGTCTCTCTATTCAAGTCAGATCACAACTTTTATACATCAACATTCCTCAATTCTCATGGGCTGGGGGTGAACACCGCATCCCCCCATACGCTTTAGTGAGTTAGAGGGAAACAGTTTTTTAAATTCAAGTCCTTACCACGGCTTGCAGAAGAATCTCAGCTCTGAGGCCTGGAGCACCTTCTCTTCCTCCTCCTTCTCCACTGACCTTGGTGTTGCCATGTTGTCTTCACTTTTCCCTTTTTCTCGCTTGCTGTTGGTCACATGATCTCTACCAGGGACTGGCCACATAGTTGCTCACAGCACCGGGATGGCTTTTTCAATGGTAGGATCTTGGCTGGGGTGCCAGCCGCAGCAGGTCCCCCCACCCCCCGTGGCTAGGCTGGCCCTCCACTCTCTTGTTGAGGGCAGGAAGTAAGAAGAACTTTCCAGGTTTTTTTTTTGTGTTCTTAAATATGATTCATAGAGGTGTGTCCAGCTTTTCTAATTGGCTTAGCAGTGTGCATATATTCAGAGCCAGCCACCTATTGGTTTTGCCAGGCCCAGAGAAAGTTGTTAGTGCTCCTCACAGAAAAAATCACTTCCGTGGCTCATGTTTTTCCTCCTCACCATATTCAATTTAATGCAAAATCAGCATATTGGTTCTCTTCTTGGAAATAATACTAAACAGTATTTCAGGAATGTGTTAGAGGGCTAACTTATTGTTCTAAAATGTAGGGGAAAAGGGTAGTGTTAGGGGGTTAGGTTTCTATCCTTTTGTTCATTTTTACTTAGGGATTTTTTTCCCATAAGTTTTTAGGAAACACTAATGACTGGGTATTTAAGAAAAAGAAAAGAAGTGGCCAAGCTCAGGGGGAGGACAGCCTCTGGCTGCACTTTTTTTATCTGGGAATTTCTCTCAGAGGGGCAGAGATACTGTGAGAAGTGGGCTGATAAAAGACGGGGCTGGAGCAGATGCTAGCTCTCTCTCTCTCAGCTTCAGAGGAGGAAGGTCAGAGCTGCTGCTTAGGGAAGGGAATTTGCTCCCACCGCTGTAGCCCAGACCGGAGCTGCTTCTTCTGCCATGGGGTGACCCTCTGTTCATGAGAGCAGCCACTGAACTGGAACCTTATTAACACCTACCTCACTAAAAGAAGGACCTATCACCATCTGCTCGAGTGCCCGGAATCCTGAGCTCGTCTCTCCCTGCCCTGCTGGGAGCCAGGCTGCTGCTGCTCCACCCCTGCGGCATCTTTGGCACTGCTCTGAGCTTTCGCTGCACTGTAGCTCTGCACTCCCTGCCTGCTGAGACGTCCTGCCATACCTGCTTTCTGCTTCCGAGGGTCCTGCTGGGGGTACCAGGATCAACTGCCCCAGGGGGTTTTGTGAAGTAAAACCTCTCTTCCATCCCTTCCTGTCTTGGTCAAGCCGCCATTACCACGTGACTCCCAGCCTCATGCCGGAGCACTCCCTGCAGCCGCAGGGGAATCATTGCACCTGCCCTGCCCACTGGGACCCACCTCTACACCAAAGGGAAAAATGCCTGCGGCCGAAAAGGTTGTTACTGGGTTTCTGGTTCTGTTTTGTTGTTAATGCCATTGTTGCTGTTTGTTTGCTTTATTATACATACTAGTAAAGAACTGCTATTCCTATTCTCATATCTTTTTCCTGAGAGCCCCTAATTTCAAAATTGTAATAATTTGGAGGGAAGGGGTTTGCATTTTCCATTCCAAGGGAGGGTCTTGCCTTCCTTAGAAGACACCTGTCTTTCAAACCAAGACAGATAGGAAAAGTACTAGGAGCTACAGCCATGCATTAGCAATCTACAAAGCTACAAATATATGAAAAATATATAAAAAGCTAAGAATCTTAGGCATCAGTATCGCTTGAGGATGCAGTGATTCCAATAGTCTGGGCTGGAGAGGTGGGTGCCCAGGTGATCCAAAAGAGCAGAGCCTGTAAGAATTAAATTAAAAGCTGGAGCTGGACCAGTAAGGCAAAAGTAATACCCTTTGATACCCTTTGAAAATAGAAAGTCATAAGGGGTTATTGCCCCTAGTGGAAAGATTTATAAAATATGGCCTTTTGAAGGAATGTGAATCCAAATTTAATACCCCTATTTTTCCAGTTAAGAAGGCAAACAGAAAGGATTAGCAGCTAGTATAGGACCTTAGAGCCATAAATAAGATAGTAGAAGATATACACCTGGTAGTACTAAATCCTTATACCTTGCTAACAACCTTGAGTGAAAAATTAAAATGGTTTACACTATTAGATTGGAAAGATACCTTTTTCTGTATCCCCTTGAGTACTGAAAGTCAAGAACTTTTTGCTTTTGAACAGGAAAATCCAAACACAGGGAGAGGAACCCAACTGACTTGGACAGTTCTACCACAATGGTTTAAAAATAGCCCCACCTTATTTAAAAATCAATTGGCAAAAGAACTGGAGGAATGGAAAAATCAGAACCCTATTGGAGTCTTGTTACAGTATGTTGATGGCATTCTGATAACCACTGAAACTAAACAGCAATATTGGGACCAGACTGTATCATTGTTCAATTTTCTGGGACTAAGGGGATATAGAGCATCCAAAGACAAAGCACAAATAGTCCAGACCACAGTAACCTATATGGGATTTTAAATCCTCCAAGGACAAAGGAGGCTGGGACAGGAAATGAAAAGCTATTTGCCAACTCCCACAGCCGTGATTGGTAAGAGAGTCGCATGCCTTTCTCAGGATGGTCAAATGGTGTTGCCTGTGGATCAGCAGTTATGGGCTGCTGGTAAAGCCACTGTATGAGCTCTTGAAGACAGCTCAGAAGGACTTTATCATCTGGACTGATGATTCATGGGCTTCCTTTTTACAACTCAAGCAAGCCCTCATGCAGGCCCCTGCTTCAGGGCTCCCAGACCCCATGCGCTCATTTGAGCTATTTACCTCTGAAAGTGATGCATAAAGGTATTTAGCTTTTTTATATTTTTCATATATTTGTAGCTTTGTAGATTGCTAATGCATGGCTGTAGCTCCTAGTACTTTTCCCACTGTAGTGGTTTGACACTGGCCAAATATCAGGCACTCACGAAAAGTCATTGGCTCATCCTCTCTTGCTCTCAGCTGGGCAGAGGAGAGGGAAAAAAAAAAGAAAACTTAACGAAGGGCTCATGAGTTGAGATGAGGACTGGAAGAAAACACTCTAAGGGCAAAACAGGTTCAAATTTAAAGGTATAAAGGGTATAAAGTAAATTTATTACTAACAGAGTCAGAGGAGGATAATCAGAAGTAAAGTAAGCCTTGAAAACACCTTTTTTCCTCCCAGCCCCTCCCTCCTCACCGACAGTGCAGGGAGACAGCGCGTGGGAGTTCTGGTCAGTTTGTCACTCGAGATCTTCTTCTGTTTGCTCAGGGAGAGGAGTCTTTCTTCTGCTATGTCATGAGTCCCTCCCACTGACAGTCTTCCCAAAACTGTTGTGGCATGGGTCACTTGCCCACAGCGTGCAGTCCTCTAAGGGTAGGCTGATCTAGATTGAGAGCAAGGGGCCACTCTCTCTTATCTCTGGAAGCAGGGGCTCTCTCTCTCTATTTGGGTCCCCTGCTGAATCACAGCTTTCTCTGGTATCCACCTGCTCTGCTGTGAGCACTTCTCCCATGGGCTAAGTGGATCTCTGCATTGCCTATGGACATCATGCATTACAGGGAGACTGTTTCACTAGAGTCCTCACTACAGCTTGCAGAGGAATCTCAGCTTCAACACTTGGAGCACCTTCTCCCCCTCTTTTTTTTCCACTGACCTTGGTGCTGCCATGTTGTTTTCCCTCACATGTCCTCACTTCCTCCTCTTCTCTGACTAGAATAAAAAATGATGCTTGTAAGTATCATTGCTAACAAGTTTCACCGATTCAAAGATTCTTACAGGATCCTGTAGTGCTGAGAGCTTGATCTCGTCTAAAAGTTCTGTGCTGGGGAGTCGCTCGCTATGTTTCTGCTGCTGGCCAATTGGCCCCACCGCCATCGCATGGGCAGTGGTTGAAATAAACAGGGCAGGAGACTTTTCTCCTTTTAATGCCTTTATTAAAAGTGATCAGCTCAAGATTGGGAAGCTCGACGGGTCTGCAGTCTCCGTCTTCTTTCCCAGGGTGACTCGGAGGAGGAGGATATGCGCAGCTTTGTCCACTAGGGGCAGAGCTGGGGGTCCAGTCCTTGTGGGACCTTCTGGGCGAGACCCCGATCTTTCTGCTTTCCACTGCCTCCTGGCTCCAGGTCTTGGTTTAAGATGACCTCTTTACTCAGGGCGAGGGGCACAAAGGTTTTCAGCATCTCTGCAGGCTCAGCATTCTGTTCCTCACATCCAGGCATCACTCTAATTTCCTAATTTTGCATTGGCTCGATGTTTTTGGGGTCTTTTTGGTAAGTTTGACACTTCCCATGGCATGCTGGTCCTGAAGTTAATTTGCATATTCTGATGCCCCCCCCTCCCACGTCTCCTCCCCTCACTGTCTGGGGAGAAGTGCAATTTAGCCTCAGGTAGGGCTTTACCAATACAAAAGGAGCAATTAGTTACAATGACCCATGACTACAATAACAAAACAGGTAGAATTCCACCTCGGCACCAACTAGTCTGACTGGTTTTGCAACTCTTTTTTCTACAAAAAAATTGGCAGAATTTTGTTTATAACAGTGGTGGTACCGTGATGCTGATGCAATTAAACGCCTCTCTTCATGCAAGGTGTGGGGAAGGAGAACTGCTGCTGCAGCCCCTGCCCTTCTGCCTGCAGCACGGCTGGCTAGGGGTGGCCAGGCTGGCAAAGCCCGCTGTGGGCTGCACCGGGATGGCCACCCCTGGAAAAAAACTGCATGTGCACTGTGACGGTGTTCACAGGGGTCTTAGGATGAGGGAAGAGACAAGGGTCTGACTCCATGTTTCAGAAGGCTTGATTTATTTTATGATATATATTATATTAAAACTATACTAAGAGAATAGAAGAAAGGATTTCATCAGAAGGCTAGCTAAGAATAGAAAAGGAAAGAATGATAACAAAAGCTTGTGTCTTGGACAGAGAGCCCGAGCCAGCTGACTGTGATTGGCCATTAATTAGAAACAACCACATGAGACCAATCACAGATGCACCTGTTGCATTCCACAGCAGCAGATAATCATTGTTTATATTTTGTTCCTGAGGCCTCTCAGCTTCTCAGGAGAACAAATCCTAAGGAAAGGATTTTTCAGAAAATATCATGGCTACAGTGCACTGTTCTGATTTTCTTCTTAAATGTGTGATCACAGAGGCATTACCAACCTCTCTAATTGGGCCAGTGACATGTCCATCTTCAGAGCCATCAGAAACTGGACCATATATTATAGGTATACTAATCAACTAACCTTATAAAACTTGTAGAATTACTGTACCACGTGTGGTTTTCGCCATATTGTGTACCTGAAGGCTTTCAATTAAAGGTTTGCTTTTATATTATCATTCTAACCGTGTTTGGGAACATTTGCTCTATTTCCAGGCAACAAAAGACAAAACATAGCCCTGGGAGTGCTGTTGCAGTTCCTCAGGGACTACAGGAGGACTGTGGGCTACTTTTCAAAGCAACTAGGTAATGTCAGCCAAGGCTGGCCCAGTTGTCTGAGGGCAGTAGCAGCTACTTTTCTCTTGATCCAGAAAGCTCAACAACTGACTCTGGGACAAAGCATTGTCATTTATGTACTACATATGGTGCAGTCGATACTTGAGCAAAAACGGGGCCACTGGCGATCTCCTAGTCAGATGCTGAAATACCAGGTAGTCTTGCTGGAGCAAGATGATGTGACACTCAAAACAATTTCTATAGTTAACCTGCTATGTTCTTATCTGCCCAACAAATAAAAGGAACCCGAGAGCATGTTTTCTTACAGACTATAGAAGAAGTTTATTCCAGCAGACCTGACTTAGGAGACAGACCCTTGGAAAGACCTGATTGGGAATTGTTTACTGATAAGAGCAGCTCTGTCCTGAATGGAAAATGACTATCTGGATATGCAGTGATTACATGCCATGAGGTAATTGAATTTGGGGCACTTCCCTTTGATGTTTTGGCCCAGAAAGTAGAACTAATTGCACTCACTCGAGCTTTGGAATTGAGTAAAGGAAAACAAGTTAACATTTGGACTGATTGAAAATATGCTTTTGGAGTGGTACATGCACACAGGACCAGCTGGAAAGAAAGAGGCCTTTTAACACCTCAAGGCACATTGATCAAAAATGGAAAACAAATCTTGGATTTACTTGAAAGTATCTCGAAACCAGCAGAGGTTGCCATCATACATTGCAGAGCACACCAAGAGGGTAAGACCAAATCGGAACTGGGGAATCATTTAGCTGATAAGGCTGCCAAAGAGCCTGCAGGAAAAGGCATGTTAGAAAAAGAAGCTTTATCTTTAATACCCCTGACAGAGATACCTCTCTAAGTAGAGAAAACAGAGTATAGTGCTAGGGACTGTCAATTAATTGAAACCTTAGAAGGAAAATTTGATTCACAAGGCTAGGCAGTTACGCCAACCAGGCAAATAGTAGTCTCTCGACCAATCTTGCGTGAAATACTGGATCATGAACACAAAGCCACTCATTGGAGTACTGAACAATTTTTGAAACATTTGCAAAAATCCATAATTTGGTCTAAAATGGCTTAGATTGTACAATCAAGAATCCAACAATGCATAGTTTGTAAAAGAAACAACACTGACATGGCTAACAAAATAGTGCTAGGAGCCATAAATCTGGAAATGTTCTGGGTGAATATTGACAGATTGATTTCATTGAATTGCCCAGAGAAGGGGAGTATAAATCCCTCCTACTTCTGGTGGGTACCTTTTCTGGATGGCCAGAAGCCTTTTCTTGTCACACCAACTAGGAGGGAAATGACTAAAATACCACTGAATCAAATAATACTTAGATTTAGGGTACCTTTGAGAATGTCATCAGTCAGATGTTCCCACTTTATTGCAGAAGTGGTACAACAGGTTAGGAAAGCCTTGGGAATAGCTTGGGATCTTCATACTCCTTATAGGCCCCAAGCTACCAGCAAAGTAGAGTGAATGAATTATACAATCAAATTGCAATTTAGTAAAATATGTCAGGAAACCTCCTTGTTATGGGTCCAAGCCTTACCTGTTGCTCTACTTCGAATTAGAATTCAGCTGTGGGCCACCAGCAAAATAAGCCTCTATGAGCTGCTATATGGTCAACTCTACTAAGCACCACACATTCCAGGAAACACACACGTAAAAGGAGGGGTTGATTTGAATAATTGCCTCATTTCTCTTGGTAAAACATTACAGGATTCGCAATGAGCAGTGGTGATCTCCTGGATTGGACATACCAGTGCCCAAGTTCCAACCAGGAGATTGGGTCTACTTGAAATATTGGGGAACTGCTCTGCTCCATCCAAAGTGGAAGGGACCTTTCCAAATACTATTGACAACTTTTACTGCTTCGAAACAGGATGGAATAAAGTTGTGGATACATATTCCAAAATTAAAAGGGCCAAAGCTCTTTGGGTAATTGTTCGGGGTTGGGTTTTGGGTTTTTTTCCTGTTCCTTCCTTGTTATTTGTGGAATTTTGTTCCCATTGAGTTGCTAATAAGCACTGATGGCAGGGAGGGGGAAACTCCTTTGGTTTTTTGGGTTTTTTTTTTTCTTTCAGGCTAGGTTTTGTTTTTTCTTTTCGGATCCTGCTAGGGGCACCGGAACCAGCTGCCCCAGGGGTTTGTGAAGCAAAGCCTATCTTCCACCCCTTCCCATCTTCGGACAAATGCTGCCATTGCCACCTGCTCCCCAAGCCTGCGCCAGAGTGCCCCCTGCAGCCACGTGGGGATCACCACACCTACCCTGCCTACCTGGAGCCTGCCAGCACCCCTGCCAGCTGTGACTGTAACTACACCAAAGGGGAAAGTGCCGCAGCTGAAAGGTATTCCCAAGACTGCAAAAGCCATCCTCCAATAGGCAATCACATTGTGACCCTTTTCTCCAGTGTGAGTAGATGCCCACATGGTGGAGGAGAGTGTGTCAATAGACACATGCACATACTTAAGTCAGCCAAATTCAGTGATGTGAGTACCATCTGTTTGCCAAAGTTGCGAGGCCTTTAGGCCTCTGGGGTTCACCCCCGCTGGTAAAGGGGCAGCAAGTCCATTACAGTCAGTGCAAGAACTGACAATGTCACAAGCCTCAGTTGGCATCAAATGAAATTGTTTCTGCAGGGTATGTGCACTTTGATGGAAAAAATCATGCGACATCTTGGCTTGCACAATCTTGTCAGGCTGAGGCACTACCCACGCAGGGTTAGCCAACCTTTCAGCCCTGGAACTACCTTCTGCTATGAAACCTGGTAAATTGGTGTGACCCCGAATGTGCAAGATGTAATACAAATGGACTCGGGCTTGAATTGCACTCCACAAGGCTTTCAAAAACTGAAACAAAACTGTGTTATTGACTTCAGAAGTGAACAATCCAAACGTTTGGTTATGTCTGCAACACAGGCAGAATCAGTGACCAAGTTCAGAGGCACCTGAGAAAATTTCTGGAATGCCATGGCAACAGCCTTTAACTCAACCAGTTGGACCGAGCCTGACTCATGGCCCTCCAACATTTGCCATCCAGATTCATCCTTCCAAGTAACAATGCCTTTCCCTCTTTTTTGGAACAGTCAGTGAAGACAGTGGATCCTTGCACTGGCACCTGGCTGCTTTTTGGCCGTAACAACAGATTGGTTGTTTTTGCCAACTGCAATAACTTGTGACTGGGCATATGATAGGCAATCTGCCCTGAAAAGTTTTGCAGCACACTTTGCAAAGGAGCACTGTTAGCAAAGCTCCATTCAAAGTCTTCCCGTTCTACTGGAAGAATGATTGTTGTGGGATCAGCTGCCATCAATTGCAAACACTGTTGACAGCATTTGATTATCAAACAAGTGATCAGCTCAAATAATGAGGGTGCAGTGTTTTTTGGCTGATGGGACAAGAAGACCCATTCCAAAATGTGCAAGGGATCAGACCACTTGTCACTCCATTGGCCAATGATACTCATAGGACAAAAATCTGGATTGGCAATGAAGACAGTGATATCAATGGAAAGATCTACTCAATGAACCTGACAAGCAAAAGCAGCCTTTTGGACCTCCTCCAGCGCTTGTCGCACCACAGGAGTCAATTCCTGAGGTGATCTCAGGTCAGGGTCCCCCTTTAGAGTATCATACAACGGGGACAATTGTTTTCTGGTTAGTCCCAAGGAGGGATGCAACCAGCTGATGACACCCATAAATTCCTGGGCATCATTCAAGGTCTTAATAGAATCCAAGAATTGCACCTCCTGATGCTGAATAGTTTGGTCAAGAATTTTGATCCCCAGATACTTTCAAGGAGGGTGCTGTTGAACCTTCTCTGGGGCCACCTGCAGCCCATAAGCATGCAGACCAGCGAACAGCTGAGGCTGTATCCTCATCACTTCATCCTGGGTGGGTGCTACCACCAGGATGTCGTCCATGTAATGATAACAACACGCGTCAGGAAACTCCAGACAAAGCCTGAGCCACATACCACTGACAAATAGTCGGGCTATTGCGACAGCCCTGTGGCAAAACTTTCCATTGATATCTCTGCACAGCTTCGGCATTGTTGATTGAAGGCACTGTGAAGGCAAACTTTGGTTTGTCATCAGGATGCAAAGGAATTGTGAAAAAGCAATCCTTCAGATCAATAATGAAGCTCTCCCATCCCACAGGGATCATGGTGGGTGAAGGCATACCAGGCTGCAATGCCCCCATACTTTCCATCACTGCATTAATTTTCCAGAGGTCCTGTAACAGCCTCCATTTCCCAGATTTTTTCTTTATCACAAAGACAGGAGTATTCCAGGGACTAGTAGAAGGCTCAATTCACGAAGGGCGACCAATGTTTCTTCTGTCAGGGGCCACTGATGAACCCAAATGGGTTTGTCCACCAGCCACTGTAAAGGCAGCGTAGGATATCTTTCGCCCTTCAACACAGTGGCCCCAATTAAAAATCCGTCCCAATTTACACCCCCCGGGCAGCCAATGCATCCCGCCCCCAGAGACTGATCAGAGTTGGAACGACGTAGGACCGAACTGCAGCTGTCTGCCCATTTGCGTTACTGATCAGCACAAACTGTTGGCTCACCAAGGTACGTGCCGCACCCCCTACCCCTATGATGGCTGACCCCACAGGAGCCAAAGGCCATGTAGGAGGCCACCCAGAGAGGGAGTCGACGGTCACATCCACCCCTGTGTTGATCAAACTTCGAAGCCCGATCTTCGGCGGGCAGGCACCCAGTAGGGTCACGGTACACACCATCTGGGGTCGCTGAGCAGAAATATGCACAGACCAGAGGGCTTATGGCAGTCCCGTGGATCCAAAGCTACCACTCCCATAAGTCCGCTGGCCGGTCCTGGGGACATATGACTGAAAAGGCACAAGTTGAGCAATCCAAGTCCCTGCTGGAATAGCGACAGGGGGAGTGGGTGTGGAAACTGTAGCACAAATTTGACCTGAAAAGCCAGAGTCAATGACACCTGGATGAACAAAGATTCCTTGGTGGGTGACACTAGATTTTCCCACAAGCAGCGTGCTCAGTCCTTGTCCCAGAGCTCCAAACACATCCAACGGAACCTTATGGTCACAACAGGATTCTAAGATGACTGTAGTGGCGGTATGTACATCCACTCTGGCGGAGCTGTGGGTGCTGCCTTTGAGCTGGCTGAGCAGGCCTGAGCTGGTGCCATGCTCTGAGGAATCACTTGTGTCAGAGTGCAAGTCCCCGGTGCGCTCATCTTCCCATTTCCTGGGCCTACCAAGGATTGGCCATTAGCATGATATTTAGACTTACATTGATTTGCATAATGATCTGCCCTCAGGCATCTAGAGCACAAGAAAGTGGTAGGTGGTCCTGTTTGTTTGCGTGTTCCTTGCTTTTTCTTGCCCTCATTTTTACTCTTCTTTTGTTGTCCGCCCCCTAAGGGTACCTGGCCTGGCTGTGAAGCAACCGCCAGAGCAGACACTTTGTGGTCTGCAGCACCCGTCTTGGCACATGCATTGACCATGTCTCTTAGCATCGGGTCGCCCGGAAGAGCATCTATGATTTTCCAGCACTCACTGTTCGCGTTGTCCTGAGCTAACTGCTTGTATAAAATCTGCCTTAAGGTATCATCCTCAACCTGTTTCTCCAAGGCAGCTGCAAGCTTCTTGACAAATGGCAAAAAAGGCTCACCTGATCCTTGAGTTATTGATGCATACCGTGGTCTGGGGAAGGCTGTCTCAATAGTTTTTAACAATGCATTAAATCCTACCCTTTGACTGTGTGCAAGAACGGCAGAGTCCCAGGTAGCTTGAAAATCAGGATTGGAAAAGGCCTGTTCTCTGAGGAGAATGTCTACCCCCACGTAAAACCTAGGATCTCCCTAAGGCAAAAGCCTGTTGCCTGCTGCAACCCTTTCAGCGGCCTGCCTCCAGTTGTCCAGAAAAACCCCCATATTGCACAGGCTGGAACAGTGCCTGAGCTATATGTCTAATATCAAATGGAGCAAGCAGGTCTGGGTCTAGCCCTCTGAGAGCCTGCATAATTTGTAAGGAGCCAAGGCCATATTTTGCAACCTACTCTTGCAAATCTTGGACCACCCGCCAGGCAATCACATCATGCCTGTCAGCGCGTCCTGAATTTGGGACAGCTTTATACACGGGAAAAGCTTGAATCTCTCTTTGTGGCAGAACATGTTTTCCCTGAACCACTTGTGTCTCATCCACAGATGATGGATGAACTGTTTGACCAACATCTGTGGCCCCTTCCCCTGGATCTAGTGTGGTGTCAGCTGCACACTGTGGCCTTCCCACCCTGTCCAACAGGTTCCAATCCCCAGCTTCTGAAGCTTGCGACTTAACTGCGTCCCAAAAGCTGCGAGGGTTCTTGGGGTGCACAGTCACCCGACAGGGGAGTAAAGTCCAGAGATTACACAGGGATGATGACGCCAGCTGTTGGTGCCTGCATTCTGCCACCAGGGCACACCCCTGTGTCACAATCCGTCCTAGTGAACGGATGTTGTGATGGTTCGTAGGGGTGATCTCAGGGTGCAAAAATCTGACACGGTACAAGGGGGTTTGCAGTGATAATCAAAACAAATGCACCTTTACTGAATGACCACAGCAAAATGTGATAGAGAGATTAAGGGAGAGAAAAAGATAGAGAAAGAGAGAGAGCTATATCCCGGGGGGGATATAGCTACCAAACATAGAGACGAAGTCCTTTGGTCCAGTCCAGTCGAGGATCCGCCTGTTACGCTGGGGAGATCTCAAAATCTCTAGGTAACTCAGAGATTTTTATTATGATAACTCTATTGAAAATTGTGGGGGGGGGGAAACAGATACAATAAGGAATAGATGTAACAGGTAGTCCATGTTCTCAGCAGTAAACGAGAGCCATTGTTTTCGTGGTCCAGTGGTCACATCCTGCAGGCAAACATCTCGCTTTGGTCAGCTTGCCTCCCCTACACACCTCCCCCGGGTTGGGGGTTTCAGTCCCAGTCCTTGGAAGGAGGAGAGGGGCCTTCTCACATAGGGGTTTCATGTCTCAGTCCTTGATGGAGAGGCTTCTTACATCTCTGTCTGTCACGGTGGTTGTAAAGCAGGTGAGGGTCTTCTGTGGGAGACCACCTGAAACTCAGGAGAAGTCCAGCCAGGCTGAGAGGTGGGACAGCTTCCAAGGCTATTGTTGCAAAAAGGGCACTGCGCCCCTTCTTCTTCTCATTGGGCTCAGTACAGCATACAGCAAACAACACCTGTGAAAACAATAACTTAACACTGTGCTTTCAGGTCTCAGGGCCTTTGGCATGTTACTTTCTCCTTCAGAGCCAGAGATTTTAGACAGGTGGGGTCTTCTCTTCAGGGCTCCCCCAAATGACAATCGTGAGGCAGATAAGGGAAAATTCAGACAGACTCTCACACCCTGCCGGGGGGCTGGCCATTGGCATTCATTGCTGTCGCTATCCCTATCCAGGGATAGGGAGGACAGCCTGAGGGCAGCAGGGAGTGGTGGGTTGGCCGAAGTCTCCGAAGTCGAAGGACTGACTGCGGACCCCGAAGCTGAAGGGTCGGTTACAAGACTAGACTCGCGGGGGCCGGCCGCCAGCTGTACTGCAGCCGGGGGCCCAGCTGCGGATGTCGGGTGGCGCAGCCGGGACCAGCGGCACTACCACCGCCTCCACGGGCTGCAATGGTGAAGCTGCAAAACATATTAAGTCAACCAAGTCAGCCACCCCGCCGGGAGGACAAGAAGGCAGTTGTTCCGCAACCAGAGGTGGGGGGCTAAAGGGGACACAGCTCCTGTTGTGTGATTTACCATTCAGAGAGATAGTGCTGACGCAGCGGGCACAGCTGCTGTCGTCTGCACAGGCGCTACGGAAAAGGAGAGGGAAGCTGGTGGGGGGGTGTGACATCGGCTGGAACACCCACAGGGAGGTGCTGACAATGGGCTTGGTCGGTACAGCTGCGCAGGCTCTGTGTGTGATGACAAGGGAGCCGATGGAGTGACCAGTGTGGTTGTGACGACTGCCAACAGTGGAGATGCCTCCGCCCTCACCTGTGATGTGGGGGGCGGAACTTGAGTCGGGGTCAGCAGCTCCTGCCGGCCGTGAAAGAGTCAGCCCCCAGCGTGCAGGGGGAAAAAAGGCGGGGCCAGCTGGTGGGGCCAAGCAGCTTGTGGGGCAGGGCAAGTCTGTCCCCCAGCTCCCCGCTGGAGGCGAGCACCACCAGTGGCTGGAGCGGGGCCGGCTGCCTCAGTGGTTCGCTGACAGGGGAGAATCCACTCGTCACCCATGGCGGTAATAGTTTCGGCGCTGCCAGTGACAACAAAGGGGCTGTCCCCCAGGCTCAGCCGAGACGTGGCTATCGCTCTCGGCGGTGTTGGTTTTGCGGGAGGAGGAGACGGCGGCCTCACAGAGTCATAGGGACAAGGATATGTCAACGGAACATAATCTCTAGATGACAGATAGGTTCTGCAGGGAGTCCCCACGTCTTCCACCAGCCCACACAGAGCCGGAAAAAAAGCCGGCAGCCACCCATTCTGGCGATCTTCCTCACGGGGTGTCGGTGCCCCCAAACGCAACATCTTCGCCCTCCGAAATCCCCATTTCTGACTCACTGTCCCCCTGAGTGTGGGCGTGGAAGGCATGGGACAGGCGTCCCCATACAAGCATAAGTTGAGGTGTGGTGGAATCCCCTCTAGAAATCCCTTCCAAGAGCCGGTGGCCCAATGCCTCCCACAAGTGCAGACTAAAAGCGGCATCCACATCCACCAGAAAGTCATGAGATTTGGCCCAGGTTAACAGAGCACCGAGCAAATCATCCAACACAGAGACTCTCATTAAGGAAATAATGTCCCTCCACACAGTAACAATCGCGCGTTCTTCTTTAGAAGCATGACTTCCCATTGCGGAAACACTGGTCCCCAACCACCAGCAAAAGTATGGACCGTCCGCTGTGTTGGGGAATTTGTCCCCGACCACTCTTCTAAGCTATCAGAGTAAAACCACAATCCCAGTCCCTTCCAGGAGGACACAGGGAAAGGTTGTTACCTCTCCGGGAACAGAGGGTGTCCAGACATGGGCGGACCGCGGGGGCACCACGGGGTCCTGGCGGAGGTCTGACGGGGGTCCAAAGAGTTTCCGTCCATTCCACGATGGCCGATTTATGCGAAACATGGTGTCGTCACCAGATGTCGCTGTTGAGTAAGAAACTACAGACTCACCAGAAGGCTGGTTTGCACAGCATAGCCACTTTACCTCGAATTCTCTCTTTTTATACATTTTTCTGATACAGATAGACCAGATTGGTCAATTAATCAATACATTTCACCTGATTGACTAATTAAAAAAAGTCTTTCTTATAAACAATCTTTGAGAAAAACAGGAAAACAGAGAGTAGGAAAACAACACCTGCAGGTTGTTTATAATAACAAGCTATCATTGTTTATCTTCAACTCCCTAAAGTCTCACAAGCCAGTTCTGGGAAAACTTATCTAGTTTTCTCACTCTCTGGCCAGGCTGTCACATCCACAAGACAGAGTTAAGAAAATAAAGTGAGTATTTATTAAAGGCCTTCAAACAGGTACACCTTGGGCAGTCAGAAGCCTTCCAGAGGCTACACCCAAGATGGACACTGGTCACGAGTTTTTCAGACATATATTAGTTTAGTCTATTTGCATATCAAGTAATGAAGTCATATTCCCCCAGTTTGCACCCCTCAATTCACTTTTGTTTATACTTTTTGAGGTCTGAGGCAGAGGGTGTCCATAGTTCTCAGGCCTAGAAGGATTGTTTTGTCTGACCAAAATGTGAAGAAAACTTACTAACACTCTATATGGAGTTCAGAGTTATACACCAATGCAGTAGAGGATCTGAAAAAATATAAAAGCTAAAAACTTGAGGCATCAGTGAAATTGCTATCCCTGGAAGTGTTCAAAAGGTGTGTGGATGTGGCACTTGGGGATATGGTTTAGTGGTGAACATGGCGGTGCTAGGCTAGCAGTTTGGCTTGATGATCTTTTAGGTCTTTTCCCACCTTAATTAAACAAAGCAGAACTAACAACAAGATTATGCGGTCCTTAACATCTAGAGGGAACTCAATATTTTCAAAAACTGCTGTATCAGGCCTGAAGGGCTAGAAAAAACCATTCTCTTCTCTTGTCTCCACAGGCTGGGTGTGTTTATTAATGAGGGCCCAGAGGTAGCAGCACAGACTAGGACAGGTGAACAGAACTGAATTCCAAATGAGATCCATCGTCTGTGATGTTATCATGCAATAGACATACTATATCAACAAAGCAATTTTCATACATTTCCCTGGTCTCAAAAGGAGCATCACAACAGGCAAATAGTTCCCCATGTGTGGAAATATATATAGGGTAAGGTACAACATCCATGTAAACACATCGAGCATCATGATGAATAGGGAGTTTCTGGACACCAATACAAAATTGTCATTCTGACCTGTCTCAGGAGGCCTCACATTGGGCACCAAAATATGTGTTGGTTTGAAAATAAACCAGTGGGAGAAATGAACCCCACACAAATAGCTTGAGAGAGATTTCAGATCAGAGTTACAATTTAATAGAAAGATTGCAATAAATACAATGTGCCGCAGCCAGGTGGAGGGGAGCGCGCACACCGACACGATGTAGGTAAAAGAAGCTCCGTTTATTGCCTCTACCAGCGCTACTAATATACAGTAAAGAAACTTCAGTACACGCGATCACGCATGATCTAATTGGATGCCCCGCTTTGTCCACGAGGCAAGCACGCATCCTGACTCCACGATTATTGGTTGCTAATCCATGCTAATTGGTTGCTACATATGACGAGAATTATCTCTAAGTTTTTGCTTCTTGTAATTCTTGCGCCCTGTTATTCTGATAAGCCCGGCACGTAGCACTTTTGTTTTTCTCTTGTTCTGTCTTCAAGGACACTGCAACCCTTACAGCTCACTACATACTGCTCCTGCGTGTCTGAAAACCCCCAACATCTCCCCCTCTTTTTTCAAATAAGGCTTCAGTGAGTTGTGATAATCTTTGCATAATACATTGCGTGATACATGGCTCAAAAAGCAAAATAAGCAACAAAATACATAAAGGTCCTGCATACATCATAATCAGGTTTCTTAGCCAGCCGCTAATGCCTAAAGATTTTAGCCAACTATCGAGTGGGCTTGTATCAACCGTCAATCTTTTCATGTTATTTTTTAGCTTTTTCCATCTCTTGTGGATGGATTCCGAATGGTCTGAAATATTTAAACAACACATACCTTCAAATTCTTCACAACCATGTCCTTGGGCCAACAACAAAAAATCAATAGCTGTTCTATTCTGGAATACTGCATGTCTGATTGAGTCGGCATCTACTGTTCCCACTTACTGCCATGATCCCGACAATTAAGTTGCTTATTATTTCTTAACTCATTTTCTTAGCCCAAGTTCAATTTTTCCAATTTTTCTTTTTTCTTTTTAAGAATCGTTTTAATGCCTTGTCTGGCTCGTCTTCGAATGGACCAATGACTGTGTGATAGCTAATTGGCATGCCATTACTGCAGCGAAAGTCTAAAATTTGAGTCTGTCTTTGTGAGTTAATTCTATGATAGTGTTTATTGATCTCCCACCTATAGTAGGCCAAAATCTTTTGTTCTGGCGTCTCATATAGTGTTAGCGCCACCTGACGGTGTAACCTTGTATCTTCTTGGAGTGCTCTCTCCCAAGAATCAAACCTATTTTGAAAATCACAACCGTTACACCATAACCTTGGTAATAAGCATTGATTAATCCATAGCTTTCTCCCGCAAGACCCACATCTAATAGCTATCCAAGCAAAGCATTTACATTTGTCACAAGCAAAGCAAGGTCGATTAGCAAGATTTGTTAACTGAAATTCTCTAATATATTCTAACGCATCAATAAATCCTGATAATGAATTGCCTCTTTCTAACACCCTATCCAGTCCTCTAGAAATACCCTTAAACTTTTCCAGTTGAGGACGCAACACCAGTTGTATCTTGTTTTCCACTCGTTTCAAGTCGTCGTCCTGCAATTCCTGGAGGGCCCGGATCATTCTCTTTCGTTTTGTCCAAGCCAGTGACTTTGTCGGAATCAGCAATACGGCTAATCCATGGTTTTACCCATTTTGCAGGAACCCAGCGGGGTCGATCCTCTCCTGTGGAAACACAAGCATACCCCCGTCCCCAGGTTAATAATATTACTGGCTCTTTATCCCATCTACCTGTGTGTGGGTTCCATGTGACCACAGGAGCCCTTAATATCGGTTCCTCCGTGGTAAACTGCAATTGTATAGGCTTGATATCCTGCTTTTCATTGAGTGCTATTGGATTTTTCCAGTTTAGGACATAACATGCTTTTGCTACTCTGTCATGTGGCGAGAGGGAAATCTCCCCCTCTTTTTTCAAAGCAGCGACCAACCGCTTTAAATCTTGATGTCGTCTTTCGATAATTCCTTGGCCTGTGCTGTTATAAGGCACTCCTGTAATATGCTTAATGTTCCATTGCTGCAAGAATGTTTCAGTCCATTTACCAACATAAGCAGGTCCATTATCTGTCTTTATAGTCTCTGGAACTCCTAAAGCTGCAAAAGCCTGTAACCAGTGTTGTTTAACTGCTCGAAAGGCGGTCGTGGTTGCAAGAGTTGCCCAAACCGCATGACTGTAAGTGTCCACCGAGACGTGCATATATTTTAATTGTCCAAAAGGTGCATATTCTGTAACATCCGTTTGCCACACCTTCTGTGGCCCCAAGCCTCTAGGATTTACTCCACTGTGTTGTATGGGGCTTATTTTAGCACAATCCGGGCAAGCTGCTACAATATTCCTTGCTTGTGTCCTTGAAATACCAAAGTCCCGTTGTAATCCCTTAGAAGATTGATGAAAGAATTCATGAGACCGTTGTGCATCGGCCAGAGTGCCCACAAGACATCCTCCCGCTACAGCATTATCAATAACTTGATTTCCTGCAGCCATAATTCCAGGCATATTTGTATGACTGCGTATATGACTACACCAAAGAGGTTCAGTTCTTTCTTTTAAAAGTCCTTTTAGTTGAATTACCAGTTGTTCAATTTTTTCTGTGCCAATTCTGCCAATTTTTGCATAATCTATTCGATTGACTATACTAACTGCGTATGCCTAATCAGCTATAATATTTAAAGGCTCTTTAACAAAGTGCTGCAAAACTTGTACAATCGCTTGCAATTCCAATATTTGAACAGATTTTCCTTCTTCCATCCATACCTTTGTTTGCCATTGCCCTTTTACCATTAAAGCATACCCATATTTTCCTGTTTTTCCACTGGCATCCGTAAATACAGTAATGGCCCCTACAATAGGCTTTTCTCTTATTAATGGTCCTCTCGTAATGATAGCTGTAGTTTTAAACAATGGATGAGAGGGATAGTGAACGGACACTTCTATGCCAGTGGTAGCTAACGCAAATGTCACGCTTTGCATTGACCACTCTTGAATCAAATCCTTAGTTTTCCAGGGAACAATTATTAAACCTGGATCACGAGCAAAAACCAGACGCACCCTTTCCTTAGCTTTCAACAGTAATGCTCCAATATATTCAGGACAGGTAGTAACTGAGGCAGTGGGCAAAAAGGATGGAAAAACCCATTCCAAAATTCTAAGTCTACCTTTCTCTATTTGGGCAAGGATGGCAGAGCGACTGTGTTCAGGGCCATAAACTATAATACATATGGACAGTTGAGGGTCATACCTGTAAACCTGCTGCTGATCAATTTTCCTTGTAATATTTTCTAAGGCATTTTTGGCCCCCAAGGTCAATTGCCGGGGTTCACAAGGATCTTCTGAGCCTCGCAACAATCTAAATAGAGGCTCCATATCCTCGTTTGAGATTCCACACCATGTTCGAATCCATTGCAAATCACCCACCAATTTTTGCACATCATTTACAGTGGCAATATCACTATGCAATTTTAATTTGCCTGGTCTAATGCGAGTTTCTGTGACCATCATTCCTAGATAATTCCAGGGGCTTTGCCTTTGTACTTTCTCAGGGGCTATGGATAGTCCATACTTTTTCAGCAATATAATAAGCCTCTCCTCGGCCTGAGGTTCTAATTCTTGTGGAGTAGCAATAAGAATATCATCCATGTAATGATACACTATGGGCTCTGAATATTCCTTTTTCCACTCAGTTAATGCTAAATCTACATACCATTGACAAATTATAGGGCTGTTACGCATGCCTTGCGGAAGAACCGCCCATTCATACCGTTGTGCAGGTCTGGCAACATTCTCTTGTGGGACACTAAAGGCAAACCTTTCTGTATCTTCAGGGTGCAATGGGATAGAGAAAAAACAATCTTTTAAATCAACAACTAACAATTTCCAGTCCTTTTTTAATGCAGCAGGAGAAGGTAAACCTGGTTGCAATGCCCCCATTGGTTTCATAATTGCATTCACCTTTCGCAAATCATGTAGCAATCGCCATTTTCCTGATTTCTTTTTATAACAAAAATGGGTGTATTCCATTCACTTACAGAGGGCTTTATATGACCTAATTTTAACTGTTCATCCACCAGCATAGAAACTGCTTCCAATTTCTCCTTAGTTAATGGCCACTGAGGCACCCAAACAGGCTCATCTGATTTCCATTTTAACTTAAGCGTGGGTGGCCTCTGTCCCTCAGCGGCCAATGTTAAAAATGCTGAGTCTGTAATGTCATTCCCCATTGACTCATAATGTCCCGTCCAAGAATCCACAGAGGCGTATGCAATATGAAGGGATGCACCCAGGCTTTCTTTCCCTCTTTACAATCTGTGAAACAAACCAAATTGACACTTTGCATTGAAGTGGATTCTCCTCCGATCCCACTAACCATGGTGCTAACTGAGCGGAGGCCCCAAGATTTAGGCCAAGCACTATATGGAATAATTGTAATATCTGCACCAGTGTCTAGCATCATCTCTACTTCACCGATGCGCAGAGCTGACCCTTGACAAGATATATACACCGGATGTAATGGACGTTCCTTACTTACCAGAGTAGTAAACATTACCACAGGTCCTGCTGTATTGCCAGAACTGCCAAAAGCACCTTCCCCTCTCGTCTGGTTCATCGATACTGGCAGCTGTGCTCTAAAAGGAATCAATTGAGCAATCCTGCTACCTTGGTTAATGGTTGCTGGAGGAGCAAACACTTTTACCATTATTTTTATCACCCCCTCATAATCTGAATCAATCAAACCTGGCATAACAAATATTCCCTGTCTACTTGTGGAAGATCTGCCAATTAACAATGCACTTAACCCATGTCCCAATGGTCCTGAGGCTGTGGAATCAATCAAGGTTACCTCTGTAGTATCAATAGTTACTGTCCTTGCCACGGCCAGATCGACTCCTGCGCTTCCTCGGGTTGCTGCGGCGAGTTCGTCGAGGCAGCCATGACGTGTCGCTGTGGTGCTGGGTATTTCGGAGCCGCGCCCAACCCACGGCGCTGGGGGTTTCCCTGCAGCGGAGTCCCATCCTTCTTGAAGCGCGACCTGCATCCTGCAGCGCTATGACCAAACTTATCACATCGATTACATATACCTCTGGTACCACTTCCTCCCGCCTTCTGTTGGCGATTAGGGCAATTCCTCTTTAAGTGCCCAATTTGACCACATATAAGCATGCACCTGGCCCCTGTCTCCTTTTCCCACTCCCCCTTGCTTGAGAGCCACTGCCAATGCTGCTGCATGTATGCTAGCTTTTTGCTTTTCTTCCTCCCAAGGGGCTTTTGCACAAATATCAATCATTTGGACCAGGGTAGATCCCTGGGGGAGACTGCTGAGAAGTTTTTTACAAATGCTGTTAGCATTTTGTGTGGCTACTTCTTTTAAAAGCGTGGTTTTAATATCAGGATCTAAATCAGGAGCCGAATCCATGGATTCATGAATACGATCTACAAACGTAAGAAAAGACTCGTTCTCACCCTGCTTTATTTGTAAATATGGGGGATTTGGCTTTCCCATTTGTGGCAGAGCAGTAAAGGCTTCCAACGCTGCAGCCTTGCTTTGTGACAACACCCTGGGAGGAAGAGCTGCTTGTCTCTGCGGGTCCCTATACCTTCCCGTGCCCATCAGCATTTCTAAGGTAGCATATTTCAGAGGATCCCCGTCCGGCAGGTGGATATTTTGTAACTGATATGCCTCTAACCTCTCCTGCCATTTAACCAAAAATAAAGTGAAAGCAGTTGGGCCCAGCAACGTCTCCATCAGCAATCTGATGTCAGAGGGAACAAGCTCCTGGTATTTTACAAACGCTGTCAATTGCCTTCTAACCACAGGATTTGTAGCCCCATAGGCCATGACACTTTGCTGCAACTTAGATACAAGAGACCATTCCAGAGGAGCCCACTCCACCCCGTTAACAGTTGCCCTTACAGGAGCGGCAATTAAGGGTTCCAATAAAATTTCCCCTTTTAAATCTGCTTGAGTAATTATACCTCGCCATCGCTTGTTTGGATCAAATGACCTATCAACTGGAATATAGTCATTATCAATATATCCTTTCTGTTTTTCTTTTTGAGCCATTTCCTCGCCTAGCTCCTCCTCCAGTCTCTCTTTTTCCCTTTTTGTTAAACCTTCACCAACCCCCAGTAACTTCTTGATTTTTTTGTCCCCTTCAGCGATAGATAGCTCCCCTTTTTTTATCAACCGAATTATTCCTTCTCGGCCCCCTGTATCTATTCCCTCTTTTTTATCTAGCTGCGGTTCTATGTTTGCTATTCCTTCTTTTATTGCCTGCGCTGCTTTTTCATACATTTTCTTACGTTCCCCTCTGTTACTCTCTCTATCCAAGTCTTGCATTGCTATCATAAGTTCAGCCATTTGTCGGCGCTGTTGCCTAAGCTCTCCCAACAGCTCTGAATACGGTTCCGCCTGTGAACACTGCGCGCCCTCTTCACCCCCCTCGTTTTCCTCTTCGGGCAGCGCTACAGTTTTAGGGTCTATTTCCATTGCCGCTTCTTCGGGCGGCGGGGCTGAGGGTTGTACCCCGGTGTCTTCATTGGGGTCCCAAGGGATTATTATGTCGTCAAATGGTCCCTTCGTTTGTGCGGGAGCAGCGATTCTGTCATAGGGAGGCAGGGAATCGGGAGAGGGGCCCCGCTCTGTCTGCTTTTCCTCTCGCTCCTGTTTTTTTGTGTCTCTCGGATTAATCGCGTCCTGCAGGGCGGCAGCTATTTCTGCATCGGCATGCACCCTGTCGATCATTAATTTCACTGACCTATAGGTGCGGGCTGTTTGCTCCCCTTTTGCCCCGTTTGTACGTTCTCCCATAGTTCCTCGCCTATTTTCCTCCACTGTTCCTTTGAAAACAACTGTCCCGTAGTTTCTAATAGCCCCCACCACCGGCACCAAAGAAGGAAGTCCACAAGGTCCTGTCTGGGTAATGAAAATCCTGTTTCCTTCGCTATACTTAACAATCCGTCTATGGTAGCTTTTTCTAGCGCTGATGCAGCGGACCCCATCCCGAACCAGACCGAAGTCTGCCTGACTCACCGGTCAGCCGTGGCCACGATATTTTTTTCCTGCTTCTTTGAGCAGCCTGCTTCTTCTGAGCAGCCGGGATCTTCTCCACCTTCTCTCGTCCGCTCTCCCTTTCCGGTATCCCGTTGCGGTCCTTTCCGGTATCTCGTCGGGGGTCACCAGAAATGCCGCGGCCAAGTGGAGGGGAGCGCGCACACCGACACGATGTAGGTAAAAGAAGCTCCGTTTATTGCCTCTACCAGCGCTACTAATATACAGTAAAGAAACTTCAGTACATGCGATCACGCATGATCTAATTGGATGCCCCGCTTTGTCCACGAGGCAAGCACGCATCCTGACTCCACGATTATTGGTTGCTAATCCATGCTAATTGGTTGCTACATATGACGAGAATTATCTCTAAGTTTTTGCTTCTTGTAATTCTTGCGCCCTGTTATTCTGATAAGCCCAGCACGTAGCACTTTTGTTTTTCTCTTCTTCTGTTTTCAAGGACACTGCAACCCTTACAGCTCACTACATACTGCTCCTGCGTGTCTGAAAACCCCCAACAACAATGATACAGAAAAACTGGCTTAAACCCACAAAAGTACAACCTGGCACCCTGTTGGTCAGGGTGGTAGTTGCAGTCCAATTAAGCAGTGATTGCAGTCCTGTTGAAGTGATGGCTGCAGTCTTGTCAAAAGTGGTGGTCCTGTGGAAGGTCTGGTTCTCTTGTGGAAGTTCAGGTCCTCCTCTGGATCTGTGCAGCAGTGATGGTGTCTCAAGTCCCCAAACCTCATGAGCCCAGGGTAATTAAAAGGGACTTCAGGGCTCTGGGTCAAGTGGTTGATGGGGCAGGAGCATAGCTGTTCTTCTGCTCAGTCCCTTCAGTGACAAATGATGAAAGGAACAGGAGAACACGCATTATCAACAAATGACTTAAAGGCTGGTGTCATCGGCGGAATTTTGGGTTCTTTGATTATGGGGCAACTTTCACAGCACTTGGCTGGCTGGGGCCAGATGGACTCCATCTATCTGTTAAGGGCAAAAGGATTCTAGCCCATGAATTGGCGGAAGTCATTGAGAGGGCTTTAAACTAGGTCCAAAGGGGGAAGGGGATGCAACTGGACTGGATGCAACTGGATGCAAAACAAGCCCAAGGATAGTAAGCCAGGGTCAGGGGTGAAATCAGCAGCCCAGTTGAAGTGTATGTACACTAATGCACACAGCGTGAGTAAGAAACAAGAAGAGCTGGAAGCCATGGTAAGGCAGCAAAGCTATGACATAGTCGCCATCACAGAACCATGATGGGATGACTCGCATAACTGGAGCACTGCACTGGATAGCTACAAGCTCTCCAGAAGAAACAGGAGAGGGAGAAGAGGTGGAGGGGTGGCTCTTTATATTAGGGAGGCTCTTGACACCATGGAAATTGAAACTAATGATTATAAAGTCGAGTGCCTATGGGTAAGAATTAGGGGGGAAGGCTAATAAGGCTGGCATCCTGCTGGGAGTCTGTTATCGATCACCCAACCAGGAAGAAGAGGTGGACAACTTATACCACAAGCAGCTGGAGGACGTTTCAAGATCACCAGCCCTTATTCTTGTAGGTGACTTTAACCTACCAGACATCTGCTGGGAATTCAACACAGCAGAGAAGAGGCAGTCTAGGGGGTTCTTAGAGTGCGTGGAGGACAATTTCCTGTCATAGCTGATGTGCGAGCCTACCAAGGGAGGGACTACACTAGACCTGCTGTTTGCGAACAGAGATGGGCTGGTGGGAGATGTGGTTGGAGGCCGTCTGGGGCACACTGATCATGGAATTATAGAGTTTTCAATATTTGGTAAAACAAGGAGGGGCATCATTAAAACTTTCACACCGGACTTCCAGAGGGCAGACTTTGGCCTATTCAGGAGATTTATTCAGAGTTCCTTGGGAAGCAGCACTTAAGAACAAAGGAGTCCAGGAAATATGGGTTTGCTTCAAAACAGAGATCTGGAGGGCACAGGAAGACTGTCCCTATGTGCTGAAAGATTAGTTGACGAGGAAAATGACCGGCCTGGATGGGCAAGGAGCTCTTGAAGGAAGTAAAGGAAAAAAAAGAGGGTGTATCATCTTTGGAGGGAGGGTCAGGTATCTCAGGAAATGTTTAAGGGGACTGCTAAGGCATGTAGAAAAAAAAAATTAGAGGCAAAAGCCCAGTTAGAACTTAAACTGGCAACGTCTCTGAAGAACAATAAAAAATTTTTTTGATAAATACATTAATGGCAAAAGGAGGGGTAAGGACAACCTCCATTCTCTATTAAATGCAAGAGGGAATTTAGTAACTCAATATGAGGAAAAGGCAGAGGTACTGTACACCTTCTTTGCCTCTGTTTTCAACAGAAAGATGGGTGTCCTCAGGTCAACTGTCCTCCTGGATTAGTAGATGGTGTCAGGGAGCAGAATAACCCCCTTGCAATGCAGGAGGAAGCAGTCAGAGAACGGATGAGCCACTTAGATGCTCATAAATCTATGGAACCAGAGGGGATCCATCCTAGGGTGATGAGGGAGCTGGCAGATGAGCTTGTGAAGCCGCTCTCCATCATTCACCAACAGTCCTGGTTCAGTGGGGAGGTCCTGGATGACTGGAATCAGGCAAGGGTGATGCCCATTCACAAGAAGGGTAGGAAGGAGGATCCTGGAAATTACAGGCCTGTCAGCCTGACCTCGGTACCTGGCAAGGTTATGGAACAGATCATCTTGAGTGCAATCACACAGCACCTACAGGACAGTCGAGGGATCAGACCCAGACAGCATGGATTTAGGAGGGGAGGGTCCTGCCTGACCAACCTGATCTCCTTTTATTACCAGGTGACCCGCTTGGTGGATATGAGGAAGGCTGTGGATATTGTCTACCTGGACTTCAGCAAAGCCTTTGACACTGTCTCCCATGGCATACTCCTGGAAAAGCTGGCAGTCCACAGCTTGGACAGGTTCACTCTTTGATGGGTTAAGAACTGGCTGGATGGCCGGGCCCAGAGAGTGGTGGTGAACGGTGCTGCATCCATCTGGTGGCCAGTCACTAGTGGTGTTCCTCAGGGATCTGTGCTGGGGCCAGTTCTATTTAATATTTTCACTGATGATCTGGATGAGGGGATTGAGTCCACTATCAGTAAATCTGCAGATGACAACAAGCTGGGAGCATGTGTTGATCTGTTGGAGGATAGGAGGACTCCGCAAAGGGACCTGGGCAGGCTGGATAGATGGGCCAAATCCAACAATATGAGGTTTAATATGTCCAAGTGCCGAGTCCTGCACTTCAGCCACAACAACTCCTTGCAGCACTACAGGCTGGGGACAGAGGGACTGGACAGGGGCCAGGTAGAAAGGGACCTGGGGGTACTGGTTGAAAACCAACTGAATATGAGCCAGCAGTGTGCCCAGCTGGCCAAAAAGGCCAATGGGATCCTTGTAGGGGGATACAGTATGGGTAAATGAAGGTGGTATAGAATGTAATCTTACCCCCCAACGAGTTGCAGCTGCACCAATTACTAAAGATAAGGAGCAGGCCTGATCTTAACAGGCCACACCTGCAGCCAATAAGAACAAGTGATATAAAAGAGTGGATTGGTGGGAAGAGCAGTCAGATGACCACTGCAAGGACCAATTAGAGTCAGTGCTTAGCGGAACTGCTTACAGAAAACATTGAGGAGGCACGAAACTCTGACAGTATGGAATCCTTGCACTATAATGATAATAGAACTCTTGATATATAAGACAACAGATCCTGGCCTGTATCAGGAATAGTGTGGCCAGCAGGATCGGGGAAATCATTCTTCTCCTGTCCTCAGCACTTGTGAGGCCACACCTTGAGTACTGTGTCCAGTTCTGAGCCCCTCAGTTTAGGAAGGATGATGAGATTCTTGAACACGTCCAGAGGAGGGCAAAAAGGCTGGTGAAGAGCTTGGAACACAAACCCTATGAAGAATGGCTGAGGGAGCTGGAGTTTAGCCTGGAAAAAAGGAGGCTCAGGGGTGACCTTATCCCTCTGTACAACTACCTGAATGGTGGTTGTGGTCAAGTGAGGGTTAGTCTTGTGAGAAATTATACTCACTTTCAAAAAATTTAAAAGGTTTATTTAAACCTTATAAAAAATACAACAGAAGACTGAATAGAGAAAATATTATGGCGCCAGGAGCAAAGGATGATTTTTCCCACCATATGCTTATCCACACAATGGAGGTTTCGCCTTTTAACCCTTTAGCCCCTCCCAAAGTTCTGTCCATCAACTCCTTCTTTGCTGTCCAGTGGTGGAGTTTACTTCCTTAAATCTTGATTTGTGGTCAGATGTTGCCATAGGAACAAGCCAACCCTCCCAAATGTCCCAAACCAGGCCACCCCCTGATAACAATGCAAGGGGGGGGACGGGGGGGACGACATAACTATAAGTCTATAAAACTTTTCTTAACATATATACATGATATTTGCCTTTTAATTGTGAGAGTCAACCATTGCATTACTCATCTATCACGATCGCCCCTTTCCCTTTTCCACAAGTTATTTGGCTAGGACAATTTAACTCAATGAGTCATACTAGCATCTGTTGATGTGGGCAAGGACAGAGGGAACTGAAGTGAAAAAAATCTCTGGTTTTCCCAAGACACCCTTATCCGGAATGAACAAAAGGACATTACAGAGGTCTGGTATGGCTTTTACCCCCATCTACCTTGCCTATGGGGTTGCTACCCATAGTAGGTGTATCTTAGTGGTGAGTACAGAGGCCAACTCAGTCTTGCCCTCTGGTCTCTTTTGTATTAAAAGACAGTTGAGGAATTGTAGAGGTCCGGCATGGCCTTTTTGCCCATACCTTACCATGCCTATTGGGTTGCTACCCGCAACAGGGCTATGGAGTTTTCTTGGCAGAGAACAAAGGGTCAACCCAGTCTTGCCCTCCTTCCATTGTCTTATTTTCTTAAGGGAGCTGTCCCATTACCTTTTATGGTCCCTTGTGTACTTCCCCATACCAGATGCTTGTAATTCTTGCCCATTAAAACAGGAAAACAGTTCTCCAGCTGGTTGGTGGAAGCTTGACTCTACTTTTTGGGAGTCTTGGTGTTTTTCTGGTTGTCTCTCGGTCTCTGCTTGAAAATCAATCTCGTTTCACCCAGCCTGGATGTTATAGTCCATTCTTTGTGTTCTTCTTACTGGGCCTTTGACTCTGTTGGCATGAGCCCATCCCCGCTCTGCAGTTCGCACAGCCAATTCAGTGGTAAGCAGTACCTGAAAGGGACCTTCCCACTGAGGAGTTAGAGGCTGATCTCTCCATGACTTGACCATCACCCAATTCTCGGGATTAATATTATGGATTCTGATATCCAGGGGGGTAGTTTGAGGAATTGCCCCTTTATGTCTTAGCCCTTCTAAGATTTGTGCTTTAGACATAATATATTACTTGGCATTGGTTTCCCCTTCCTCATAGGTGGCAACCTTCTGGGGTAAGGTCAAGAAGGGTTACCCAAACATCATTTCATAGGGTGACACCCCCAGATCTGACTGGGGCTGGGTTCTAATTCTTAATAAGGCTAAAGGGAGACATTTTATCCATGACATTTGGGTTTCAGTCATTAGCTTAACTAGAGCTCTTTTAAGAGTTTGATTCATTCTCTCAACCCGACTGGAACTCTGTGGATGCCATGGAGTGTGTAACTCCCATTTCACTCCCAGGGCTTGAACAACTTTCTGCAATATCATAGATGTGAAATGAGTTCCCCCGTCTGAATCAATCCTGTTTACCATCCCATATCGGGGAATGATTGATTCTAGGAGTGTTTTACTCACAACATTGGCATTAGCTTTAACAGTGAGCACCGCCTCTATCCAATGACTCAAGTGATCTACTATCACTAGTAAAAACTTCCACCGTTGTACCTGGGGAAGCTCAGTAAAGTCTACTTGGATGTTTTGAAAGGGCTGTAAGGCTAGTTCTCACCTTCCCCTGGGTGTTTTCCTCATGACCTTCTATTTACTTGTTGACATATAACACACCGTTTAGTCACCTGCTTAGCTATCCCGAAAATTCCTATGCAGCTCCAGTCCCTTAGAAATTGATCACTTAGCACTTCTGTACCCCAATGTGTTGTCCCATGTATGCCTTCTAGCATTTTCCTGGCAAGGGGTTTATTCAATCCCCTCAGAGGATGCTTGCCTCCCATCTGCTAATCTCCACTTCCCTTTATCTTTCTTGGCTCCTATTTTAAGGAGTTCTTCCTCTTCTTTCACACTAAACACCAGGACTTCTTGCATTTTTCTCATAGGGGTTAATACCTCTCCTGGTTCAGGGCAAATTTTGGAGAGGACCCCCCAAAGGGGCTCCTCTAGGAAAGCAGATTCAATTGGCCCCTCCCCCCAACCGGTCTGGGAGAAAATACCTCCTTGGAGAAAAGTGGAAAAAAAACCTGTTTATTAAACAATAAACCCTAAACAATATTAAACAATAAAACCCCTTGCTGCTCCAAAAGAAATGACAAACTCAGAAAGTCCCCTCCCCGGGTTGCAGTTCAGCTCACTCAGTCTCTTATCAGTCCCTCTGGTGCTGGAAATGCCATGGCCCAGGCCCGGCCTGGTGGGCCACAGATGCGAGCTGCCGGTGCTCTTCTGGGTGTTCAGTCCAGAGCAGATTTAAACAGGTCCAAAGAATAAGGAAAAAAAACACAGTCTAGGGAACTTCTTTGCCTCAGCTAGCTAAACTAACTAAAAAGCAAAGGAGATCTCTGTCCCACTGTCTGTCCATCCGCAGACAACACAGTCCAGGAGCAGGAATGTGGAGGAGCAAGTGCAGTGTCTGAAAACAAACTGCGCCCTTCTCCTCTCCCCCCTTCACTCTCTGGAACAAGTCTTAAAGGTGCAATACCTATTATTCAGCATAAACAGAACAAGACGATTGGGGATAAAAGCATCATATAGTCAACCTAGGACAATACCATAATTAGTTTTTCTGTCCCTGATTCAGCTGCATTTTTAGCTTCTAAATCGGCTAAATTGTTCCCTCGTGCCTCTTGAGTTGCCTGTTTTTGATGTCCTTTAACATATACCACCACTACTTCCTCTGGTAATTGTAAGGTTTCTAACACTTGTAAAACAAGTTTTTCATGAATCAGTCCCTTTCCCTTTGAATTTAATAGCCCCCTCTCTTCTCAAACTTTTCCAAAGGTATGCACTATTACAGTAGAATCTGCAATGTTCGTATGTCTGAGACGTAACACACTACAAACTTCATTTTGGTCATCAGCCAAACAGCCTCGTTTATTGTGTCTTGCACTCTTTATAGCCCTCTCCAAACTCCTGGGTCGAGACAGCTCATTGGTCTATCTGTGTGTCCCCAGATTCTGAACAAATACAATGTCTGCATAGTAGGAGAGCTCCCATTGGCTGTGAGCTTCTGTCAGTCAACCCAGAGGCTGCTCCATGGAGCTGAGCTGCTTATTATGACTTGATTAATACTACTGCAACAATGCACTACCACAAAAGTGTATTTTGAGTCTGTATATATTGTTCCCCTTTTCTGTGCTAATATTTCACGAGGTCGCTTTAGGGCTGTCCTGGTTTAGGGCAAATTTGGGAGAAAACCTCCAAAGGGGGCCCCTCCAGAAAGCAAACCCACACAGCCCCTCCCCCCAACCGGTTCAGGAAGGATTCCTCAGAGAGAAGTGGAAAGAACCTGTTTATTTAGCAGGCAAAGCACTCCCCAGCACACAAAATGAACAATACTGGATGACAAAACTCATTTGCTGCTCTGAAGAGATGACAAATTCAGAACATCTCCCTGGTGGATGCTTGCTCTGTTATCAGTCCCTCCAGCGCTGGGAAAGGCTGCAGAGTGGGCCCTGGCAGGCTGCAAAATGTTCTCAGTGTTTCTCCGGGTCCCGGTCTGGAGCAGGTTTGAATGGTTCCAAGAAGAGGGAAAGAAAAACAGTCCAGGGAAAATTCAGACTGCCTCAGCTAGCTAAACTAACTAACGAGCAAAAGGAGCAAAAGGAGCAAAAGGAGCGCGGTGTTCTGCCCCATCCATGCCCAGACATCAACAGTCCAGCTGAAAGTGGAGAAGTGAGTCAGTGAGGCTGATAACAAATACGCTGTGCTTCTTCTCCCCGCCTTCGCTCTGAGACCCCAGTTTTGAAGGCACAGAATAGAATATCCAGCATAAGCAGAACACACAATGGGGGATACAAGCATCATAAAGCCACCCTAGGACAAGGGCATATAACTCACATGCTTGGGCTGACCAGTTGGAAGGTAACTATCCCTTTTCTATGGCTACCATCCCCTTCATCCACTATAGCGTAACCCGATACTCGGTGCCCCTGGATTACCCGTGAAGATCTAGCTATGTACAATTGTTTTCCACCTTGGAGTGGTTGATCCATTAGGTCCTCTCTTACTCTAGTTTGACAGTTTATAACTTCTAGGCAATTATGTATTAATTCCTCACCTGGTTCTCCATATAAAAACTGGGCAGGGTTGAGTTGGTTACTCACAATTAGCATTAAATCATTATCTATTATGATGGCTTCATACTTTAGCATGTGTGAATCAGTGAGACATTTCTCAGCCTTTTGGCTTAGAATACTTCTCACTCAGTGTGGGGTATATACTTTCAATTTTCTCCCAAATGTTAATTGCTTACTTTCCTTTACGAGTATGGTAGTCGTTGCCATAGCCTGAATGCAGGTCAGCCACCTCTGGCTGACAGGGTCTAGCAGTTTTGATAAATAGGCCACCGGTTTCCTGGATCCTCTCCAGTCCTGGGCTAGTACTCCATGAGCTACCCCTCTTTCTACATCTACAAACAGATAAAAAGGTTTGCCTAAGGTAGGAAGACTCAGTGCTGGTGCACTGACTAATTTTTGCTTTACAGCTTTAAACTTTTGCTCATCATCTTCTTTCCACCTAATCTCTTCTCTTACTAACTTTTCATACAAGAACCTGATGGCCTGTGTGTATCCTTCAATCCATAGCCTACAATATGCCAACAAGCCTAGAAACCTTCTAACTTCCCTCTTAGTTTTTGGCCGTGGGAGTGAGGCTATCCCCGCAATTCTCTCAGGGTTCAGGCATCGGGTCCCTTGACAAATCACATGTCCTAGGTATGTTACTTCGCGCTCTAAAATTGGAGTTTCCCTTTTGATACCCGAAGTCCTTGGTCCCCCAGAAAATTTAACATTGCTATGGTGGATTCCCAAACTTCTTTTTGTTCCCATCCTGAGAGAAGCAAATCATCTATATATTGGATGAACTTTATCTCAGGTTTGATGGAGAATTGTTGTAGTACTTCTCCCAAGGCTTGACCAAATAGGTTTGGGGATCCGGAAAACCCTTGGGGTAACCTAGTCCACCAAAGCTGTTTCTTCTTCCCGGAATCGGGGTCCTCCCATTCAAAGGCAAATATATGCCTACTTTTTCTCTGCCAGTGGGCAAGCCCAAAAAGCATCTTTTAGGTCTATCACACAAAATCACTGCTGTGCTGGGGCAATATTGCTCAATATTGCATAGGGGTTAGGCACTACTGGGTATTGATTCACTATTCTTTTGTTCACTTCTCTCAAATCTTGGACAAGCCTGTAAGTCCCATCTGACTTCTTTAGTGGTAATATGTCACCCTGGTTTTTTAAGATTTTCTAAGCCTTCTGATGTTGACATTCTTGTAGTGAACTTTCTCACACACTTTCTGTAAATAACTCATTGTTTTGAATTCCTTTATGGAGGAGGAGAGAGTTGATGGACTGTTGGTTTGACCAGTGTCATTGGAGAGGTGTCACTGTCACCCTCCAATCCGCTGTCACTTTTAGAAAACTATAAATGTTGGAGTCAGAAAATAAACTTCCCTTTTTTTCCTTCACCTCGAGAACGGTGGTATGCTTGTGTTCTTTCGTGTCCTATAGTGACATCTGGTGACCGCCGAGTGTATTGCAGCCTAGGCTGAGACAGACAGAGGACTGCGGTGAGGTCTTTCCCCCCCCTCTTTTTGGTTCTTTGCCTGCTGTTCTTGGGGTAATGGCAACCTCTGTGGGTTTCGAGGATGATTCCCTCATTTTGGATCTCTGGAGGGGGGTCCTGGAGTGGAAACAGGTTTCTGTTTCCTGGGATGATTTTGAGAGATTGATTCTGTGGGCCCGAGAGCGAGGGCTCTTTTCGGTCCCTGGGAAGGTGTTCTCCAGGGAGGAGTGGTCTCTCGGGGGGGTCCGCCTCATGGAGGCCCTCTTTGATGATTGCACTGTAGACGTGGGATCGCTGCTGGTGCAGTGGAAAAAATGTGAGGCGCTTTGGCAGGGGTCTGGTTCTTGTACCCCTCGGAGTTCCCAGGGAAGCCCTTCTGTCTCGGATGTGGATGAGGGGGAGTTTGAGTTTCTGTGTGATGTGGAGTCCCCCTCCCCGCCCCGGGACGGTGTGCTGAGGGGTGGCGATTGCTCCCCCGGGGTGAATTGGGCTCCTGGCCAGCTGGTTCCGGGTCCGGGGGGCGGAGCCCCGTGGGCTTCTGGGGGCTCTGTGGATTCAGCGGTCCGTTCTCGCCCCGCCTCGCCCCGTGCGGGTGGCGGGGCGGGGGACGGGTTGCCCTCTCTTTGTGCCTTCCCGGCCTTTGAGGGTCAGCCGCCGCCTCGGCTTGAGTCTGATTCGGTGACGACTTTTTGTCCAAATTGCGGTGTGTCCACCACGTTCCCCCTGAGCGCGGCGGGGACGGGCTCGCCCGCCTCCGAGTCCGGCTCCTCAGCGGGGGGGGGCGACTTCGCCCGTCTCTGGGCCTGCGCAGCCTGCTGGGCATGCGCAGTCGGTGAAAGCAGCCGGGGGTGCGGCGTCGGTCGGTGCTCCGTCCGGCCCCGCTCCGGTGGGTGGGCAGCCCGCCCCTCTCCGCTCGGTGGGGGCAGTGCCCGCTGTGGAGTCTTGCGGCCTGGGACGGGCTCTCATAGGGGGCTTACCGGGCTCCCTTGTGCCGCCCCGCAGTGACGCGGCTCCGCGGGCCGCACCTCTCTTGGCATCCCGCCCCTCCCCCGTGTCGGGGGCCGAGGGCCCCGCGCCGGTCTCGTCCCGGCCCGCGCCGGATTTGCGGGCCGTGCCGGCACCTACATCCGCCGAGGCACCCCCTGCCGGAGCTGCAGCGCGACAGGGCGCTGAGGTGTTTACCTTTAGCGCAACTGCTGACATGGCCGGCGAGAGGCCGGTGGGTGCCCGGGGCCATGGCGCTTTTTCGTCAAATCATTGGACGCTTCCCGCGTGCCAGGTGACTGTGCGTCCGAGGCACCCCGAGCGTTTCTGGCGAGAGGCCAAAACCAAGACCGACGAGATGACTGAGCCTGTCTCCTCACGGCATCTGCAGGGTCGCGGAATGGGCTCCTGTGGCTCTGTTGGTGCTGCAGGGGGCGCAGGGGCGAGTGGTGTTGACCTGGCTCCCAGTCAATCATCCTCTCTTGTCCCCGTGGGACCCAAGGGCCGGGACACAGCAGGTGAGGTGGCTTTGCCAGGAGGTTCCCAGGCTTTCCCTGTGCTCAGGGGCGTTGTTCATAACACCCATGAACCCCTTTCATATAAGCTGGAGAAGGAACTCCGTGAAGCAGTTGCTCAGCATGGTTTGGGGTCTGCTGAGGTTATGCAGACTCTCCGGAGGATCGCTACGGACATGCTGACACCTCACGATCTCTGTCGTGTGGCACATTTTCTTTTTGACCCTGTGCAATATGGTGTTTTTGAGACCAAGTGGGCTCGTTTGGCGGTCCAAGCAGTGGTGCAGAATGCTGCGCTGGCGCAGCAGGACCCCGGGCGTGGGGTTGTTGCTGACATGCTGATGGAGACAGGGCTTTATGAAAGTGTTCAGGGGCAGATTGGATTTGATCCCCTCGTGCTTGACCAGTGCCACACTCTGGGCATGGCAGCGATTGTTCAGACCCTGGAAATGGCTGCTCCAAAGCAGCCGTTTTCGACCATTGTCCAGGGAGATGATGAGCCTTTCATGGCATTTGCAGCAAGGCTGATTGCATCCGTGGAGAGGCAGGTGCCTGATCCTGTGGCAAGGAGCGTTACAATTGCAAACCTTGTCAGGTGTAATTGCAAGGCTGCTTGTAGGAAGGTCATAGTGGCCCTGCCTGGTGTTCCTACTATCTCCGAGATGGCGGAGGCCTGTGCAGACGTCGTTCCCTCGGGTCGGTAGTTGGCTGCTGTGGCTGCCGCTGTGCAGCCAGTTTCGGCGGTGCCGCAGTGCAAGCGGCCACAGCAGGGGACTGCGCAGGCTGGCAAGAAGCGGGGGAAGAAAGCGCAGAAGGTCAAATTCCCCATGTTCTTGTGCGGTTGGTGTGGTAGGCCGAATCACATGTCCAATGTTTGCAAGGCGACTGTTCATGTTAATGGCCAGGCTTTACCGGGCTCGGGAGACGTCAAGCGCAGGAGGGGCGCGCTCAGACACAAGCTTCTCTCCAGACCCCAGAGCTGATGGAGGTCTCCTTTGCCGGCTTGCAGCCAGCACCCGCGGATCAGCAGGTGTGGATGTCTGCACCGCAGCAACAGTTGTCTTAGAATCTTCTGAGATACGCAAGGTTCCCCTGGATGCCTTTGGTCCCTTGGGTGGGGGCATGAGTGCTCTCCTTATGGGGAGGTCTAGTGCCACCCTTCAGGGCATCATTGTTCACCTGGGGCTCATTGATGCAGATTTCACAGAGCAGATTTGTGCCATGGTCTCCACACCCACCCCCCCGTCACAATCCCGAAAGGGACGCAACTTGCTCAACTTGTGCCCTTTAAGTCCTCTGTTCGCAGGACAGCTGACCAGTCGCGTGGAGCTGGTGGCTTTGGATCCACTGGGCCGCCTCAAGTTCACTGGACTGCTGTCCTGACCAAGGACCGTCCCGAGATGCTGTGTACCCTGTCTGTTCCTGGTGCGACGCCATCAGAAATCCACCTCCGCAGGCTTCTCGACAGCGGTACTGACGTCACGGTTCTCTCCCTTGCCGCCTGGCCCCCGGAGTGGCCCTTGGATCCGGTGGGGACGTCTGTCGCGGGCCTGGGAGGGACGGCGCAATGCTATGTGAGCCAGCGGCCCATGCTGGTCACGAACCCAGAGGGACAGATGGCCTGGGTTAGGCCTCATGTTACTTCTACTCCTGCCAACCTCTGGGGGGAGGGATGTTCTGTCTGTCTCAGGGGTGCGCATCGGGATGGATTTTTGATGGGGGCCACTGCAGTGAAGGGCGCAGGCTGTCCTACGCCTCCTATACGGTGGCTGGTGGACAAACCTGTCTGGGAGAAGCAGTGGCCCCTCCCTCAAGATAAATTGGACGCCCTTCGGAATCTGGTGCAGGAGCAGTTGGACCAGGGTCATCTGGAGCCTTCTGCCAGTCCCTGGAACACTCCTGTCTTCTGCATCAAAAAGAAATCTGGGAAATGGAGGTTGTTGCAAGACCTCCGAAAGGTTAATGCCGTGATGGAAGGCATGGGAACATTGCAGGCGGGCATGCCATCGTCTACCATGCTTCCCGCAGACTGGCCGGTCCTCATTGTGGATCTGAAGGATTGTTTTTTTACAATTCCTTTGCATCCCAATGACAGACCGAAGTTTGCCTTCTCAGTGCCAGCGATTAACGAGGCTGAGCCCGCACAGAGATATCAATGGAGGACATTGCTTGCGAACTCCAGACAAGGCACGGGCCACATACCACTGGCATATGGCAGGAGAATTGCGCATGCCCTGGGGCAGTTTCCTGATGCACGTCTGTATCATTATATGGACGACATTTTGGTGGCTGCGTCCACCCAGGATGAGCTGCTGAGGATTCAGCCTCGGTTGCTCGATGCTTTGCATGCTCATGGACTGCAGGTGGCTCCAGAAAAGGTTCAACAACAACCACCTTGGAAGTACTTGGGGGGTCAAAATTCTGGAACGGACGATCCGTCACCAGGAGGTGCAATTTGTGCATTCTGTGAAGACACTGAATGATGCTCAGAAATTGGTAGGTGTCATCACTTGGTTACGTCCGTACTTGGGACTAACCGATGCACAGCTGTCTCCTCTGTATGATTTGTTGAAAGGAGACTCTGATCTAAAGACACCTCGCACACTGACCCCTGAGGCGCGTAAGGCATTGGAGGTGGTTCAGCAAGCTGTTTCGGCTTGCCAAGTTTATCGCATTGATCCCTCCGTTGATGTCACTGTGTTCATCACCACTCCAGATTCGTATCCCATGGGCATCATTGGCCAATGGAGTGACAAATGGTCTGATCCCTTGCACGTGTTGGAATGGGTTTTCCTGCCCCATCAGCCGCAGAAGATGGCAACTGCATTGTTTGAGCTGATTGCTCGCTTGATAATCAAATGCCGGCAATGGTGTTTGCAATTGATGGGCGCGGATCCTGCAAAGATCATGCTCCCGGTGCAACGGGAGGATTTTGACTGGAGCTTTGCAAACAGTGTGTCCCTGCAGAGTGCTCTGGAAAATTTTTCAGGGCAGATCACTTATCATCTGCCCAGCCATAGGCTACTGCATATGGCAAAATTTACACAAATCTCTTTGTGGCCCAAAAATAGCCAGGAACCCGTGCAAGGACCCACCATCTTCACTGATGGTTCAGGGAAAATGGGAAAGGCCATTGTTACCTGGAGGGACAGATCTGAGTGGCAGGTTCTGGAAGGCCATGAGGATGGGTCAGCCCAATTGGTTGAACTGAGGGCTGCTGTCATGGCATTTGAGAAATTTTCCCAGGAACCTTTCAACTTGGTCACGGATTCCACCTATGTGGCTGATATTGCACAGCGGTTGGGTCATTCGGTTTTGAAGGAGGTCAGTAATCTTGCCTTGTTTCATTTACTGAAGACCTCGTGGTGTGCCATTCAGGCCCGGGTTCATCCATTCTATGTTCTGCATGTGAGGAGTCACACCAATTTGCCAGGCTTTATAGTGGAAGGTAATGCGAGGGCTGACAAGTTGGCTAACCCAGCGTGGGTAGCGCCTCAGCCTGATACACTCGCGCAGGCCAAGGCATCGCATGGGTTTTTCCACCAAAACGCACATACCCTGCAGAAGCAGTTTCAGCTGACGCCATCTGAGGCTCGTGACATTGTTGAGTCATGTGATGACTGCCATGCACTTGCTCCGCCTTTGCCGGCAGGGGTAAACCCCAGAGGCCTTAGGGCCTTGGAGCTTTGGCAGACCGATGTCACCCAGATTGCCGAGTTTGGCCGGCTCAAGTATGTGCATGTCACTGTGGACACGTTCTCCTCTGCGATGTGGGCTTCGGCTCACACTGGGGAGAAGGCCCGTGATGTCCTCGCCCACTGGAGGCAGGCCTTTGCTGTTCTGGGAATACCTTCTGCTGTGAAAACCGACAATGGTCCTGCTTACGCATCGCAAAAGGTGTGGCAGTTCCTGCAGTTGTGGGGTGTCTCGCACAAGTTTGGTATCCCTCATTCTCCAACTGGTCAAGCTATTGTAGAACGCGCTCATGGTACTCTGAAGCGGGTTCTTCAAAATCAAAAACGGGGAATGCACGGTGAAACCCCGCACAGTCGATTGGCAAAAGCTTTGTGCACAATCAATCATCTCACTGTGCCGCAGAACTCAAAATAATCCTGTTATTTTGAATCACCATCTCTCGTTGCAGGCTGCGGATGAGGCACATCAGCCTCGAGCGAAGGTTCGGGTGCAGAATTTAGTTACCAAACAGTGCAAAGGTCCCTATGACCTTATCGCTTGGGGGCGTGGGTATGCTTGTGTATCCACAGATACTGGGGTACGCTGGGTACCTTCGAAATGTGTTCGCCCAGACCTGCGACCGCAGAGGCAGAATCCAGGCGACGAGCAAGATGGAAACCGTGACCAACCTGAAAGGCATCAAGCGGGTGAATCATTGAGTGATGACTCGGATGCAGATGATGAGAGTGATCACTCCGATGATTCCTCCGCAAGTGGACACTGAACATTGTTCATGTTTTCTTTTTCACATTGTTCATTTTCTGTTCTTCTTTTTTGAACGGAAAAAGGGTGAGATGTCACCCTGGTTTTTTAAGATTTTCTAAGCCTTCTGATGTTGACATTCTTGTAGTGAACTTTCTCACACACTTTCTGTAAATAACTCATTGTTTTGCATTCCTTTATGGAGGAGGAGAGAGTTGATGGACTGTTGGTTTGACCAGTGTCATTGGAGAGGTGTCACTGTCACCCTCCAATCCGCTGTCACTTTTAGAAAACTATAAATGTTGGAGTCAGAAAATAAACTGCCCTTTTCTTCCTTCACCTTGAGAACGGTGGTGTGCTTGTGTTCTTTCGTGTCCTATAGTGACAGTAATATGGGTGTATTAGGGGGAGGATATGGTTCGAAGGTCCCTTTTTCAAGTAGGTCCTGGATCACCAGCTGCAGTCCTCGTCTCCCTTCCAGGAAGCATGGGTATTGTCGTACCCAAACTGGATGGTTTTCATTAACTATTTTTATTACTATAGGTTTCATGTTCAATTTACCTCAAATTTTTTGGTTTTGCCCACACTATCTCATTAATTTTCTCCTCATCCTCTTCCCTTAATTGGAGAAGCTTAACTACCATTTTCCCTTCCTCTGGGAGTACTCCAATGTCTAGCTGCATGTCCTGGTTTAGGGCAAATTTGGGAGAAAACTTCCAAAGGGGGCCCCTCCAGAAAGCAAACCCACACAGCATCTCCCCCCAACTGGTTCGGGAAGAATTCCTCAGAGAGAAGTGGAAAGAACCTGTTTATTTAGCAGGCAAAGCACTCCCCAGCACACAAAATGAACAATACCGGAGGACAAAACTCATTCGCTGCTCTGAAGAGATGACAAATTCAGAAAGTCTCTCCAGTGGGTGGTCGCTCTGTTATCAGTCCCTCCAGCGCTGGGAATAGCTGCTGCAGGCCACAAAGTGCAAACTTTTGGTGTTTCCCAGGTCCCAGTCTGGAGCGGGTTTGAATGGTTCCAAGTAAAGGAAAAGAAAAAGTCCAGAGAAAATTCGAACTGCCTAGCTAAACTAACTAACAAGCAAAAGCAAAATCAAGAGCAAAAGCAGGAGCAAGAGCAAAAGCAAAAGCAAGAGCAAAAAGCAAAAGCAGCATTATGTACTGCGCCGTCTGTGTCCCCCTGACTATGGGGGAGTGAGCAGGCTGATAACAAAACAAAACTTCGCTTTTCAGAGCCAGTCTTGAAAGCACAGAACATAATATCCAGCATAAACAGAACAGGCAAGTGGGGATACAAGCATCATAACGTCACCCTAGGACGCTGCACCTGTAAATCCTGCCCTAATAGATTGCATCCTGCTTCTGAAACTAATAGAGCATCCCCGATTCCTACTTTATTTGCCCCTTCAAACTTTACTTCCTTTATAACTGATGCTTTGAACCCTTCCCCTTTTGTACCTGTTTCTTGCACGGTATCTTGACTGTTTATGTACCCCTGTGGGATTCTACAAACACAATTTCTTTCAGCCCCCATGTCTATTAGGAATTCAAATTCTTCGTCCTGGGGACCTATTCTTAAAGTTATCAAGGGCTCCTGATGGTATTCTGTCCCCAGGAGGTAGAGCCCCTGACACCCCTAGTCTTCCCCTTCCCCTTTTTGCTCAGTCTCATAGACCCTCAGGTCCTTTTATTCCTCTGGGGGCAATTCTTTCTGATATGCCCATTCTCTTTACAGTGAAAGCAAACCTGTCCTAGGTTCCCCTGTTTCCCAAACTCTCTTTTTTGTGCCCAGTCCCAGGGGGCTGCTGTTGTAGTTGAGAAGGTCACAATACAAAGCAACACTCCATTTTCAGAAGGCTTCAAACCTGGTTTTATTATAGCATGCATGCTTTTTATACATTCTTACAAAACTCATAAGTTTACACTTTACTCATTGGTCACGAGAGACAAACAAATTGCTTATTGGAATAGACAGTCGCAGGTTTCCCTTATTTATCCTTCTTTCTTTCTTGGTTTCTATGTCAACGACCTTGATAGAAAATTCTTTCAGGGGTAAACATGGATCCTCTTATCAAACTTCTCTCTGGCTCACAGAAGTCGCTTTAAAACCTCTTCCACAGGCTGCATCCCCCCTCTGTCTATCTTCCTGCATTTGGGGTCCCCCTCCCTTACCTGGATAGTTCTTTATGTGCTGGTTTCCTTCCCTAATGGCAGTTACTATTACCTTGGCCTTCGCCTTGGCCTTCTCTTCATCCCTCTTTACATACACCTTCTGTGCTTCTCTTAAAAGATCCTCTAACCTCCTTTCTTGCCAATCATCTAATTTTTCTAACTTTCTCCATATATTTGGCCAGGCGTGAGTGACTGTCATGGTTTGGAATGGGAGGAAATTCATGGAAGTGATGCAAAGCTTTTTGTGTAACTGACAGTTTGTTGAACTACTGAGAAGCTGGACACACCTTTGTGAAAGACATGTTAAAGAAGGAAAAACCTTAGGAACTAGTTTTTGGTTTTTTCTGGTTGGCCAGGAGATGGCAGGCCCCGGCCCCGGCTCCCGTCTCGGTCAAGCTGGGCGGGGCAGTCTCTCTGCGGGCCGGGCCTCTTACCCCCTGCCCAGGCCGCCCACTGGCCCCTCATTGGCTCCGTTCTGGGCAGGCCGGGCCCCAGCAGCTGCCGGGAAGGAAGGCGAGGGAGGCTGCAGAGCCCTGGCCAGAGCAGGGCTGGCCTTGGCTGTTAAGATCTTGCTGTCAGGTCCCCTCCCCCCAGCGCAGCTGAGACCAGAGACCCCTGCAACCTGTGCAGAGTGGCCCTGTGGCTAGAATTGAACACAGAGCAAACCAAAGACCAACCATGAAGCCAATCCTGACACAGCCCAGCTGCAGCTCCCCGCCACAAGTTACTGGCAGGTCAGGTAGGCCCTAGGCAGGATCTTAACCCTTTCAATGCTTCAATCCTCCCTCGAGTGAGAAAAAAGAACAAGATGCAAGCATGTAAAAGAACAACATAAAAACACCGAAGTCAGTGAAGAAGAAGTTAAGTCCCAGATAGGAGGGAGGAGAAGATGCCTTAATTTCAGAGCTGAAATCCTCTCGTAAGCTATGGAAAAAAGACTCTTTTTCCCTATAACACATTAAATTATAGGGAGATAAAAGTGTTCAAATTGATATCAAGCAAAAGCCTCCATGTTAAAATAAGCAGATTGTTCGGTAGTTGTGATCCCATGAAAAGTTTGAACAGAAAAAAAGAGAAGAGTAATAAGACCCTGTACCCCCAGAGAGAAGAGAAGAAGATCTCTGTTCCCAGGAATGAAGATGATTTTAGAGATAGATTGCAGAGGATCAGTAACGGGACATCACGCCATGATCAATATGATCAAGTGAAGCCAATTTATTGCAAAAAGCAAGCTATATTTATATTGTGTTCTTCTGTTCACGCCTCAAGCTAATACATGATTGGTTAAATCCTTCTACGCACGCATTTTAATATTTCATTTAATTTTAGTTAGTCTTTCTTCTTCATGCGTCTCGCTGCGGTTTTCTTGTCTGCCTTTGCATCCTGAACCGTCTGCTTCTGAGCGTGTTCTTCTTCTTTCGTGTCCTTCAAGGGCATAGTGAGCTTATTCAGTTTCTATGAAGGCTGGATTGTGCATATGTTACATATGTCCATTGTCCTGCAAAAAACTCTCAACAACAGATAATGAAAACTTTTGCCTTTAAACAGCTCATCTTTAAAACAATGCCCCATAAGTCGACATAGCCCATCTATAAGCTGCAAAAAAGCTTGTAGAAATAAGAAAGACTTCACAATGGCCGAGTTCCCTAGACAGCTGTTATTTGTGACTAAATTGAGAACCACAAAAGAACTGTTTTTTCCTCTTGTGGAGAAGTCTCCATAACCTTAACAAGAGGGACTTCTCTCCCTAAGTGAGCTAAGAAAGGACTATTTTAGAGATAGTAAACTGACTAGAAATTTTCAGTTTTGTTTATTTACATTGTCAGTGGAAAAGAAAACGTTGTGGGGGGAGAAGTATTCTAAAAAGTTTGTTTTAATTATTACAACTTTTTTCCTTTTCGTTCCTTTTAATAAATTTTTCTGTATACCCTTTTAAAGTTTTAAGCCTGCTTTACCTTTCTCCTAATCCGATCTCACAGCAAGAAGTACCTTAATAATTAGCCAGCACTGAAGCCCACCACACTCCTCAGCGTATTTGTTTAAAAAATCTCAGAATTTAAAAAATCTAAAATTAGCAAACCAAAATCACTACAGTGATGAAATTTATCTTTAGTCAGATCTGTCCAGCCACTGTATCAGGGTCAACCCCTGAATATTGCCTCATATTTTTCCTCAATCTTTCTAGCCATTCTATTGGAATTTCTTCCCTCTTTTGCTGCTCATCAAAAGCCTTACAGGCATTTTAATTACATGGAGCGGGCTCTTTGATACATCTTATAATTAATGTTCTATACTCCTCTATGTCTTGCCTCCCCCCTGTGCTGGTGTGGTCCCAGTTAGGGCACACTGTGGGCATTTTCAGATCCCCTGGAGGTCCTTGCACATGCTCCCTTTCCCATATCCATAGCCCAGCTGCCCGTATCATCTGTCTTTCCTCTGGTGTGAACAACATGGTCATTATTGATTGCATTTCTTCCCGTGTATAAATATTGGGCCCTAGAAACTGGTCCAACTGCTCCGCTAATCCAATGGGGTCTTCTAATAGTCCTTTTAATTCCTTTTTTAACATTCTCATGTCAGAGGAACTGAGAGGTAGGGTTACGAATCTATTCCTCCCTGCCCCCCCCCCCTCCCCCCAGGGGTACGTCCCTCAGGGGGTACAGTCCTGATGCTTGGTTCCCATCCTCTGATCTGCTTTCCTCTCGTTGTGCTACTCTGTTTCTGGTGTTTTGCCTAGGTCCATCAGGGGCAAGGGAGGTACAGTTTGAGCTACTGGAGGTGGGGGGAGAAAGTGCTTCAACGGGTCCCATTCTTTATGTTCTGTTACCTTAAACACGCCCACCTTCAAGGGTGCAGTCTCCCCTTCCCAGCAGACAGCACAGTCACTCTCTTCCTGATTGAATGGTTTCTTAGGTCTTACATACATGTTTAATGCCCGGCATATCTATCTTTTGTCTGATCCATATCTTGGCCATTGTACATGATAGCCCCTAATTTTACTTCTAGTCCATTCTACCATGCAGTACTGAATAATTTTAAGCTTGTCCTTTTCTCTGGTGTTGGGGGTCATATTTACACTGGCCTAGTTTCCTTCCCAATGGGCTATCTGCGGGTATGCCCATTGGTACCTCCTCAATTTCTGCTTCTTCCCTTGGGGATTTGCTAAGCACTCATAATCCCATTCTGACCAGCAGATCACAGGTCTTCCCCCTGACAGAGTCCGCCTTTCCAACCACAGGCCCTCCTGACAGAGCCCACCTCCCTCAATCAGCCAATTACACACTCTCCCAGCAAGGCCCGCCTCCCTAAGAAGGGAGAGGGAAAGGGGGAGAAGAAAGAAACCAGAAAAGGAGGAAGGAGAAGGAAAAGGAGGAGAGACAGAAAAGGAAAAAAAGAAAAAAAACAACATTACCTCTTTTCCAAAAAACACCTACAATCCAGAGGGCTTCCGTCCCGTGGTTGCACTCTGCTCCCCGCCTCGCCTGGCTCAGTTCAGCAGCTCCTGATCCGACACGGCTCCGCTCGACAGCTCCCCCTTCTCTGCACGTGCAGTGTTATACCTACTCCTGGGCAACCCCTCCACCACAAACCACTCTTCAGTTGCTCCGTTTCCAGCCCCATCTCGGCTGGCTCTGGAAATTATCGCACTGGCTGCGCCCAGGAGCCACCCCCCACTCTGAGTCCCCACAAATGCTTCAATCTCACGTGTCCCGCTGGCCACGGGGTCCCTATCACAGGCCCCCGCCTTTCTCACCCACATGTCGCACCTTGCTTTCAACCGTCCATTATCCTGAGGCTTCAACTGACCAGGATGGGTCCATACATATTACTGATGTGAAGCTCACGTTCATATATCAGAATTAAGGCAATATGATCTGGCCAAAAACCAGTTATGAGGATGGTACTCATCCCTCTTCCTCTCTTTTCTTTATCAAGTCTCCTGGTGTCTTCAGGCTTTCAACCTGCGACTGCCAGTAGTCCTGGGAGAGTCTGATAGATTCCGCCAAATATGTGGTGGGGTGCACCTCTTTCAAAAACTCCTAGTACCACTGGGGCAAGGTGTAAATCCTGGGGAGACCCCCCCATTTGTGAGATATTATACTCACTTTCAAAAAATTTAAAAGGTTATTAAAACCCTATCAAAAATACAACAGAAGACCAAATGGAGAAAATATTACAGTGCCGGGAGCAAAGGATGATTTTTCCCACCATGTGCTTGTAGCCATGATATTTTCTGAAAAATCCTTTCCTTAGAATTTGTTCTCCTGAGAAGCTGAGAGGCCTCAGGAACAAAATGTAAGCAATAATTATCTGCTGCTGTGGAATGCAACAGGTGCATCTGTGATTGGTCTCATGTGGTTGTTTCTAATTAATGGCCAATCACAGTCAGCTGGTTCAGACTCTCTGTCCGAGACACAAGCTTTTGTTATCATTACTTTTCTATTCTTAGCTAGCCTTCTGATGAAATCCTTTCTTCTATTCTTTTAGTATAGTTTTAATATATATCATAAAATAAATCAAGCCTTCTGAAACATGGAGTCAGCATTCTCGTCTCTTCCCTCATCCTGGGACCCCTGCGAACACTGTCACATGTGCTTATCCACACAATGGAGGTTTCGCCTTTTAACCATTTAGCCCCTCCCAAAGTTCTGTCCATCGACTCCTTCTTCGCTGTCCAGTGGTGGAGTTTACTTCCTTAAATCTTGATTGGCGGTCAGATGTTGCCATAGTAACAAGTCAACCCTCCCAAATGTCCCAAACGCAGGCCACCCCCTGATAACAGTGCAAGGGGCGGGGGGGGTAAAACTTTTCTTAACATATATACATGATATTTGCCTTTTAATTGTGAGAGTCAACCATCGCATTACTCATCTATCATAGTCTCTTCTCCCAGGCAACCACTGAAAGAACGAGAGGACACAGTCTTAAGCTGCACCAAGGGAAGTTTAGATTAGATGTTAGAAAGAAATTCTTCACTGAAAGAGTGATTGTGTGCTGGAATCGTCTGCCCAAGGAGGTGGTGGAGTCATGTTTAATAAAAGACTGGATGTGGCACTCAGTGCCATTGTTTAATTGATGAGGAGGTGTTAGGTCATAGGTTGGACTAGATGATCTTAAAAGTCTTTTGCAACCTAGTTCATTCTGTGATTCTGTGAAATATATGGTCAGGTTCAGGTGGTACCTTCCCCAGGGCAGGCAGTTTCACAATGGAATGATGTAGTCTTATGAGTCATCCTTGATGGTTGTTCCAGCTGCCTATTCTGCTGGTGCCTATTCAGTTCATTATGGCCCATTAGCAGAGATGATCCCTTGGGCTGTGTGTGGCTGTGCTGGTGCTTCCCCAGAGGGAGTTATCACAGCTGAGTCATGGTGAAGATAAAGAAACACTATTCCTCCTTGCAGGATTTGCCTCCACCCACTTGTAGCCTGAGGGATCAGGTGTGCACTGGGCAGCTACTGTGAAGGAGCCATCATTAACAGTCCATCAGAATGATGTAGATGGGAGGAGAATACATAGTTTGGTTACACCCCACATTGTAACCTGTCACTCGTGCGCTGGGGTCGGGGCAGGAACAGGCGAGAGGCAGGATCCTAGAAAAGTCAAAGAAGGCTTTATTCAAAAGAACCGCGCGGTTTTTATAGAGTGGTACGATAGAGTCCTATTGGCTGACTAACAGAAACATCTTTCTCATGCACTGTCCTTTAGAGGAACAGAAAAGTAAAGTAGAAAAACAGCACCTGCAAATTGTTTATAGTCAACAAGTTATCACATCTTTCCAGCTCCCTAAAACTTCTCACAAGCCGCTGTGAGAAACGCTTGCCGTTTCTCTCTCTCTGTCCCATGGCATCCACAGTAACCTAGGACAAGTGGTAATGGTAAAGTTAGGAAAAGAAAGGAAAAGGTAAGACTATCTAAACAATTTGAATTTTAGTCAGTTGATTTTCTGACAGGGATACAATTCTCATCTATTTTACATTATTCACAGAAGTTATCACCATAGCACTCCTTTTGAGTCATGGGGCCAGCTGGGAATATAATTGGGATAGTAGAAGATTGCATATTTTAGTTAAGATTGTAAAATTAGTTAAGAAGCTAAGTTAGTAATATCGATAGCAAGAATCATATACCTTAGTTAAAGAGTAACAAAGATATTAGGAAAAGTAAAGCTAGGAGTGATGGGGATAGATGTAGTAATTGTGAAGGAGCAGAGACCATAGAAATACCTTGCCTAAGAATAATCAGTTAGGAAATTCTTGTTAAATGGAGGTTTTGGGGGTTCGCTTAAGTTAGCAATATGAATTAAGCATTTAAATTTTAGCTTGTAGAATTATGTGTTGAATTTTAACCTTTTACTTTTACTCTGCCATGGTACAAAGGGCATAGGAAAATGCAAATTTCTGAAGCTTCTTGTGATAAAGAACAATACTGGGAGAAGACCAAAGAATGCAAGAAACCTAGATAAAGGAGCTTCTCTGTCTCCAAGCTGATCAAAATTGACAGACGTACTCAGATAAGCACCAAGGGGCCAAAGCGCACGCGCAAAGGAGAAAAGTTCAAAAGTTCAATCATGAGGAAGACCACGGCCTTCAGCCTCAGAGACCACCGAAAGACCCCCGTGCAACCACCACCGTGAACAACGCATGCTCAGAAGGGCGTGGATCTAATTACCAAGCAAGGCAAGGACAGGCGGGGCCAGGGGTTGAATATGCATGTGTGATGGTGTTCACAGGGGTTTTCAGGTGAGGGAAGAGATGAGAAGGTTGACTCCATGTTCAGAAGGCTTGATTTATTATTTTATGATATATATTACATTAAAACTATACTAAAAAGAATAGAAGAAAAAGTTTCATCTCATCTCAGAAGGCTAGCTAAGAATAGAAAAGAAAAGAATGAATAATAAAGGTTTGTGTCTCGGACAGAGAGTCCAAGCTAACTGGGCTGTGGTTGGCCATTAATTGTAAACATCCAAGATGGGCCAATCACAGATGCACCTGTTGCATTCCACAGCAGCAGATAACCATTGTTTACATTTTGTTCCTGAAGCCTCTCAGCTTCTCAGGAAGAAAAATCCTAAGAAAGGATTTTTAATGAAAAGATGTCTGCGACATGCATGGACATGTTGTGCAATGTAATGTATATGGAACACCTTTGTGAATAAAGATGTGGCTCAGACCAGGGCTCGGGGCACAAGTTTTTACGAGAGCTATCTTGCTTGTGCCGGGTGCTGACAATACATACCCACTTCATAACTACATCAGGTTGTGGAGTCTATTTATTCTGCGTATCGCTTCACTTGGACCGTGACCAGCAGATCAAAAAGTTCTGACAACTGGCCATGGGTGAAGAGTTTACCATGAGGAAGGCGGCTTTCTTCCTCCCATACACCCACTCCCTTATTTCAAAATCCCCCTGACCCAATTAAGGGAGTACAATTGCACAGCCGTAATGGATATTCAGCCGATTATAATACAAAGCAGGCAGGTAATGATTATCCTTAGAAACCACTTGGATATGTAAAACCTTTTCTGTATAAATAGAAGGCAGGAGTCTGCAACTCCTTGCACATGTATTTGGAAATGATTCCATATGTTTCCAGCGTGCTGCAATAAATACCCTTCTTTTCAACTTTAATTAGCTGAAGAGTCGTCTGTCCGTGCATCATTATGGCGAGCCAGCCAGGAGATTTTCTGTCTTCCTGCGAAACCAGACCAGGCTGTGGATGCCTTTAGACAACACTAGGACATTCCTGGGGAGACCTCTGCTCCCTGTCTGTTCATTGCAGGGGCAGACAAGACCTCTGGCATTATGGACAAAAGGGTATGTGTTTCTGTTTGTAAGTCATATATACGCAGGGTAAGGGGCAGTAGGTAAGTCACAGTGTTAGCATTCAGAAACACATAATCACGGAATGATTATATGCAGGTGCTTTTATTGAAGAGCTCTGGGTGTCAGGGGTACAGACCCAAATCTGACTCTGACATGGGTTCAGGATGAACACGTTTTTATACCCTTATCGTTATATAACTACATATTAATTATTAAACTTATATTGTTCTATTGTATACATTGATTTTATATAAGCATGGATTTTTGTAATTTCCACCAAACCCCCCAAACATCTTTTCTCATGATTCTTGTTACAATTAAATGATAATTATATCCAATTACCAAATAATCATCGCATTTAACAATCATACCATTTATCATATAACAATCATATAGTTTATCATAGTCATTAAATGATTATACAGGTGCAGTTTCGCATGATCCAGTAAAGCATAACATTTTCCCTGGGCCTACCCTAACATTTTCTAAGGGCCTACCAGGCCCAGCCTTTCTTTCCAATTCCCCTGAATTCCCCATGATTTTAGAAACATTTTATCCCTATACTATCAACTTTTAGAAGGGTTTTATCTTGAACCAGTGTTTGTGGGCTGTTAGAGCTGTAATAGAGACGGCTTGTTGATTGCTGAGATTTGAGATATGGGGGAGTTGTGTGATTCCCCCCTCCCCCCCTGCCCCCCACATTGTGGTAATTTGATTCTCAGGACTGTATGGTTGTGGGTTTTTTTTAATTTTAGGATTTTGCTTGCAACTATTGCAGCATTTTATGCAGAAAAAAACTACAGTGTGGTGATCTATGTATGTTTAACTAGTAAAACAAGTTAAAGGAATTCTAGGAATTTCCCTCCCACAGCAACTTATAGGGGGAGGGGTTTGTGTTTGGGGGCATTTCAGAGTTTTTGCTGTAACAGGGACAGACTTTTTATGAGACCGATTTGTTTTAATCGTAGCTAGACAGATCAAAGGGGTCCCTTTATCTCAGTAGTTTAGACATGATCTTTGGGAGTTTGTGCAGGACGATATTATTGTTATTCTGCAAGGCAGCAAAGTGAGTGTGTCCTGTATCAGTGGAAACAATGCTTTAAATTGAGCTGATTTTGAACCAGAGATTTTCCTGCCCTCCAATTCCCTGCAGAGCCCTTAGGCTTTGGGATTTGTCTGATACAAACACTGTAGCACGCATTACTGTCTACTTGCATAGGGAGTGTGTGTGTGTTGGGGGGGGCACAAGGGTGCTTTATAGCTACTGCAATCGCTGTATGCAGTGTGAAAAGATGTGGTATTGGCAGACATTTAGGTAGAGAAGACCGAGACAAGCACTTTGTCATTCTAAAGAAACAAAGGCTACTCAGAGAGCTATAAAGATTTTAGTAACAACTGGCTGCGAGGAGCAAGGAAATTAACAAGTTGTTTGAATTATTGGAAAAAGGACTTTCAAATAATTTGAAAAAGCCAGCAGAAATAATTACAGCTGAGTGTGCTCAGCCTATTTTAATACCCCAAGACTTTCAAATTAAGGCAAAGAGTTGGGATAAAGTAAAAAAGAGAAACTAAGAAAATAGAATTTTTAGTAGACACAGGGGCAACCTACTCAGTATTAAATAAAGCCTTGATGTCTATAACAGATGATTATGTTATTGTTATATGTGATAGGTTAATTCATGCTATAGAGAATTAGGAATAAGTGTATAAAATATTAAGAAAAAATCAAAACCTGTGTTTGTAACTGTTCCGGCTGGGAACTGCCTGAACAGTTCTCGGAAAAGATAACATCAAACCGGTTACTGTGTAAAGCCTGCAGTCTTCAGTCTTCCCCGACCTATCGGGGGTCAGCTATACATATGATAACTCCTTCCCGGACGACATGAATAGGACTAGCCCGGACCATTAGAAGGGACTTCCTGCATCCCAGCTATGTATAACCCCTTCCTGGACAGCTTGAATGGGATGAGCTATCAGAGAGGACTTCTTGCATTTTAATGCAGGAGAAGATATGATCAAGACATTCCGGGAATGGACAGTCCTGAGAAAGCTCACAAGACCCCACACCTGGGACCAATTTCCTCACAGCACTCAGGACTTATTCCATGTGAATGCACTCTGCACCAGAGTGATCAGACATCTGACTGAGCTTGGACTTTGTCTGTTTCTACACATGTATAGACTCAACTTTACATGTAAAGGGACACAAAGAAATATGTGGTCATCCTTGCCTTAGGCAGAATAAATGGTATATAAGCTGGCTCTTGGAAGCATTCGGGGTGCACTTTGGGGAAAGGCTGTCTTTCTGTCGGCCAGAACCTAAGGCACCCAGCGGCTGCTCCCGGGGCTGACGCTGACTTGGCTGTGGCAAGGTTTCAAAATTCTATATTTTTTAATTTTTCCAAAATAAATCTTTGTCGATTCTTTGATAAATTGGCTACTGATTGAATCATTTATAACATTATGGTAAGGGGAGCAACTGGCCAATCTGAAAAAAGCATATTTTTGCAAACCATCAAAATATAAACTTGAAAAACAAGTGGGGATTTATAGGTTTGTGTAGCAGTTAAAAGCAAAAGATGGGGATATTATTTTGGAGGTAAAGGATCAACAATACGTAGACATACTAAGCTTAATGTTAATGAAATTAACAAGAAAATAGATTAGGTGTTTCTGGGGTAAGGGCCTCTAACATACCAGGGAGGGCAAAAATGCACCTCCTGTGCAAGTTAAGCTTACAAAGGAAAACAACCAGTTAGGGTCGGGCAGTACCCTTTGAAAAAGGAAGATAGCGAAGGGATTAGGCTAGTAATTGAGAACTTTTTGCAGTTGGGACTATTAAAAGAGTGTCAATCTGATTCTAATACTCCCATTTTACCTGTTAAAAAGCCTGATGGATCATATCGAGTAGTACAAGACCTAAGAGCTGTTAACAAGATTACTGAGTATCAGCACCCAGTGATGGCAAACCCATACATCTTGCTAACATGTTTGACACCTGAACTAACCTGGTTTACTGTTTTAGATTTGAAAGATGCCTTCTTTTGCCTCCCTCTCCATGAAGCCAGCCAGAAAATGTTTACCTTTGAATGGGAGAATCCCAAGAGTGGGCATAAGGCTCAGCTCACATGGATGGTATTGCCCCAAGGTTTAAAACAACCCCATGATATTCAGAGAACAACCTGCAAGGGAAAATCTACAGTCCTGGCAAGCTCCATCAGAAGAAGGACAGCTGCTGCAGCATGTAGACGACCTCTGGATAGCTACCTGAACCCAAGAGGCATGTGTGAACTGGACGGTAAGCCTCCTGAACTTTTTGGGTTTATCTCAGGAAAAGGCTGAAGTAGTAAAGCAAACAGTCATCTACCTGGGTTATGGGGTCAGTGCTGGACAAAGGACTCTAGGGCAAGACCACAAAGAAGCAATACGCCTAACCCCAAAACCCCAGACAATAAAGGTGAATCATGATTTTAAAGGGTTAAGATTTTAGCTGAGGGTTAGAACCAATTCATATTGAAATTCGATACACAAACGATAGGTTAATGATTATTAGATGCTTAAGCTAAAGCTAATTGTTATATTATGAGCTCATTTGTAGAAGGAAGTGGAGCAAGTGAACCATTACAGGAACATATTGAAACCATTAGAACAATGCCCAGCACCTGGACTCTCTGTCAATCCATCACGAAGCAGGGGGCCTTGGATCATGCCAGAGGGCCACAGAGACCTGACGAAGACCTTCCTGACTTCATCCCTGGGACCACTGACCCAATTCGAGACCACCAATCCAATTAAAGAGAAGAATTTCGCATAATAACCTCATTTTAATACAAAGCGGGGATGGGAGGTGCTGGGTTTATGCATATGTATTATTTTGGGAAATAAATAGAAGGCAAAAATCCTTGTGTGGTGTGGTCACACATTTCGGGGACGACCCCGCCTGTCCTGCCCGCCAGTTTAATAAACATACCACTTTCTAACTTTGACTAGTTAGAGACTCTTTGTCCGTGATTTTCGGTTTTAATGATTCAAAGGACTGTAGGCTTATAATTATGAACTGTTGGTTAAACACCTGTATGCTTTGATCACAGAGGGAAACAGAGATTTCCAATGGAGAAAAGAAGCTACGTACACCTTCGACCAGCTAAAGAAGGCCCTCACGTCAGCTCCAGCTTTGGGACTTCTGGACTTGAGTAAACCATTTTTTCTGTTTTTTCATGAGAACCAGGGGATCACCTTGGGAATACTAGCACAGGACTTGGGCCCGTACTGAAGGGCAGTTGTCTACTTTTCCAAACAACTGGATGAGGCAGCTAAGGGATGGCCAGGGTGTCTCAGAGCCGTTGCAGCAGTGGTGCTGAACATCCAAGAAGCACACAAATTCACCCTGGGCCAGAAGATGACTGTGCTGGTATCTCACACAGTGTCAGCAGTACTGGAAGTAAAGGGGGGACATTGGCTCTCCCAACAGAGATTCCTGAAATACCAAGCTATAATGGTAGAGCAGGATGATGTTCAGATTCTGGTCACTAACCTTGTGAATCCAGCTTCCTTTCTCAGTGGGAGTACAGGAGAACCAGTGATCCATGATTGCCTGGAGACGATTGAAGCTGCCTACTCCAGTCACCCAGATCTAAAGGACACTCCTCTTGAAGATACTGAGACCTGGTTCACTGATGGAAGCAGCTACATCATCAGTGGAAAAAGGCATGCTGGGTATGCAGTGACCACCAGCAGAGAGGTAATCAAATCTAGACCATTACCAACAAACACCTCCCCACAAAAGGCTGAGATAATTACCTTGACACATGCCTTAGAACTGGCAAAGGGAAAAGAAAACAACATTTATATGGACTCAATGTATGCATTTGAGGTTGTGCATACACATAGAGTGATCAAGGCATACCAGAAAATGAGCTTTGAATTAGAAGAAGGGAATGAGCGGGTGGACAGACAGGTAAAAGAAGCAGCTAAAGGTAAAGTATCTGTTGAAGCAGCTTTGATTCCAGATGAACAGATTTCCCTAGAGGGTAAGCCAAAATATAATAAGGATGAGATACTTATTGAAACTGAAAATGGGAAATATAATCCAAAAGGATGAGCTGTTATAGAGAAAGGGAAGGGAAAGCTTGTGGTTCCTTCCTATATGCTATGGTCACTAGTAAAAGAAGAGTATCAGAAAAATCACTGGGGAGTAGACGCCTTTTACAGCTATTTTAAAAATAGGATTGTAGCAAGGAATTTATAAGGTACAGTCATACAAGTGACCAGACAATGCAGACTTTGCCTCCAAACTAATCCCAAAAATACCCCCAAACCAAAACTCGGACAAATTGGAAGAGGCTATGGGCCTGGGCAACAGTGGCAAATTGATTTTTCAGAACTCCCTAGAAAAGGGGGTTACCAGTATTTGTTGGTATTAACAGATACCTTTTCAGGATGGCCAGAAGCCTTTCCTACCAGAAATGCCGAAGCGCAAGAGGTAACCAAAGCATTGCTACAAGAGGTAATACCACGCTTTGGGGTCCCAGCCACAGTATCCTCAGATAGAGGACCACACTTTATTTTAAAAATTGTACAAAAAATTAGCCACCAATTGGGCATAGACTGGGAACTTCACATTTCATATTATCCCCAGTCAAAGTGGCCAAGTAGAAAAGATGAATCATTTAATTAAGCAACAAATTGTAAGGCTGGGGCAAGAAGCAAAATTACCTTGGCCCCAGGCTCTTTCATTAACATTATTGCAAATCCAGACAAGACCAAGAACAAAAGAAAAATTAAGTCCTTTTGAGATATTATATGGAAGGCCATATGGGGTACAAGAGGGGACATCAACCCAAATAAGGGAAGAAACCCTACAAAATTACATGATGGCCCTAAATAAACAAATCAGAGAAATTGAGAAACGTGGCTCGGGCTCGGAGCAGAGAACTAGATAGACCAGGGCATGATGTACAGACTGAAGATTATGTGTATGCCAAGTCTTTTGCAGAAAATACCCTGGAACCACAGTGGGAAGGACCATTCCAAGTGCTTCTCACGACTTTCACTGCAATCAAGATCAAGGAACAGAATGCCTGGATTCATCATTCCCAAGTGAAGGCTCCAGAAGGTGTTTGGAAAGCAACACTGCGTGATGATGGACTAAAACTAAAGTTTACTTGGGAAAATAAGTAGATTGTAGAAATGTTAATGTTAGTGTAGTTTGATTTCATTTTGAAAAATGGCAAGTATAATTTGGACAATTGTGGCCTCCATAATCATGATTATGGCCACAACAGAAAGTTAATGCAATACCACGCATTCACAATGTAACTGGCATATATGTTTGTCAAGGAAAAGCTTATGATTTTTATTCCTGTAAGTCTCTGTCGAAAATGTTGAGGATTACAAATGCATCTGTTTGGGAAGGCAGAAATGTATGGGGATGTCACTATGCAATCATTAAAGATGGGTTCCATGAACTCCATCAAGGACCTGTAGAATTTGACCAAGTTGGCCCTGAATGTTGTGACAAATGTTTAAGAAACTGCCCTGAATTCAGACTTAAAATAGAAGGATGTGCAAGTGAGGATTTTAAATTTGACTATAGAATAACTCAAGTTTGTGGTGTTACTCAGATACATAAGATTAAAGTGACAAAACCACCACCAAAACAGAATACCCAGGCAAAAACTATATCTGTCCAAATTCTCAAAGAAAAAATTCAACCCATAGTTACCAGAGTTGGGCAATATGCCATTAAAAGAACTGGAATTCAGAGGTTGTTACTAAATCCAGAATGGTTCCTGAAGCGAGTAGAAATGGCAATGCAGGTAAATGCCTCTGCCATCAAACCAGAGTGTACCCCATTCCTTAAAACCTCTTTTATGTATTGGGCTACCTGGTTACAAAAGCGGACACTGACACCATACACCTTCAGATGAAAAAGAGATCTAACTGGGTTATTAGGAACAGGACTGGGAGTTCTGAACACAATGGATTCAGAGGTACTAATGAACAAAACTGCAACTGGCAGTGACACAATGAGACTACAACAGACTTTATAATCATCTTTATTAGCTTTAGGTACCACCCGGTGGAAAGTAGCTAAAATTTTACCACAGTGGGAAAGCGTAGGGGAATGGGACCACGAATTAAAAGTCGATGCTTTAGGCACAGTTGCTGGAAATATTTCCCTATCTCTTGGGTGCATACAGGCACAGTTGTGGATGCAATCAGTGGCTGCCTCAATCATTAGAGAGGGAGGAGAAGGCACATTTCCTGCTGAGACCCTAATTACAAGACATCATGACACAGAGACCATATAGAGAGTGTTTAAAAGGTTAGAGGAAGATATATCTCACCATTGGTGGGATGTACTCTTTGGATGGTCACCAAAAGCAATGGGTATACTTAATGCTTTAATTCATTCAATTATTGTTTTGTTAATTTTAGTTAGCATAAGTTTAATTATTCATTTTTATGTTTGTTTGGAATTGGAGGATGTTACGACAGCTGGCAACCCTGACTTCACTATCAAGAGCATACGGCACAGTTTTAAGAGATTCTTATCGTATGACTTGGCCAGATGAAGAAAAATCTGTATATTAGTAAAAGAATTTACTAACCTTGTAGAGAAAGGGGGGAAAATGAGTCAAGGGGCCAGCTGGGAATATAATTGGGATAGTAGAAGATTGCATATTTTAGTTAAGATTGTAAAATTAGTTAAGAAGCTAAGTTAGTAATATAGATAGCAAGAATCACATACCTTAGGTAAAGAGTAACAAAGATATTAGGAAAAGTAAAGCAAGGAGTGACAGGGATAGATGTAGTAATTGTGAAGGAGCAGAGACCATAGAAATACCTTGCCTTAAGAATAATCAAACAGTTAGGAGAGGCTTGGACCATGACCAGCAGGTCAAAAAGTCCTGACAACTGACCATGGGTGAAGAGTTTACTATGAGGAAGACGGCTTTCTTCCTCCCATACACCCACTCCCTTATTTCAAAATCCCCCTGACCCAATTAAGGGAGTACAATTGCACAGCCGTAATGGATATTCAGCCGATTATAATACAAAGCAGGCAGGTAATGATTATCCTTAGAAACCACTTGGATATGTAAAACCTTTACTGTATAAATAGAAGGCAGGAGTCTGCAACTCCTTGCACATGCATTTGGAAATGATTCCATATGTTTCCAGCGTGCTGCAATAAATACCCTTCTTTTCAACTTTAATTAGTTGAAGAGTCGTCTGTCTGTGCATCACTTTTTCCAACAACATGCTGAATTAACTGAATTAAACATGGACCAACACAGGGCAAAAATATCAACATGGCCAAACTGCAGGATACAAAGAACAAAATACATTTCACTCAGGGTCCCTCAGGCAACCAAGAAAATGGATCTCAATTCCAGGAATCCCAGGTCTGGACTGGGAGGTGTGCCAATTTGCATATCCCTTTGGTAATTTCCTTCACTATCTCCCTGTTATAGTGTGTCTTTAGGCAACAGTTAGTGGTTTAATTTCCTGCAAACTCCACCTTTCTCAGCCAACAAATAGTCCAGAACCATTATGTGTTGAATTATGGCTGTATGCATCTGTGTGGCCTGGCCTACCAGCAGATCCAGGGCACAGGCAGTCTCGTTGGTAATAATTTCTAGAGTGGCTTGCAGGCAAATTGTAGTATTCAGATTGTAAATTGGGTCTCTGGCCCCATAAAAGGTCTTATTGGGATTCCATGTGGTTGGGCCATAATATTGTATAATGTGCTGGGGGTCCACTCTTCACCTTTCCAATTTTGAGTGCTATTCCCAGTTACTGATGTATCTATTGATCATTTCTGGCACTCCAAATCATTGTACACCCTTATGCCTAGTTGATTTCCCTTTTCTCCGGGGAGGAGTAAAAACAATGGGCAGATAACCCCAGTGTAGCACACTCTGGTCCAGTTTTTGGGTAGCATTTTGTAAGCAAGATTACCACAAACCCAGTAGTGACCTTTTAAAGCAGGACTTCCTGCAGGGAAAGGGCCAGTCCAATTTTCAGCACATCTGCTACTGTATGTCCAATTTGTCCTATGTTGACCCATTGGTATGGGGAATCCCATAGTCTTACTGCACCACCAGCCTTCATTATTTGGGGAGATGCAGTGCATGCAGTTTCCTCCAATAACCAGAAAGCTCAACTAACCACCTGTCTCATTAATACGATTGCCTTGGTCATCATCCCAGTACCAGAATGATATAGTGAACTTATGTGAACAATTGCTATACCCTCCGCATCCCAACCAATATATCTAGAGGCACTTACTTTTTCCCACAAATACTCCAGATGACTGATTTCGGCTGATGCAGTATCTTCCCTTCCCTGGAAAGGCGATTGGCCAGGGTCAATCTATTGATGACACTAATTTCTTATTTTTGATTTCACTGGCGTGGTGGACTAGGTCAAATTGGCTTAGTGGTATAGATACCCAGGGCCAACTTTGGAAACCAAGAGGACTTCCACAAACCCTGCAGTTAGTTAGATTGTACACTTTCATCACCTGCCTTCCCAGGGCTAGAAATTTGTTTGTTTCCCAGAGGTCCCATGTCTGTGGGAGAGGTCTCCCAATGGCTATCAGGTGGTACCCCCAAAACATAACAACAATAAACATAACTGTCACCAACATAATTTGATTTCTTCTAGTTGTTATCCTGCAATACAAATAAACGGGTTCTCAGTCCTTGCGGAACCAGAAAATAACTACATATCAAAATGAGGGAACAATCCATCTAGTGTTAATTTTGTGCTCTTTTGTCACAGACATTTCTTTTATGAAAAATCCCCTTTCAGGATTTTTCCTGCTGAAGCTGAGAAGTTCAGCAACAATACATAAACAACAGGTTATCTGCTGCTGTGGAATGCAACAGGCCTGCCTGGATTGGCCCAGCTTGGATGTTTAGAGATAATGGCCAATCCAGGACTGAGCTCTCTGGGAGACAGTCAGAGAGAGCTCCTTTGTTATCATTCTTTTACTTTCTATTCTTAGGCAGCTAGCAGCTTGTGGAACCTTTCCTTTCTTTTTCTTTTTAGTATAGTATAGTATATGTATGTATCATAAAATAATAAATCTAGCCTTCTGTAATGGAGTCAAGGATCTCGTCTCTTCCTTCACCCAAGAACCCTTGTGGCCAACAGTCACACTCTTTCCCATAGGCATCCTTTGCCTCCCAGGTATACTAATTCAGTGGGGTGTTGAGCATTAGCAGTACCTTCCCAATGGTTGGGAGCTCTACCAGCACCAGCTGTCTGGGAGAGTAGGATGGTTTGCTGGGGTGTTCTAGGCTGGTATGAAGGGGCAAAATTGTGGGCACTTTGGGACAAAAGGCAATCATTTTGGGGCAATCATTCACCCCTTCATTGGTTGTTCACGAGCACCACTGCTTCTCCCAGTCGCTTTCTCCACTCATGTTTTTGGATTTTCAGGTACCGTTTTAGCAGTCTATTTGTTATTTTGACTATCCCCTTAGTCTAGGGATAGTAGTGTGTAGAACACCCACTTGATTCCCTCCTTGGTAGCCCACTCCTGTACCACTTTTGCTACAAAGTGGGTACCATTATCAAACTGGATGGTTTGGGGTTTGGGGAAAATTCCAAACCATTCTTTGAGAGCCTTAACTGTATTCTCTCCAGTGGCCCAGGCGAAAGCCTTTGCTTGGGTGAGTCCTGATGTTATTTCAACCCCTACCAGTATATACTGCTTCCCTTCAGATTTTCTAAAGGGTCCAATATAATCAACTTGACAGGCCTTCCACAATCCTCTTCCTTCTCTCAAATGCAGTGGGGGCTCTTCTAAAGGGTGTCTCTCAAGACGAATTTGACACAACTCACAGGCTGAAATACATGTCCTGCAATTTTCCCTTGTGATGGGCCAGTGTCGGGCCTGGGCCTCTAGGTATAAGTCTTTTGCCCCAGTGTAGCCTTGCTTCCTGTGTAACCACTCTAGGAGGCATTCTCAGTTTTCAGCTACTACCTCTTTAAGCAGTGGGGCAAGTCTGGCCGATTAGTCTACCTTGTTATTCCATCTGCCAGCTGGGTTATCCCCTACTTGGTGGGCAGCTATCCATGCTACCACAAAGTCACCCTCTTCAGCGAATGCTAAGATGTGCTGCCATTTTTCTTTTTGCCAAATCGGTATTCCATTAACTTCCCACCCATTCTGTTCCCAAAACAGAAGCCATTCAGTACAGCCCTTGAAGACAGTGAAGGAATCAGTACAGATATAGACAGGAAAGGAGGACAGAGACTTATGCTTAAAAATGCTCCACACAGCTATTAGTTCTCCAACCTGGGCACTACCTTCGCCTTCAGTAATAAGTTGTTGCTCGGCGTCAGTTTGTAAGACAACTGCCTGGTATTTCCACATCTTGCCTTCTTGTTTTGCTGAGGCATCAGTAAACCATGCATTCTGAAAGTGTGGGGAAAATGGAGGTGCAACTTCTACAATAGGAGAGAGAGGTGCCACTTCCCTGATCTGAAGTGCTCTGCTCCTGAATTGTTAGACGTTTGGTGGTCCCTTCTGTTACTTTAAAAATGTCACAATAGTGATCTATCTGTGTGTACCATTTCCTCACTGAAGCTCTCTGTGCCACCCTATCAAGGGGAAGTGTTCCTGCTAAAACTGGCTTTATAACTTTTAACGGTCCCCTCAGAATGATGTATTGGTGCTGTATTGTGCGCTCCACATCTTGCAGGGCTAGGCTGACCATGAACAAGCCATTTTCCCATACAGTGTCCCTCTTTTCTGCATCCTTAAAACTTTGGGAATAAAACCCTAAGGGTCAGGGATGTCCCTCAAGTCCCTTCTGCCACAGGTGTATTGACGGGCTAGACTGGGAAAAACCCCAGTCAGTCTGAACAGGATCAGATGGATAGGACCTAGTGCCTGATGGTTAGCAGCTTTGAAAACCAGCAGCTGCAGGGCTTCCTCATGGAGAGGAGTCCATTCCCAGTGTTTACCTTTGCGTAGGAGATCAAAAAGGGGTCTGGCAATGATGGAAACATCTGGAATGCGCTTCCTCCAGAATACAAGCATTCCCAAGGCTTGCTGTATCTCTCACTCCTTCTCTGGCATTTTAACCTGCTCTAGGGTGGAAAGGGTATCCTGGGGAATACATGTCATTCCTCTCCTCCACCAAATTCCCAAAAACTTCACTTCCTCTGAGGGGGCCTGGATCTTTTCTGGCAGGACCTCCAATCCTAAACCTTCAGTGTGAGCAATGATGTCACTCTGAATGGTCCCAACCTCCTCCTTCTGATCACCTCCTATAAGTACATCATCAATGTACTGATCGACCTTTACTCCCTCTTTTACTGGTACCTCTTCTAATTCTCTTGACAGAGCATGATGGGTTAAAGTGGGGGAATGCTTATATCCCATGATGCCTTAAGTTTTAGCTTTAATATTTTTCAGATTCCGTGCTGCTTTAGTGTGTAGTTCTGAGCTTCATATGAAGGGATGGTAAGCTCTCTTCACAGAGTAGGTAGACAAAACAATTCCTTTTCTAGCTTGGGACCAAGGACAATTGATACAAGTTATAGGCCCAAGAGCACAAACAACGGTGGACTGAAGAGAGAAAAACAAGAAGGATTGGACTTCATAACCTAAAGCTATAATTGGACAAATAAAATCTGCTAATGGACCAGAACTTATAAAAGTGTGAGACCTCGTGACTGGTCATCCATTTTTGTGGCCATTTTGGGTTCATCTTGGGTGTAGCCTGTAGCAGGCAGGGACAGGCGGTCCGCAAGATATCGGGATGTCACGGAAAGTTACAGAAACCCCTCTCCCCCTCTTCCCCAGAGATAATGATCACCCTCGGAATGTAGCCAAGTAAGTAGCCCCCTCTAACATAGGAATACCAGTAACTTTCCACTCCTTATTTAACCCTAGAGAGCATTGCACGACCCCTTTCTGACGTAGAGAAGCCCCTGTCTATATAACCCCTCGAGATGAAGTAATAAACGCCTTTAACTGTCCACCACATTGGTGTCTGCGTATGTTACTGGCCCGAGTGACCCAGGAGAGTTTTGGGTTGCCGTGCTGCTTGTTGAAACCAGGTCGCCTTGCCTTCCAAACAGAAGGCAACAGTAGCCCTGGCTGGGCTCTTGTACTGCCCAAGGTGTATCCATTGAGGCCTTCTAATAAATACCTACTTTATTCTTTAACTCCATCTAGCCTCTCTTCTAGGTCAGCCTTCTCAAGGCATCACCCTGGGGAAGCCTTGTAAAGGAATATTGTTGCTCCTCCCACATAAAGGCAAAACGGTCTTGATCCCCTGGTTGCAATGGCACCATAACAAACATATCTTTAATGTCAATAGTGGCCATGACCCTGTGTGCCTGCTCCTGTAAAGTGGCGTTGAGCTCAGCAATATTTGGTAACGCTGTTGCTAAAGGGTCTGTGTTTGGGTTGAGGTGGCAGTAATCTACGCTTAATCTCCATTTGCCATTTGGCTTCCACACTGGCCATACTCGGGAGTTGAATGGGGAGTGAGTGAGACCAATGATTTCCTGGATTTTTAGACCTTCTAGAACCAGGGCAATTCCCTCCCGGGCTCCCAAAGGCATCAGATACGGTCTAACATTTGTTAGTTTTGAAGAGGGAAGATATGGGCCCACCTGCAAGTGTCTAATTTGATGGTTAGTGGATCTAAAGGATCACTCCCACCCCAGGTTATCATGCCGAGTTCTCCCGTTCAAAATATCCAGCCCTCAGGGAAATTCCCTATTGCCATGGTGACAGTAATACTAGTTTACTGTCCCAGCTGCACTAGATTAACCACAGTTGTAGTTAATGATTGCAACACCCCCAAAGCATTTACTATAATCATGGGCTGTTTGGATGGGATAACTCCACAAGTGGCAGCATCTGGCCTAGTTAGGGCCGATATCTGAGCCACATTGTCCACCAGAAATGTTAGCAATTGTTTCTTTGGTCCGGCAGCTACAGCCAGTAAAATGTCTCCCCACTCATTATCAGGGAGTTGCCAGACATAAATCCAGCCTCCGCCCACCCACTCACCTAAGCGAGGTGAACCTTCTAGTTGCCCTGTCTCAGCTGCCCTGGTGCACTCTCACCCTCCGCTCAGATCTATTAAGGGGGGGATGCATTCAGGCTCACATTACATTTCTCTGTGTCATGGTTTGACACAGGCCAAATGCCAGGCACCCACAAAAGTCTCTTGCTCACCCTCCCCTGACACAGCTGAATAGAGGAGAGAAAAATTTAACGAAGGCTTCAGGAGTTAAGGACCAGGAGAAAACACTCCAAAGGTAAAACAGGCTCAACTTAGAGGTACAAAGTGAAATTATTACTACCAAAATCAGAGGAGGATAATGAGAAGTAAAATAAGCCCTTAAAACACCTTCCCCCAGCCCCTCCCTCGTTCCCACCAACAATGCAAGGAGACAGGACGTGGGAGGTTTGGTCAATTCGTCACCTAAGGTTTTCTTCCACTGCTCTGGGAGAGGAGTCCTTCCCTTTCTATGCCAAAGGGTCCCTTCCCACAGACAATAGTTTGCTGTGAACTTCTCCGGCAGGGGTATACTCTCATGAGCAGCAGCCATATCACACCTACTGCAAACATGAGACCCTCCCACAGGCAGACAGTCCTCCCAAAACTGCTGCGACATGGGTCTCTCTTTCCATGGGGTGCAGTCCTCCAAGGACAAGCTGCTCCAGCCTGGAAGCAAGGGCCCTCTCTCTCCACCGGCTCTCCCACCAGGTCACAGCCTCCTCCAGGCATCCACCTGCTCTGGCATGGGCACCTCCCCCACAGGCTGCCAGTGGATCTCTCCATGCCCCATGGACCCATGGGCTGCAGGGGGAGAACCTCCTTCACCATGGTTTTCACCACGACCTGCAGAGGAATCTCAGCTTCAGAGCCTGGAGCAGCTCCTACCCCTCCTTCTCCACTGACTTTGGTGTCTTCATGTTGTTTCCCTTACATGTTCCCACCTCCTCCTCTTCTCTGGCTAGGAAAAACTACTGTGCCCCACCTTGCTTTGATTTTCTTCTTCTTAAATATCACAGAGGTGTTGCCATCATCCCTAATTGGCCCAGCCTTGGCCAGCAGCATGTCGATCTTCAGAGCCATCACGGGTTGGCTCTGCAAGCCATGGTGGAAGCTTCCAGCAGCTTCTCACAGTAGCCACCTCTGTGGCCCCCTCCTACCAAAAAAACAGACTGGGCAATACCAACACTCCACAGCCGGTTTCTCAGGCATTTTATCTGGCCACTCCAGCACTAATTTCTGTAGCTTGTCAGTGAGAAGACCATCCATTAGCCCTTTTGGAATTCCTTTTCTGTCAGCCCTTTGACCATAGCGCCTGTCTCATGAAGGGCCAGTCCCATCCTCCCTGGTTGGAATCCTAGGTGACTCTCTTGGGCTAATTCGGGTGTGTCTCACCCCTCAAGTCTAGGGCTTGCTGGCTGCTGACTTTACGGGGCCATATTTTTGCCCAAAATTTATCAGTTCCTGGGCAACCTCCCCTGGGTCCCCACTTTACCCCCTCAGACAGGAGTATCCCCTGCAGAGGAGGGAGTGTGTTGGTAATGAAACCAAATGTAAAGAAAAAATCCAAATATAAAGAAAAATTCCAAATGTCAGCAATGAAAACACACTGATACAGTGCTGCAGTTTTCTGAGCTCTGCAGGTTCAGGTTCTTCTTTTCTTTTTTCTCATGTGAGCTCCCTTTTATTGAAAGTTTGTTACAGATAAACATCCCCCCTAACTGGAGCTCCAGGCTCTCTGCTAATCTATAACACAAAACATACCTCAAGCACTCCCTTCACATGACTGTGTTCAGTTACTATAAATCAAGCACACAGCTAAGTGGTTTTCCACTTACAGAGCATTCTTATCAAACACACAGATTAGAAAAGGCCTAAAGGCCAACATTCTCTTGTTCTAATCTTGATTAAGATGCCAGGTGCTTGGCACTGTTCCCACGGGAGTGGATCCGTCCAAAGGGGCAGCAACTCTTTCTAGGGGAACTATAGCCCAGATCTTCCCCTGCAACTGGATTCCAATTGGGTTTAGGGAGTTGAGGGGCCATCGAATCAAGGGGGTCATCCTTTCAGGGTCCACTGGCACCATCACAGGGACCCCTAAAAAAGAGCATCAATTTTCTATCATACATCATCTGCATGCACATCGCTTTCTGAATGCTTTCCACCAGCTGGTCGGTAGTACCTTCAATTGTCAGTGGGTCCCCTCTTTCTAGGGGGTTTAACCCTGCGTCCCAATAAGCTGTCCTTTGGGTCAGTGACCAGGGAGCACAGTGGTCCCCAGCAGTAAGGAACATGTCAAGACTCCAGTATCCCTCTGTCTTTGTTTGAAAGACAGGTGTCAGCTAAGGAAGGCAGGAGCCTCCCTTGGAAGAGAAAATGCAAACCCCCTCCCTCAGAATTATTATAATTTTGAAATTGAAGGGTTCTCAGGCAAAGATATGAGAATAGGAATAACAGTTCTTTACTAGTATGTATAATAAAGCAAAAAAACCCAACAACTACGGCATTAACAATAAACAGAACAACAAACCCAGCAACAGCTTTCTCAGCCACAGGCACTTTACCCTTAGGTGTAGTGATGGTCACAGCCAACAGGGGTGCTGGTGGCCCCCGGTGGGCAAGGCAGATGCAATGATTCCCCCGCGGCTGCAGGGGGCACTGTGGCACGAGCTCGGGGAGCACGTGGTAATGGTGGTTTGACCAAGATGGGAAGGGATGGAAGAGAGGCTTTGCTTCACAAAACCCCCTGGGGCAGTAAATCCCCGTGCCATAGCCAGACTCTCAGAAGCAGAAAGCTGGGACAGCAGGATGTCTTGGCAGGCAAGGGGTGCAGGGCTACAGTGCAGCAAAAACTCAGAGCAGTGCCAAAGAAATGGCAGGGGTGGAGCAGCAGCAGCCCAGCTCCCAGAAGGGCAGGGAGAGGTGAGCTCAGGATCCGAGGTACCCGAACAGATGGTGATAGGTCCCTTTTTTAGTGGGGTAGGTGTTAATAACGTCCCAGTTCAATGGCTGGTCTCACAAGCAGATGCTCACCCCACGGCAGAAGAAGCAACTCTGGGCTGGGCTCTGGCAGTGGCAGCAAATTCCTTCCCCCAAGCAGCAGCTCCAACCGTCCTCCTCCAAAGTCAAGAGAGAGAGAGATAGCAGCTGGCCCAGCCCCGTATTTTACCTGCCCAATTCTCTGCCCCTCTGAGAGAAACTCCCAGATAAGAGAAGTGCAGCCAGATGCCCTCCCCCCCTGAGCTTGGACACTTCCTTTGTTTTTCTTAAGTACCCAGTCGTTAGTGTTTCCTAGCAAGTTATGGGAAAAATTCTATAATTTAAAAGGAACAAAAGGAAAGACACCTAACCCGCAACATTATCCACCCCGAATTTTTTCCCATACCAACATGTTACATAAAATTTAAACCATTAAATTATATACATACATGCACTACCTTAATTATATACATATATACATGCATATATGGGTACAGGCACAGTGTCATGGGTAGTTCACCCTAAAACAAGGTCCCCTTGAGGTATGCATTGGGTCTCTCCATCCTTTTGCATCACCCACCAGGTGCAACCTCGTCCCTGAGCAAAGACAACCCCACAGGTGTGATTATCTTTGCTGCAGGCAGAATTAACCCAAACAGTTCTTCCCAGCATACCTCTCATGTGTACCACGGGAACGTTATCTCCATCTGTTGTTCCCGAGGGCTCAGATTGGGCAGGTCCTGCTCCATTGGTGGAACCTCAGGTGTTCACTAACCATATGGCCTTTTGCTAAATTAATCTCACAGTTCTTGAAAGTCCCCCCCACCCAGTGCCTTCAAGGTGGTTTTAAGCAGGCCATTGCAGCGTTCAACTTTTCCAACCTCTGGTGCATGATAAGGAATATGGTACACCCACTCAATGTGGTATTAACATGCCCTCTGAACAGAGAGAAACTGTGAGACAAGCAGAGAAGAAGGAAAACACAAATCTTATCTCACTTGCTGTGCCTGCATTGTGCTAAAGTAGAATGCAATATGGAGATTGTTTACCCAAAGTGAGGATCTTTTGTTTCCTTGGCCTATCAGGGCCAAGAAGTGTGTGTGTGTCGGACTGTCACGGGACAGTCACGGGAGAATCAGAGATGAGTGCTGTTCTGTGCAGTGGTGAGCAAGAGTGCATGGCAGATTCAGTTTAGATACGATGTATATAGTATAGTATAATAAAGTAATTCATTAGCCTTCTGATGATGGAGTCAGATGCATCATTCCCTCTCCCCTTTGTCGGAGTCACCTTTGATTTACAATAAGTGGTGACCTGACGTGTGGCTGTGGCCTGGACTAGAGAACCAAGACCCTGAATTTGGGCAGAGTTCGCAGCATGGCTGAACACGGAAAGAATCTGTCGAAAAAATCCCAGAAGCGTGTCCAGAGATCTTTGTGGGATGGACAGGAAGCCTCTAGAACCCCACAGGACCCCGAAGCCTGGACGCTGCCACCTGCTTTCCCCAGAGAGAAAGGTATTAACCCTTTCCTGAGTCTCCCTAGGAGGAGACCTGGTCTTTCTGGCTGTGTTTGGCCCCCAGGCCTTGAGGCAGGGGCTGGGGGAGCTCTTCTGGCAGGCACTGCCTGATTGGGTGGGCTTTGACTTTGGGAAGAGGTGTCTGTAGACATCAGCACTCAATTTTCATGGGGAACGAAATTCACTTTGGAATTCTGGGAGGTCACGCTTCGTGACTGTAATATATGGTAGGGATAATTCATGCTAATAATATATGGTATAAAAGATTGTAAAAATCCAAACATATGTCTCTGACCACGTCGGCCCGAAAGCAGCTGTCTATTTAGATTACAACGAATTCCCGGACACAAGCTAAGATAACGATTGATGCTTTAACGTAAAAATAGAAGCTTCCAGGGAGATGACCACCGGTATCTCGAGTCATCGGGAACCACCTAAGAGCGATTATCGCCTTGCCGATTACATCAATCAAGATAGTCAGCGCCAAAATTATACATCTGAATACATGGCTTCCCCGGAGCCCAGCAACGCTGACTGCACACCTGGAACCGACCTTTGTCCAGCTCTGCACATTGAAAAGAACAGCGATGAAAGTGAAGAGTTACAAAAGAAATTTGGACACCTTTGCCTCGGGCACAATAAACTGTATAAAACCTCGCTGCAAGAAGCAGCATTCGTGAACGGGGGAGACTCTGACACTCTAGGGGTCGGGTCCAGGTTCACCCAGCGCCGATCCTGGGCTCGATGCTGTCTCTTTGGCTGTGGTGGTCTCGGAGACCAAAATTCGGTCGTGCAGATAGATTAATAAATCTTTTCGAAATTTTTTGATAATTTGGCTCATGGTTGATCATTTATAACAGTGACCATGGAGTTCTCGTGTCCCAGCAAGAACTTTATGAGTTTTTTGACTGGGCCAAACGCCATGGACTCCCCATGGGCATGAATTTCTCCTGGGACCCCCGAGCGTGGAATGCCCTGGGTGCTTATTTCCTCAGGCATTTCGAACAGACTGGGAGGGTCCATCAGCAGATGCTGACCTGGGAGTTGCTTTTTTGGATTTGTGAGAGGGGACCACCTTCGTTTCAAGAGTGAAATAAACAGGGCAGGACACTTTTTCTCCTTTTAATGCCTTTATTAATTGTGATCAACTCAAGGTTGGGAAGCTCGACGGGTCCGCGGTCTGCCGTCACTGCTCCCAGTGTGACTTGGAGGAGGAGGAATATGAAGCTTTGTCCACTAGGGGCAGAGCTGGGGGTCCCGTCCTCACGAGAGCAGTGGGCGTAGCCCCGAGTTTCCCAACTTTCGAGTGGCTCCAGCCAGGGTCTTGGCCTCAGCTGAAGTCTTCTTGCTTAGGGCGAGGGGCAACAAAGGTTTTCAGCATCTCTGCAGGCTCGGTACTCTGTTCCTCACGTCCAGACATCACTCTGATCTCTTAATTCTGTATTGGCTCGTTGTTTTTGGGGTCTTTTCGGTAAGTTTGGTGGAGTTGCCTCCCATGGCGTGCTGGTCTCGAGGCTATCTTGCATCTTCTGATGCTCCCCCCCCTCCATGTCCCCTCCTCTCACTGTTTGGAGAGAAGGGCTATCAACTTAGCTTCAGGCAGGGTCTTACCGATACAAAAGGAGCAATTAGCGAAAAAGACCGGTGATTACCATAACAAACGTGCAGATCTTCACCTTGGCTACAACTGGTGTAACTGGTTTTGTAACCTTTTTTTCCTAAAAAAAATTGGCAGATTTTTTGTTTATAACAAAGAGCATTTCTGACTTCATTAGGGCCTCCGGCAGGGACGTGGGGGGCCACCTGTCCCCCCCCCCGCCGCAGCCGGTGGGAGAAGTCTCTTCAAGGACAGTCCCCGCCAGTGGCTTGCCCCCCCACGCAGAGCGGCGGGAGGAGGCTCTGCCCGAGATGCCCGCGGAGAGTTTTTTTTGACTCCCTGGAGCATGCGCAGGAGCCGCCTCTTCTGCCCCTCCCAGAGCTGAGACCTGTCCGCCGCTCCGGCGGTGGCGGTGCCGCCTCTGGCACCGCCCCTCGCTGCCTGCCAGCCTGAGGACGCCCCACTGGCCCTGCCCGTGACGGCCCCTCCAGCACAGTCCGTGATGGCTCAGACTGCGGTGGCCCCGCCCTCGCCTGCCGCCGTGGCGGGAAATGTTGAAGCTGGGGACGATCCCGAGCCACCCCTGCCGCCTCCTGCTGGTCTGGCTCCCGTTCAGCATGCCTGCTGTGATGCTGAGAACAGCGACCAGACAGCGGATCCACCCCGCTGCCTCCCACCGACCTAGCTCCGGCTCAGGAGGATGCTGAGGACAGCGACCAGCGGCGACTGCTGCTGCACCTGCAACCAGCCTGGCTTCCCCCCGCCCCGAGTTTTTCGGGCTGTCCCGAGGCTGCCCCTGCGGGGGGAGCTGGGGACAGGGGAAGGGGACGCCAGTCTGTCCCCCCGGGGGAGGCGCAGCCTGACAGCTGTTTGCAGGTGCCTCCCGGCTGAAAACTCTGAAACTCAGTGTTTTGCTGGGACGCAGCATTCTTAGCGGGTCGACTCTGGTTTGGTCAGGAGGTTCTCTCTGGTGTTTGGGGTGCGTGGGTCCCCCCGCTCGTGGCAGCGGCGTGGGGGAGGTCGTTTCCGGAGGTGCTACCTCTGGTCCCAAGCCCCAAGGGGATGGGGATGGTGCCGCTGATCAGAGGGCTGGGCAACACTCATTTGTATCACGGGGGAGAACGGCACAGCAGGGAGCGGACGGCACTTGCTTGTCCTGGGCAAGTGGGGACCCCAAATCCGTCATGGGCATTCCCATTCCCGAAAAAGTTTCTCCTTCCCAGCCGCCAACACAGGCCGCTGGGTCTGGGGGGAGGGGGAGGAAGCATATGGCGACTCCTGTTGCCGATACACTGGCAGCCTGGTGGGGCCGGGTTGTGAGACCAAAGACCCCACCCCATGGGCCAGGTCTGGGCCGCTTGGCCCGTCCCCCTGGCCCGGGACCCCCTCCCCGCCCACAGCCAGGTTTGGGGGCTTTGGTCAGCCCATCTGCACCTGGCCCACCGCTTCATGGGTTGGGTCTGGTTTCCTTGGCCCGACCACCAAGGCCAAGGACTCCGCCCGGCCCAGCAGCACGTGGTCCAAGAAGCCTCTGCTGCAGCTGGTCTTTTTAAAAAAAAGAAAAAGGGGGGAAAGAGCTACAGGCTCAGTGGATTTCTAAATAGTTATTAATTATTTTCTTTAGCAGTTCTTTGTTTCAGGATTCTGCAGGTCTGTTTCAGAACCAGGAAGGACCACCAGCAATGTCAAAGAGCAACATCTCCAGGGAATGGACCTTCTCCTGAAACTCAGCTGTTTGGACTGGAAACAATGAACATTCTTTGCATGTTGGTTTGGGTTTCTGATATTGTAAACCTTTTGTTAGTGATATAATAGAAGTAGATATTCTAACGGTAAAGAATCTCCTTGATCATTCTACATCAGGACTTGATTGAGATTTCGATTGGCCACGGATGAACCTCTCGAGATGTGTTTGTTCTCTCTTCTGCAAGGGCCCAGCAGAAGAATTGCGAACGCAGCTCCTTTTTATTATAGTAAACAGGGGGAAATGTGGTATTCACATGCCCTCTGAACAGAGAGAAGCTGTGAGACAAGCAGAGAAGAAGGAAAACACAATTCTTATCTCACTTGCTGTGCCTGTGTTGTGCTAAAGTAGAATGCAATATGGAGATTGTTTACCCAAAGTGAGGATCTTTTGTTTCCTTGGCCTATCAGGGCCAAGAAGTGTGTGTGTGTCGGACTGTCACGGGAGAATCAGAGATGAGTGCTGTTCTGTGCAGTGGTGAGCAAGAGTGAGTGCATGGCAGATTCAGTTTAGATACAATGTACATAGTATAGTATAATAAAGTAATTCATTAGCCTTCTGATGATGGAGTCAGATGCATCATTCCTTCTCCCCTCCGTCGGAGTCGCCTTTGATTTACAATAACTCAATGCCATGTTCTCTAGCCCAGGTGTTTATATGGTGTCCTGGGGTGACTTTATGATGCTGAATTGTGTCTGTTTAGCCCAGAAAAAATTCTGCACCTTTAAGACTGGTTCCAAGAGTGAAAGGGGAGAGAAGAAGCGCACAGTTTGTTTTCAGAAACTGCATTTGCTCCCCCGTATTTTTGGTGTTGTCTGCAGCACGGGCAGTGGGAGAGAGCTCTCCTTTGCTTTCTAGTTAGTTTTTAGAAGAGAATCTCCCCAGACTGTGGCTTTTCTTTTTCTTGGAACTGATGGGCCCTGCTCTGGACTGAAAATCCAGAAAAACACCAGGAGCTCATACCTGTGGCCCACTACAGGAGGGACTGCTAAGAGACTGAGTGAGCCGAGCTACACCCCACAAAAAGAACTTTGAGAATTTGCCATCTCTTCAGAAGAGCAAGAGGTTTTATTGTTTATATTATTCTTTTTTTTTTTTTTTTTTTAATGCTTGTGAATTCTTTGCTTGTTAAATAAACAGTTTTTTCCCACTTTTCTCCAAGGAAATCTTTTCCCAAACCAGTTGGCGGATGGACTGCTTGAATCTGCTTTCTAGAGGGAACCCTTTGGAAGTTTCCTCCCAATTTCACCCTAAACCAGGACAAATACATTATGTTTTGGTGCCCAGCACATGGCTCAATAAAGTGGAAAAAACCTGTACTGGCTACATTTTGGTTGTACTTACTCTGTATCAGGATAAAGCAGTCAGTAGCCATGTTGCTTGAATTCATAATGTCTCTCTGGGTGGAGGCCTTCATGTGCCTCTGGTCCCTAGGCTTTTTTGAGGTTTTAATACTTTTCTGGTCCATAGGCTTATTTTCTTATCCAGAGATAGCTCCAGTATTGTCCCTAACATGTAGTTTTTACAGTAGAGGGGCACAAATTAGAATAGCTATTGTGCTGGGCTCAGTGATAATGATTTATTAGGAGTTTACAAAAGTACTGGAGTTTGTTCAAGATACGTATGGTTCATGATTTCTTCGTCCTACCCTGCATCCCAGTCCCAGTAGCATGTTTTGGGAATTTATTAGTAATTGCACCCAGTTTGTTAGAGGAGGAGCAGGGGATGAGGCTTTCCAGCCTTTCCTTTCCTTCTTCTCTTTTGAATCTTTTACACCACTTTTTAAGAATGTTCAGTTTCCCTTGAATGTTAAAGAGACCACTTTCCTGGTATTTTGTCTGTTAAGCTTCCTCTATACGGTCTGCAGTATGTCTAGAGTGAGGGCTGAGATGTCCAGAGGAGCTGATGAGTCTCCTGACCCAGGAGTAGACCCAAGCGTGGAAAATCCTGAGTGGTGTGGAGAATGGGAAAGAATGGGCCAAACCCTGAAGGAATTTTCTGATTCCCCAGCCTGGGAATTTTCACGTGAACAAATTCAAAACCCAGCTGAGGTGGGGAAATATCTGGAAGAGAAGTGCCATGATGATTCTAATGAGACAAAACTCATTGCAATAAGCTGGGCCCTGGCATACGCTTATTGCATGCTGCTAGATACTGTAGGGCAGCAGATAAAGGCAGGGGGGCAGGGAGATAAATCAGAAGCTGCCCCAGTCACTCAGGCTGCAGCTAAAACAGACAGTGAGCCTAAGCCACTGGCAGTCACTACTGCCAGAAAGAAGCACAAAACCAAAACTGATTGACCACTGGACAATGATGATCTGGGGGAAGGACCCTCAAAGCCAGCTCCAGAAACTGATTCAAAATCAGAAGTTACTATTGAGTCCTTTTTCCTGAAGGACCTTCGTGGCCTAAGAAAGGATTACACTTGATGACCTGATGAATCTATAATTAGTTGGTTAGTCCATCTTTGGGATGCTGCAGGTGAGGCTACAATTCTGGACAGTACTGAAGCGAGGCATTTAGGATCCCTGTCACATGATCCGGTTATCTACCAAGGAATGATGAGGGGGGCTAACCCTCACAGTCTCTGGGCACGGGTCCTGGGAATCATGGCACAAAGATACCTGTGTGCAGATGATCTCTATATGCAGCAAACCCAGTGGAAGACCATAGAACAAGGGATTCAATGGTTGAGGGAAATGGCAGTGGCAGGAATTGTCTTCTCAGATGACCTAACATCTAGGAATCCAGACTTGGTACCATGTACATCCGTGATGTGGCAAAAACTTGTACAACTTGAGCCACACGAATATCCTTCTGCTTTAGCAATAATGAAGCGGGATGACAGGGATGAGACCGTGCTTGATATGGCGAAGAAGCTCCAAGCATATGCAGATGCTGTGCATGGCCCAACACATGCCAGAATCACAGCGGTGGAAATACGTCTGCAGAAATTAGAAGATAAGATGGAGGAGAATCACAAGAAACTGAGGGAGGAGATTAAAGAGGGCTTTCTCCAAATCTCGGCAGTACAGATCAGAGGTTCTGGTACCAAATGCAGACATCCCCCAGATAGGGAGAGAAGGTACACCCCACGAGCTGAGCTGTGGTTCTTTCTGTGTGATTGTGGGGAAAACATGAGGAAATGGGAAGGAAGACCCACTGCTGCTCTGGCACAACTGGTGCATGAATTGAAGGTGAACAAGGCTCAGAGAAGAAGTTTCACCAAAAAGGAAGCAGCTCCAGTAGCCCATAGCTGAACTGCCAGGTATGATGGTGACATGTCCGATCCCCTTGAAGGAACCTCCAAGACATATGTCCAAGGAAAGAAGGATAACCAGGCTTAGAGGGGCTCTGCCTCTAGCCAGGTAGAGACTAGGGGGAAACCATGTCTTTTGGACTGTGTGGATTTGTTGGCCTGGCACATCAGAACCAGAAAAATATGAGGCCTTGATTGACACTCGTGCACAGTGCACATTAATCCCATCAAGACATGTGGGGACAGAATGGGTTTCTATTGCTGGCATGACAGGGGGATCACAGGATTTGACTTTGGTGGAAGCTGAGGTGAGCCTTACTGGAAATGAGAGGAAGAAACATCCCATTGTGACTGGCCCAGAGGCCCCATGCATTTTAGGCATAGACTTCCTCCAAAGTAGGTATTTCAAAGACCCAAAGGGACTCAGGTGGGCATTTGGGATAGTGGCTGTGCAAGAGGGTGTCAAGCAATTGAACACCTTGCCTGGACTATCAGAGAACCCATCTGCAGTAGGACTTCTGAAGGGGGAAGAGCAATAAGTAGCAATAAGTACCAATTGTCACCTTGTCAGTGCACCTCTGACAGTACAGAACAACTCGAGATGCTGTGATTCCCATCCACAAGATGATCTGTGAGATGGAGAGCCAAGGGGTGGTCAGCAAAACCCACTCACCCTTCAACAGTCGCATTTGGCCTGTGCGAAAATCTTAAGGAGAATGGAGATTGACTGTGGACTATTGTGCTTTGAATGAAGTGACTTCACCATTGAGCGCTGCTGTGCCAGACATGTTGGAGCTACAGTACAAGCTGAAGTCCAAGGCAGCTAAGTGGTATGCCACTACTTGTTGCATATAGGTAAAAACCTTATAAAAGAAAAGCTTTATAAAACCAGGGCTTAGGCCTTTTACTTTGGCTAAGTGCAGCTAAGCAGCTGGCTAAGTTCCCATGTGAAAGAATTATAGGAATGAAAATCAGTTTGCCGAACAATCTATTCTTGTGAAGAAAATAAGTTGCACCTGCAAAAAAAATCTATCCCATGAGAATACACAAAGAAAAAAATGTAAATAACTGTGTAAAGAGAGTCTTAGTACGTACACACACCAGCACCTTCTAACCAATTAATTGAGTGACAAGAAAGTTACTAACCAATTAGAGTTAAACACAATGTCTTTGAAAACTGTATAAAAATGAGCTATGTGTATAAAGAATTGGCTTTTCTGCATGAAGAAACAAGAGTCCTGTCTGTTTATATTGCGACAACTACTGACAATTCCAATGCAATTTTTCTCCATTCTTTTGGCAGCAGAAAGCAGGCCTCAGTTTGCCATCACCCAGAGGGGCATACAGTACACCTGGAACTGATTGCCCCAGGGGTGGAAGCACAGTCCCACCATCTGCAATTGAAACAGAGTGGAAATTTACCAGGGTGGAAATCCATTTTGGATTTAGGTGAAATGTGCTGTTTAAAAAGACTGCCTCAGCTGAAGGAAAAATGCGAGAGAGATAAGAGGGACCCCTTGAACTTTGAAACAGACAAAAACCAAAGTTGAGGCTGTGGGAGACAGGGCAAGATGACCCAGGAGTTCTTTCTGTACTTTCTGATAAAAAACTAGCTGCAAGTGTAATGGGAAACCAGTAAAATTCATATGTATGAACCTATTGTGAAATTCTATGCATATGTACCAGTAAGGGGGATAAAAAAGGATTGAGAGTTCTCAGGGGTGCGCATGTCCTTTACGGGGAACGATCCCCACATGCGTCCAGCACTGTAATAAACATACCGGCTTTACAACTTTTACAAAGTTGTGGAGTTTTTTTTCTATCTGCAAATCACCATGGACTGATCCAGACTGCACTAGAAACAGGTGAGGCTCCCGAACATCTGCAGTACATCAATGACTATTAGATGACATCATTGTGTGGGGGAACACGGCAGCAGAACTGTTTGAGAAAGGAGAGAAAATCACCCAGATTCTCCTGAAAGCCAGTTTCGCCATCAAGAAGATCAAAGTTAAGGGACCTGCTCAAGAGATCCAGGTCCTGGGAGTAAAGTTGCAAGATGGATGGCATCAGATTCCCACCAATGTCATCAATAAGATCACAGCAATGTCTCCACCAACCAACAAGAAAGAAATGCAAGCTTTTTTAGGTGCCATAGGCTTTTGGAAAATGCATATGCCTGAGTACACCTCACGCAGTAACCCTTGGCCCAGTCAGGACAGGACCAGAGGTGAAGAACATGCTCTACTCTGCAGCCAGGAGCCATGGTCTATCCTGGAGCCTTTGGCAGAAGGTGCCTGGGGAGACTTGAGGTCAACCACTAGGATTTTGGAGTCGAAGCTACAGAGGGTCTGAAGCCAGCTACACTCCCAATAGAGAAAGAAATTTTAGCAGCCTATGAAAGAGTCCAAGCCGCCTCAGAGGTAATAGGCACTGAAACACAACTCTGTCTGGCACCCCGACTACTGGTGCTGGGGTGACTATTCAAAGCAAAGGTTCCCTCTATCCACCATGCCACCAATGCCACATGGAGCAAGTGGATTGCTCTTGCCACACAGCTCGTTCGCATAGGAAAATTAAATCGCCCTGGGATTTTGAAGATAATTAAAAATTGGCCTGAAGATGAACACGGGGGGTGGATAATGTTGCGGGTTAGGTTTCTTTCCTTTTGTTCCTTTTAAATTATAGAATTTTTCCCCATAAGTTGTTAGGAAACACTAACGACTGGGTACTTAAGAAAAACAAAGGAAGTGGCCAAGCTCGGGGGGGGGGCATCTGGCTGCACTTCTCTTATCTGGGAGTTTCTCTCAGAGGGGCAGAGATATCCGAGAATTGGGCAGGTAAAAGACAGGACTGGGGCAGCTGCTAGCTCTCTCGGCTTTGGAGGAGGACGGTCGGAGCTGCTGCTTGGGGAAGGGAATTTGCTGCTGTCGCCAGAGCCCAGCCTGGAGTTGCTGCTTCTGCCGTGGATTGAGCCTCTGCTTGTCAGAGCAGCCACTGAACTGGGACGTTATTAACACCTACCTTACTAAAAGAGGGACCTATCAGCATCTGCTTGGGTGCCCAGGACCCTGAGCTCACCTCTCCCTGCCCTGCTGGAAGCCGGGTCACTGCTGCCCCACCCCCACCGCTTCTTTGACACTGCTCTGAGTTTTTTGTTGCACTGTAACCCTGCATCCCTTGCCTGCCGAGACATCCTACCAGCCCAGCTTGCTGCTTCTGAGAGTCCTGCTGGGGCACCGGGATCAACTGACCCAGGGGGTTTTGTGAAGCAAAGCCTCTCTTCCATCCCTTCCTATCTTGGTCAAGCTGCTGTGAGAAACAACTGCTCTCTTTTAAAATTTTTAAGGTTTATTATTCCTTAAGAAAAAAATACAGCAAAAGGACTAAATGAGGAAAAAATTACAGCATTGGGAGCCCCCATGACTATCTGCCACATGCTCCTCAACAAAATGGATGCTCTGCCTTTTATATCCCTAGTGCCTCCCAAAGTTTTGTCAGTCAACTCTTCCTCTGCTGTCCATTGGTGGAGATTACTTTCTTATATCTCGATTGGAGGTCAGGTGTTGTTACACTGCACCTCTTGGTAATAAGCCAGCCTTCTCTAAATGCCTTGACTTCTGAGGCTATTACAAGGGGGAGGGGAAAGAGGACTATGGGGGGACATATTACAATAACATCGCTATACATTTTAAAATCTACATAATATCTACCTCTTGTGAGAGCCACCTATTATATTACTCATCTATAATACCGCCATTACTATGTGCTCCTGGAGCTCAGGCCACAGCACCCCCCTGCAGCCGTGGGGGAATCATTGCACCTGCCCACTGGGAGCCACCAGCGCCCCTGCTGGCTGTTACCATCACTACACCAAAGGAGAAAATGGCTGCAGCCGAGAAGGCTGTTGTTGGGTTTGTGGTTCTGTTTGTTGTTAATGTCGTAGTTGTTGTTGTTTGTTTGCTTTATTATACATACTTGTAAAGAACTGTTATTCCTATTCTCATGTCTTTGCCTGAGAGCCCCTTAATTTCAAAATTATAATAATTTGGAGGGAAGGGAGTTACATTTTTCATTCCAAGGGAGGCTCCTGCCTTCCTTAGCAGACACCTGTCTTTCAAACCAAGACATGGATGTAAATAAAAATATCACTATGAAGAGGTTTGGTGTTTAGAGAAGAACATCATGTTGGCATTTTAATTATCTTTGATGGTCTATTCACAGATGGCTGATAATTTAATCTGATGTACTGAACAGTTCTGTTTTACTTTTGACAGCGAAGATGTACTCACAAGTCAGGTTCAATATTTGTTCGCTCCTGCTTAGTGAAGCAAAACCTTTATTGTAAAAGCAGGCGACCCCTTGTCTGGAAAGAATGATGCATCTGACTCCATGATATCAGAAGGCTAATTAATTACTTTATTATACTATATTATTCTATACTATATTACACTACATCTAAACTGAAACTGAACAAGCACTCAAGTGAACAAAATCTTGTGACTGTCTCCTGACCGACCGTCAGGACACAGCTTGCAGAGATTGGTCAAGAAAACAAAACACTCACACCAGAATCCAATCAAGCAAATTCCTTCAGGTAAATAATATTCCAACACATTCCACATGTTCCAAAACACAGGAGCAGCAAATTAGATAAGAATTGTTTTGATCTCTGTGCTTCTCCAGGAAAAACCTGAGAGAGAGAATTATGTCTCTCTGTTCAGAGAATGTGAATGCCACAAACCTTTTTCATTTTCACCTGTGTTAATTAGGACCAGTAATGTAAATACAATACCATCAGGGCTGGCAGGAAAATCACAGAATCAAAAAATATGCTGAGTTGGAAGGGACCCACAAGATCATCAAGTCCAACACCTTGCCCTGCACAGGACCATCCCCAAGAATCACACCATATGCCTGAGAGCATTGTCCAAGTGCTTCTTGAACTCTGTCAGGCTTGGTGCTGTGACCACTTCCCTGGGCAGGCTGTTTCAGTGACCAACCACCCTCTGGGTGAAGAACCTTTTTATAATACCCAACGTAAACTTCCCCTGACATGGCTTCATGCCATTCCCTCAGGTCCTGTCACTGGTCATCACAGAGAAGAGATCAGTGGCTGTCCTTCCACTTCCCCACACGAGGAACTTGGAGACTGCAGTTAGGTCTCCCCTCAGTCTCTTCTTCTCCAGGCTGAACAAGCCAAGTGTTCTCAGCTGCTCCTCAGAAGGCTTCCCCTCAAAGCCCTTTACCACTGTTGCTACCCTAATTTGGATGCTTTCGGTCAACCAGGACCACCAGGTCCCTTTCCATGGCACTGCTTTTCAGCATCTTCTTCCCCAGTCTGTTCATACATCCAGGGTTGCCTTGTCCCTGGTGCAGAATCTGGCACTTTCCTTTGTTAAACTTCATACGCTTGGTGATTGCCCAGTCCTCTAATTTGTTGATGTCTCTCTACAGGGCCTCCCTGCTTTTGAGGGAGTCAGTAGCTTCTCCCAGTTTTGTATCTTCTGTGAATTTGCTTAGCATCCCTTTCAGTCCTGCATTCAAGTAGTTTATAAAGATGCTGAAGAGCACAGGGCCTAAGATGAAGCCCTGTGAAACCCCACTAGTGATATGCCACCAGTCTGATGTAACCCCATTCCCTATAGCTCTTTGCACCTGACCTGCGAGCCAGTTGCTTACCCATCACATGATGTGTTTATCCATCTGTGTGCTGGATAGTTTTGTCCAGAAGGATCCTGTGAGAGACAGAATCAAAAGCTTTATTTAAGTCAAAAAAGTTGACATCAACTAGCTTCCCTTGATCACCTAGTTGGGTTACCTTGTCATAAAAGGAAATTAGGTTTGATAAGCAGGACTTTCCCCTCATCAAGCTGTGCTGGCTGTGATTGATGACTACAGGTAGTTGTAGAGAGTGATAAGGTCTCCCTGAGCCTCCTTTCCTCCAGGTTAAGCACCCCCAGCTCCCTCAGCCACTTCTCATAAGGCTTGTGCTCCAGATCCTTCACCATTTTTCTTGCCCTTCTCTCGGCATGCTTTAGTACTTCAATGCCCTTCTAGTAATCAGGGGTCCAAAACTGAATACAGTATTCAAGGTGCTGCCCCACTACTGCCAGGTACAGGGAAACAATCATTGCCCTGGTCCTCCTGGACACACTATTTTTGATACAAGCCAGGATGCCATTGGCCTTCTTGGCCATCTGGGCACACACTGGCTCAAGTTCAGCCAGCTGTCAACCAGTACCCCCAGGTCCCTTTCTACTGGGCAGTTTTACAGACACTCTTCTTCCAGCCTGTAACCCTGAATGGTGTTGCTGTGACCAAAGGGCAGGACCCAGCACTTGACCTTGTTAAACCTCATACAGTGGCCTTGGCCCACTGATCCAGACTGTAGAAAAACCCTCTGTATAGCCTTCCTACCCTCCAGAAGACCAACACTCCCTCCCAACTTGGTGTCATCTGCAAACTGACTGAGGGTGCCCTTGATCCCCTTGTTCAGGTCATCAATGAAGATATTAAACAGGGCTGGCCCTAATACTGAGCCTTGGGGAACACTACTGGTGACCAGCTGCCAGCTAGATTTAATTTCATTCCCCATCACTCTCTGGGCCTGACCATCTAGCCAGTTTTTTGCCTAGTGGACAGTGCACCTGTCCAAAACATGAGCAGCCAGTTTTTTCAGGAGAATGCTGTGGGAAATGGCATCAAAGGCTTTACTTAAGTCCAGGTAAGCAACATCCACAGCCTTTTCCTCATCTACTAGGTGGGTCCCCTAGTCATTAAAGGAGATTCTGTTGGTTAAGCAGGACCTGCATTTTCTAAACCTATGCTAGCTGGGCTTGATTCCTTTGTGGTCCTGTACGCGTTGTGTGATGATCTGTTCCATAACCTTCTGGGGCACCAAGGTCACGCTCTTGTAGATGGGCACCACAGAATCACAGAATCACAAGGCTGGAAGAGATCTTCAAGATCATCAGGTCCAACCCATGCCCTAACACCACCTCAACCAAACCATGGCACTGAGTGCCACATCCAGTCTTTTTTTAAACATGTCCAGGGATGGTGACTCCACCACCTCCTTGGGCAGACGATTTTGGTACTTTATCACTCTTTCAGTAAAAGACTTCTTCCTAACATCCAAATAAATTTCCCTTGGTGCAGCTTAAGACTGTGTCCTCTCATTCTGTTAGTTGATGCCTGGAGAAAGAGACCAACCCCCACCTGACTACAACCACCTTTCAGGAAGTTGTAGAGAGTGATAAGGTCACTTCTCAGTCTCCTTTTCTCCAGGCTAAACAATCCCAGCTCCCTCAGTCGTTCCTCATAGGACTTGTGTTCTAAGCCATTCACCAGCCTTGTTGCCCTCCTTTGGATGTGTTCAAGCATCTCAACATCCTTCCTAAACTGAGGGGCCCAGAACTGGACCCAGTACTCAAGGTGCGGCCTCACCAGTGCCAAATACAGGGGAAGAATTACTTCCCTGGTTATGGTGGGTTCAGTGCTGGCCAAATGTCCATGTACCTTCCAGAATTATTTACTCATTTCCTGTTGTGAGATAGGATTAGGAGGAAGGCTTCTTCCCTCCTAACCAAATATCAATTAATGCAAAACCAGCACACAGGTCCTGCTGGCCACACTACTTCTGATACAGGCCAGGATGTCATTGGCCTTCTTGGCCACCAGGGCATACTGCTGGCTCATGTTCAGTCAGTTGTTGACCAGTACCCGCGGGTCCCTTTTTGCCTGGGCACTGTCCAGCCACACCATCCCCAGCCTGTAGTGTTGCAGAGGGTTATTGTGGCCAAAATGCAGGACTCAGCACATGGACTTATTAAACTTCATCTTATTGGACTCTGCCCATCTATCCAACCATTCCAGGTCTCTTTGCAGAGCCATCCTATCCTCCAACAAATCAACACACGCTCCCAGCTTAGTGTCATCTGCAAATTTACTAATGAAAGACTCAATCCCCTCATCCATGTCATCAATAAAAATATTAAACAGAACTGGCCCCAGCACAGACCCCTGGGGAATACCACTGGTGACTGGCCGCCAGCTGGATGCAGCACTGTTCACCACCATTCTCTGGGCCCGGCCATCCAGCCAGTTCTTAACCCAGCAAAGAGTGCTCCTATCCAAGGCGTGGGGTGCCAGCTTTTCCAGGAGCATGATGTGGGAGACAGTGTCAAAGGCTTTCCAGAAGTACAAATAGACAACATCCACAGCCTTTCCTGAATCCACCAGGCAGGTCACCTGGTCATAAAAGGAGACATGACCTACCCCTCCTAAACCATTGCTGTCTGGGTCTGATATCTTGGCCATCCTGTAAGTGCTGCTTGATGGCACTTAATATAAACTGTTCCATTACCTTACCTGGCACTGAAGTCAAACTAAATGGCCTATAATTTCCAGGATCCTCCTTCCTACCCTTCTCGTGAATGGGCATCACCCTTGCCAGCTTCCAGTCCTCTGGAACCTCCCCACTGAACCAGGACTGTTGGTAAATGATCGAGAGTGGCTTCACAAGCTCATCTGCCAGCTCCCTCATCATCCTGGGATGGATTGCATCTGGTCCCATAGATTTATGAACATCCAAGTGGCTCAGCAGTTTTCTGACAGACTCCTCCTGGATAACAGGGGGACCATTCTGCTCCTTGACTCCATAGACCAATCCAGGAGGACAGTTTTCCTGAGGACGAGCCATCTTCCCACTAAAGGCCGAGGCAAAGAAGGCATTAAACACTTCTGCCTTCTCCCCATCTGCAGTCAGTAAATTTCTCTCGCATCCAGTAGAGAACTGGGGTTGGTCTTACAAAAAAACATTTTTATTATCCTTCACAAAAGTTGCCAAATTAAGTTCGAACTGAGCTTTGTCCTCTCTAGTTTTTTTCTACATGCCCTAGCAACCACCTTAAATATCTCCTGAGATACCTGATCCTCCTTCCAAAGGTGACACATCCTCTTTTTGTTCCTAAGTTCCTTCAAAACCTCCTTGCCCATCCAGGCTGGATGTTTGCCTCATTGACTCATCTTTTGGCACACAGGGACAGTCTGTTCCTGTGCCCTCAAGGTCAGTGTTTTGAAGCATGCCCTCCTTTCCTGAATGCCTTTATTTTTGAGGACTGCTTCCCGAGGAACTCTCCAAATAAGTCTCCTGAATAGGCCAAAGTCTGCCCTCTTGGAAGTCCAGTGTGAAAGTTTTATTGATGCCCCTCCTTATTTCACCAAATATTGAGAACTCTATAATTTCATGATCACTATGCCCCAGACGGCCTCCAACTGCCACATCTCCCACCAGCCCATCTCTGTAAACAGCAGGACTAACATAGTCCCTCCCCTGGTGGGCTCATTCACCAGCTGTGACAAAAAGTTGTTCTCCACACACTCTAAGAACCTCCTGGACTGTCTCTTTTCTGCTGAATTAAGCTCCCAGCAGATGTCTGGTAGGTTAAAGTCACCTACAAGAATAAGGGCTGGTGATCTTGAAGCATCCTCCAGCTGCTTGTAGAAAAAGTTGTCCACATCTTCTTCCTGGTTGGATGATCGATAACAGACTCCCAGCAGGATGTTAGCCTTGTTGACCTTCCCCTTAATTCTTACCCATAGGCATTCAACTTCATCATCAATTTCAATACCCATTGCATCAAGACCCTCCCTAATATAGAGGACCACCCCTCCACCTCTTCTTCCTCTCCTGTCTCTTCTGAAGAGCTTGTAGCCATCCAGTGCAGTGCTCCAGTTATGTGAGTCGTCCCGCCATGTTTCCGTGATTGTGACTACATCATAGCTTTGCTGCTGTACCATGGCTTCCAGCTCTTCCTGTTTGTCACCCATGCTGCATGCATTTGTATACATGCACTTCAACTGGGCTGCTGATTTCACCCCTGACTCTGGCTTACCACCCTTTGGCTTGTTTCTGGAGCTCCCAGTTGCATCCTCTTCCCCCTTCAAACCTAGTTTAAAGCCCTCTCAACAAGGTCCGCCAATTCATGGGCTAGAATCCTTTTGCCTTTAACAGATTGATGGAGCCCATCTGGCCCTAGCAGGCCAGTTGCCCCATGATCAAAGAACCCAAAATTCTGCCGATAACACCAACCCTTGAGCCACTTGTTGATAATGTGGGCTCTCCTATTCCTTTCCTCATTTGTCTCTGCCACCAAAGGGACTGAGAAAAACATTGTCTGTGCTACTGCCCTATCAGCCACTTGACCCAGTTCCCTAAAGTCCCTTTTAATTGCCCTGGCTGCACATTTCATTGAATCATAGGATCAAGGAATATGCTGAGTTGGATGGGACCCACAAGATCATCGAAGTCCAACTCCTGGTCCTGCACAGGACCATCCCCAAGAATCACACCATCTGCCTGAGAGTGTTGTCTAAGCACTTCTTCAACTCTGTCAGGCTTGGTGCTGTGACCACTTCACTGGGGAACCCGTTCCAGTGACCAACCACCCTCTGGGTGAAGAAACTTTTTATAATATCCAATGTAAACCTCCCCTGACACAGCTTCATGCTGTTCCCTCAGGTCCTGTCACTGCACTTATTCTTCATTGTACCTGTTCCCCCTCAGCGGTTTCAATACTTTCATTGTCTTTTACCTGTTCCCCCCGCTCAGCAGAGGACTATAATAGACCCCTGAGTTAACCAAGACTTTGGGATTCTCCCCGATGTGACAAGACAGATCTATTGGCTGGACCACATGAGGATTTAATCTCTCTGTTTGGTAGCTATACCCCATCCCCTCTTTCTTTCTCTCTCTCTCTCTCTCCTTTATCTCCTTTTCTAATCCCTCTATCGCATTTGCTGTGGGCACTCAATAAAAGGTGCATGTTTTGATTAATACTGAAATCCCCTCCGTGTTGTTTTTTGCACTCTGAGATCAGTTAACGAACCATCACAACCCCCGCTTGTACAAGCGGATTGTGACAACAGGTTGTGTGAGAGAAACGATGGCTCACTTTAAAAATTTTAAAAGGTTTATTAAACCTTAACAAAAATACAACAAAAGGACTAAATAATGAAAAATTACAGCACTGGGAACTGCCCTTGTGGCTGCCTACCACATGGCTGGCTCATCTTCAAGATGGATGCTCAGTCTTTTATACTCTTGGGGGTTGCATCAGCCAACTCTGGCCCCTCCCAAAGTCTGTCACTCAACTCTTCTTTGCCATTTATTGGTGGAGACTGCTTTCTTGTAACTTGATTGGAGGGTCAAGTGTTGTCATGCCACACACCCCTAGCAACAAGCTTTTCCATTCCCAGCTGCCCCATGGAAGGGGCACATGTGCACGCCTTCTTTCTACCTGTCCTAGACAACCCAGGCTGTCTGATGGGAACAATATGGGGGGGGGGGGGGGAGGGAACTATGGAGGGAACAGAGGACATCTAAACTACAATAACATAACTATACATCAATTAAGCTTTTCTTAATATTCACACAATATTCATTCCTTAATTGGACTGTAGCCTGCACCATCCCAGTGATATAGGGAACTTATAACTAAGCTTATGAGACCATAGTTTGCTGTGTAATCAAGTGTGTTAAGAACAGATAATCCTTTGCTATGCAACAACAGGATTGCACCTATAGTTTAAGGTAAAAACTGGATCTTTAGTTTGGACTGTGGCCAGAGGCCTTGAAGGACAACCAGACACCAAGAGAGCCTGAGCAAGGGCCAGGTTCATCCAGAGGACATCATGAGGATGACTACTTACATTATCCAGCGACCCCTGCCCGAGACGACCAGAAGATAGTGTGCAAGCGCAGAATGGTGAAAGGCTGATTAACATATGAAGTGAGAGTAGGCAGGGATAGGTCATGAATATGTATGGACGATGTTGAAACTTTCGTAAATATGTATGATCTTAAGTGTATATAAACATGTGTTTGTGGTGGAGCGATCCTCCCGTGCTCCCAGCACTGAATAAACATACCTACTTCACAAACCCACTGGTTGTGAAGTCTCTCTTCCATGTGTCACCGGAGTTCCAGCTACCACTGCAGAACTTCTGATACATCTCGTCCATCACCCCGGGATTTTGCTCATTCCTGCCGGCTGTGGAGGTAACTGCACCAAAAGGGAAAGTGCTGGCAGCCGAGAAGGTTTTACTGGGTCCCTGGTTCTGTTTGTTGTTAATGCCATAGTTATTGCTGCTTTGTTTGCCTTGTTATACATACTAGTAAAGAACTGTTGTCCCTATCCTCATATCTTTGCCTGAGAGCCCCTTAATTTCAAAATTATAATAATTCAAAGGGAGGGGGTTTACATTCTCTATTCCAAGGGAGGTTCCTGCCTTCCCTAGCAGACACCTCTCTTTCAAACAAAGACAAATATTAAACTACAAAGCACTAAAGATTCATTGGCAAGATTCATTCTACTTACAAAGGGCAACAAAGGCACAAGGTAAAAGCAAGCAGCAACAAAACCAAACAAAATCCAGGCAATCAAGACAGAAATTAATTGAAACTACATAGGTTAGTGTGTGTCTGTGTGTAAAGACAATGTAAACAAGGATGAGAAGTAATGTGGCCTAAAGCTTAACAACACTTAAACTTAGAAGTACTTTAAAACTTATACCTTAATTTATATCTTAACCTTAACAATCTAACAGAGAAATAACACTTAACATCATTTAGCCTAAATTATAACTATAACTTAACCTAACTTCCATATTTGCTATAGCATATGCGCAAAGGGTATGCACACAGACAGAAATAGTCAGTGCTAGATAAGGTACCTGTGGAAAAATTTCCCACAGAGGTCAGTTAAAATACTCACTTCAGATGATTTTGCATCTCCCAATGGGTGAAGGATTGGACCTCGAGGAGTGAGGGTATTGGCCCAGGACACGTCATAGTTTGGCGATCCTCCAGGTATAGCAAACCTGAGGGTTTGCTGGCTCTCACAGGCATCCCACTCAGAGGGACATTGCTGGTCACAGGCCTGCTGTGGTCCCAGGAGAGCTCAATGGGCCCCATTTTGGATGGCTGTTTATAGGGTTGCAAGAGAGTGGGCTTGAGTCATAACAATGTTTCATCCAGGCCACAGTTTGGGTCGGCACTTTCTTTGAAAGTATGAGAATAGGAATGTTATGCCATTCAGGTCAGAGAAATATTTTCCAAGTCTGGTCATGAGAAAAACAGAAGCTCATTAGGAGTTCCTGAGAGTGGACAGTGTTTTTTGATAAGCTCAGAAAGAGCTAAGCCCAGGTGGTGTTTTCAAGGACGAGGCTTAACAAGCATTTTCTCTGATCACACTGCAGCTTGGAAAGGAGTTAAGGGGAAATGCACCACCACAATGACCTCATGACATCTTTGTAGTCCTCGAGTTGCCTGTCCCTTCTTCCAAAGGAACTCTGAGTTCCAGCCAAAGCTCTCTGTCATCCAGACCAGTTGTCTTCCCCAACAGCTTGCCTTTCAGCACACAGGGATATCCTTCTCCTGTACCTTTACGATTTCCTTCTTGAAGAAAGTCCAGCCTTCCTGGATCTCCTTTGCCCTTCAGGACTGCCTCCCAAGGGACTCTCTCAACCAGTCTCCTAAACAGGCCAAAGTCTGCCCTCTAGATGTCCAAGGTGGCAATTCTGCTGGCACCTCTCCTTACTTGACTGAGAATTGAAAACTATCATTTTGTGATTTCTATGCCCAAGAGTCTCCAACCATCACATCACCCACAAGTCCTTCCTCTGTTCACAAACAACAGGTCCAGGTAATTACTGATTTGAACAGAAAGGGTCTGATCTGCAACCTACTATTATCACTGTAAAAACACTTCAGCTAGGTCCAATCAGACTAAGGCAACAATCAGACTTTTTATTTCCATTGCAGAAATTCAGAGTTCATAAATTATGCACATCTCTGATATAATGGAAATTGCCTAATTTCTCACATTGGCTGCTTGATTGTCATTTCAGCTTTAAATCACTAGCTTTCCCAATTGCATGGCAAACCAGTTCATAAAATATCAATGTCTCAAAGACACCTGCTTGTACTAGTTGAAGAAATATGTGTACAATTTTAATATGCTACTTTCCCCTTTCCTAAGAGCATGGATAGTACCAACAAAGATAAGCAAATGACTTTTTCATCCATTGTTCTCATAAAGGGAAATATGAAGTTGTACATGTTCTCATTAGTTTTATATCTTATAAATAATCACAGTTTTACTAGGCACTGTTAAAAACAAGGTTTTATAAACAAAATTTAGCTTGTAGATCCTAAGATCAAGATTTCATGCTGGTTTCACATATTAGCTTTAAAAATAAAATAGTTTATTTTCTATGCACTATTAAAAAAGTTAAGAATCAGGTGCAAAACCTAAAATACATGGTTCTTCATACAGCATTAAATTTAGTGATGGATTTCTCTGACATAAAATCCTTATGTTTCCACAGATTCAAGAGAAAACTGGACAAGTTTCCAGCAGATAATTCTGTTTAAGGTTAAAAAATACCTAGAAATCATCTGTGGGTCAGGAAGTCCCCGTGCCACAAGTTCTTCATTGCTGTGAGAATTTTCAGTGGCAGTGTCATGTTTGATTGCTTCATTTTTATATACTACCTTTAGGTAGCTGCTTTGGTTGGGGTCACAGCCTACTAACAAAGCTAGATGTAAACTCTGAGTCAGTGAATTCTTTATTTTGATGTGAATGGAAAGTATTTTCTGTGAAGTACAGGCAAGACAGAGGCCTGTCTTTTTAGTATAAGATTTTTTAAAGGGTTGACATTAGAATATGACTACTTTTAATGGTCATGATTCAGGATTATGAACTCTCAAAAATAATTCAGAAATGCATATACACAAACAAAATGAAAACAGTCGGCAGATTGGAAAATGAAATCTACAGTATGACCAACAAGGACTAAACTTATTCAATAGGCTGAAAGAAGAGCAAGGAAGTGACTTATAATGACTTCACACAGGTACTTAAAACTGGAAAATATCTGATTTAGACAAAGGGAAGAGCAGCAAGCAGAGTCTGTCTATTTTTGATATGGGTAATATTGTTTTCAGGTCTAAAAAGACCCAGAGGAGTGTGCTAATGATTGCCCTGGGGTTCTCATATCATTGTAGAGATCAGAAAACTGCTGGACTATGCTAGGACATTCATCTGACCTTTATTCAGAAACCCCAGCAAAGGAGCTGCTGTACTCCTAAGTATCTCTCTGGGATAGAATAAGGATGCAGACAGGACATGTACCTGGATGCAGGGACTCAGAAATGCAAAGTCAGTCCAGCATATAAATGCATGACACTTTTAAACAATGTCCCATTGAAAATGGTTGATGCACTATTAAAGAACTGATGGCTGTGATACATGAAGAGAGGAGAGACACCAGCAGAGATGCAAGCGAATCTAAGGTTTTATTCTGAAGCATCAGTATATATATCTTTACTCCTAAGAGCTTTTTGTTTTGGTTACAGCTTACAGGCTGAATCACAATTCTACAATAAATCTGTCCTCTTGACATCTTTTACTGTTCTCTCCAAAGCCATGGTAAAGGAGCATGAAAGAGTACACAGTTCTATGATGAAGTAGAAACTCATTCATCCAGTTCTATCTCAGGTACATGCTGCCCAGAGAGATGCTGCTGCTGCTGCTGCTGGTGCTGATCTTTGCTTAACTCTTTCCTTACAACAACACCTGTTACCTCAACATTTCCCCCTTTTCTATTTTTTTGGGAACATGGACAAAGCAAGTGCAACCATAGCTTGTTTTTGTGTGCCTTTAACAGCTCTAATTATGCTGAAAAGGACAAGACAGAAAACTAAAAAATATATTACTGGCAGACAACCTAATCCAATAAAAACCCAAACTCATAAATTGATTCCTGAAAATTAATTTTTTTCGGATTTCTCCAAGTAAGATAATATTTAAATCTGACAGCACCTTTTGTTCCTCCAGAGTTTGCAAATATTTGAGTTGATCTTTTAACTGAGTGTGAAGTGAGTAGATATCTTGTCTTAAGGTTTTATCAAAGGCTCCTTGGAGGTGGTTTTTGATTGTTTCCCAATTTTGTTCCATTTCATTCCATGGAAGAGAAGTGACACATAGAGAGTTATGTATGTATTCCCAATCGCAATGTAAGGATATGCCGGTTTTTGAGCGTTAACTCTTTCGCCAATCCACAAAAGAGCACTTTTCAAGGCATCTAATCTGATCATTATTTCCTTGTCAATTTGCTCTTGTGTTTGTAACTCTTTCATAATATTGGTTAGAGCTTGTCCCACAGTGTGGGCAGTTTGAATGGACTTAGTTAAAGCTGCAACAGCTGCAGAGGCTGTGGTTAAAACTATTACAGCAGAAATTATGGCAAAGATCAACCTACCCAGAAATTTGCAAACTCTTCTGGATTTCCTCCTGGAATAGTAGAGCCAATTGTGAGAGACCATCTTGTCCTTCCTAAGTCTGAATCGGATTTACAGGTACCCAAATTACTGGTCTTCTCTTAAATGGAAGAAGAACAGAAAAGTTATTCATATCGTCATTGATTACACATGATTTGAAAGCAAAGGAATTAGCAGACAGAAAATACAAATAATTCCTATAATAAATTGAAAAATCATTAGCTACAGCAAAAACATACGGGTGTGAAGTACAAGTCATTAGTGATTGTTTTTTTAGCACTGTCAAATTTGCGCAGGTAGCATTCTTGTTCAAGTTCACCTGGTATATGGTATTACTAAAGGCAGGTAACAGCGTTTTCCACAGATGCTTATGAACACATGATTGATTACTACCTAGATAATATTGAATCAATGGTCTGGCCATTCCACCATCATGCCAAACAATGCTGTGGTTTTCCTTTTGTAAGGGAAGGATGGTTTTGTCCCCTTTTCTCTAAGTATACTATGTGGTCCCCAGTCAATTACTGTCCCATACTGTAAGAATTGTTGTTGTGGCCATTAAACGAAGCATGATGTCTGTCCATTTAAAATGTGATAAATTGGAAATGGATGTAAAACGACATTTGGGATAATGAGGTGGGGTGGCATCCACAGGATTGTTGGAGATGGACAGAATGGTCAGCAATGTAATAGCAGTCAAATTCTTTACAGTTCTTGAGCATTCATATATCAAATGCAATTGCATAGAAAAATTGGCACAAGATTAAGGTGAAAAGGTACTCATTTGATTCCACATTAAGCAAATAGGTGGTAAATCAGTAACAAAAGATGCATTGGTAGCATACATATTTACAACATCCTGATCTAGGGGAGGAAGCCTAGTTCCTCCCCCCAATCCATTCCATTGTTGCTGAGGGCAGGCTCTAGATCCCAGCAGGTCAGACGTCATAACAGCAGTATCTCTAGAATGTGTGTCCAGTAAATTCCTCCTTCCACGATTTGATGGCAGTATAGCAGAAGAAAGACAACAAGACTCATTGTTGTCCTTGGCTGGGTTTGATGTATCTTGCTGGAAGCCAGTATGGTCCTCTGGGCAAAGAAGCACATCCATAACCTCTCCCCCAAGCTAACAGTGGAACTGGACCTTTCCACTGACCACTGTGTACATCCTTGTATGCAACTTCTGGGTGAACTCCTTCTCCATCAGTCGTTTGACCCAGGCGCCTTTGATGTGCCATGAGGTCATCGTGGTGTGTGACCTAAGGTGCAGGATGTAGTATTCATGAGACCTGTGAAGTAAAAGGTTATACAAAGTGGTTAATAACACAAAAAGATCTTTGTTAGAGACTTCCTTCAGGAGTGAATGCTCAGTTCTCTCAATGATTCCTGTAACATAGAGTCACAAACAATGTTAATGGATTCCTGTGAAAAAAGACGAAATGCTTCTACCACAGCTGCTAGTTCGACTAGCTGGATAGATCCAGGTTGGAAAGTTATTGAGTGTTCCCATTGTCTTGTATAATTTTTCCACAGGATTACAGCTTTGTGTGTTTTCCCTGATCCATCAGTGCAAACAGTTTGTTTCATCAGGAATAGGTGGTTTTGACTGCAAACGTCTTGGTTGGAAAGGAAGTTCTTTGAAGGACTACAACAATGCATGTCGAGGCATTGTGTGAATAAACTGTCCATTATAGTCTGCAAGAGCAATTTGAAATGCAGTGAATCCCTGAAAAGATTCTCCAATTCTGCTGCAGCAATAGGGAGATGTATCATTGCTGGATAATATCCTGTCAAGCTCTTAGATCAGAGTCATCCCATAGACAGCAGTTGTATAATCATTTTGAGTTGAGTGGTTATAGTTTTTGAAAGGGTGGGTGGTGAGAAAATCCATTCTAATAACCAGAGATGATGTTCTTGCACATCACATTGGCCAATAAGAGCATAGGATTGGAAAGACTGCAAAATCAGGAACAGCCGCAAAGGCAAATCTGGATTTCTACGTGTGGCAAAGGACTTATTGGTTTTATCACTTACAGTCTCTAAAGCCTTTTGGGCAGTTTTTTTGTCAATTGCCTAGGGGAAGAGAAATCTTGTTCAATCTACACAGGCTTATTGCTAAGCCAGGTAAGTTTCAGGAGCAGCATTTCGTGCGTGGCTCTATTACGAATAGATGTGGGTGTTTAGAGAAATCCCTGCCTTTTGCCCTGGCCTCTGGCAGTGGGCAGTAGCTTTACTGAGGTGGCCAGCACCCCAAAACCCACTCTTGTTTGCAAGTTCTTTAATAATGGCTAATTCGGTCTATTATGTAATGAATTATTTATTTAATAGACACAAAACTAACAGACATAAGACTTAAACTATCTACTACACAAGACTAGAAAAAAAGGACTACTAGTAGGTATATACAGTGCAAAGTTAAAGGTACCATTAATTTTACAGCTAGTGAAGAAATAATATAACTTAGGATTCAATGTATCTTACCATCCAATTGTTGGTGGGGCACACATCGAAATCCTCCCCCTCAATTCCCAGGAAAGTAACCATGGTATCTGTGATGAAACTCCGAGGAGAAGTCCTGAACACTTGTCTGTGTGTGTGTGTGTGTGTGTGTGTGTGTGTGTGTGTGTGTGTGTGTGTGTTTGTAGGAGACTTCTGCCTCTATGATAATTTGTGTGTCTTTTATAGTTTGTAAACCAGTGTCTTTCAGTCAGGAATATTTCTTTTATCTCTTCCCACATCTGGTCTCCAGACTAAGATGTTGATTCTTAGCTGGGGCATGAGCCCTTTTGGTGTCAGAGATGACCCCTTGCTGGGCCTTTCACCTGAGTTATCTCTTCCATAAGCACCAATCGTCTGTGGTAGAGAGGGGGAGGAAACGTTCTGCCACAGGCTCCTATTAAAAATGTGTTTAAATGATCAAGCCCCATTAAGTCAGTAGATCTTGCCCCCACAAAGTGCCCAGGATCAGGAGTACATACAGTCGCAAGGTGGCAGTCTTGCCTTCTGGTCAAACGATGTGTAGTTCTTCGGCTGATTGCCAAGGTATCTGTTGTCCGCTGACTCCACTGACAATCACCGTAGAGGGTGCCAAGGGCCAACCAGAAGGCCACTCCTTCTGCGCTATGATGGCTACATTGGCTCCAGTATCAACCAATCATGTAAAAGACTTAGAGTCTATTTGGTGGGTGAGTAATGGCTGTTGTGTTCCAGTTACTTTGGACCAAAAGATTTGAGGACACCTGTGCTTCCAAAGCTCCCATTGTTTTGTTGCTGCTGCAATACTGGCACTGGACAAGGAATTGCTGGCAACAGTATGAGTTGTGCCAAGAGTGTCCCTTGAAGCACAGTGCAAGGGGGGTTAGGAGTCTAAACCATAATTTTGATTTCCCCTCTATAATCTGCATCAATAATTCCTGGTAAAATAAACAGTCCACTTCTAGTGGTAGAAGAACGACCCAATAATAAAGCATGAGATTGAAATGGTAGTGTGCCAAAACCAGCAGTGGGTAAGAGATGAACGGAAGTGTCTTTTAAGACTGTGGTAAAGCTGATGGCCATGTCCAGGCCTGCAAAGCCTGGGGTGCCCCTTGCCAGACCTGAGTTTGCATTGGGGGTTGGCTGAATTGGGCCCCAATGGGTTGAGGGGCTCTAGCCTGCATGCCCCTGTTCAATTGCAGCTAGACAAGTTTTGGGGTATATTTCAAACCTTTCTGGATTCGATCCATTTTATTCACAGAGACTTAGTTTCTTTTACTCGTCTGTGTTTAAACTGGTTCACAACAAGCATGCAATCTGGACAATGTTGAAGCATAAATAAAAATTAAATTGGTTTCTCACAATTCCCTTTGCCTTTGTTCTCTTGCTCATCTTTGAATTAATCTTGAATTCTTTCATAAAAGAGAAAATATCAAAGATGAGAATACATGATTGTCCTTGTGTTGTTTTGATGTTTTTTTAAAAAAATACTGATTACATTTCAAATGAAAGTAGCAACAGAGCTACTCAACAAACTCAATGTGAGCTTCTAATTTTCCAGTCATGTCTGATGTCACTTTATATAGACAAAAGGTTTCATTCAACTGTCTACACTGAATCCAGGTCATCTGAAATTTAACTCCATACTTGTCAAGAGGGGAACAAGTATTTTGTGAAAATTTCTCAAAAATCTAGAAGAGTTAAAAATTATTATATATATATATTTATTCAGGCAGCTGTATCAAACCTTCAATCTGCAATTCGGACCCCTACTTAGAAGACAGTGGTTATTTATATATTTATTTATTTTTCCAACATACAGTAATAAAAATTGTAAATATGGATTACATATTGTCATTACTATTTGAGCAGAACAGTCCCCTGTAATCAGTTTATAGCAGAGGTATTCAACCATTGTATAGGCAGTGATACCCTTTAGATGTAAATGATTGTCATGGTTTGACACTGGCCAAATGCCAGGTATCCACAAAAGCCATTCGCTCACCCTCTCCTGCTACAGTTGGGCAGAGGAGGGAAAAAAATTAAGGAAGGGCCCATGAGTTGAGATAAGGACTGGGAGAAAACACTCCAAGGGCAAAACAGGTTCAAATTTAAAGGTATAAGGTAAATTTACTATTAATGGAGTCAGAGGAGGATAATGAGAAGTAAAAAAAGCCTTTAAAACATGTTTTTTTTCCCCCAACCCCTCCCTCTTTCCCACCAACAGCACAGGGAGACAGGGTGTGGGGGTTTTGGTCAGTTCATCACCCAAGATCTTTTTCTGCTCACTCAGGGAGAGGAGTCTTTTCTGTGTTATGCCATGGGGTTCCTCCCACAGGAGACAGTTCTCTGTGAACTTCTCCAGCATGGCTCTAATCTCACAAGCAGCAGTCCTGCCAAAACTGCTGCAACATGAGTCCCTCCCATGAGCAAATAGTCTTCCTAAAACTGCTGTGGTCACTTGTCCATGAGGAGCAGATCTCTAAGAATAGGCTGCTTTAGTTTGGAAGCAAGGGTCCTCTCTTTCTATCTCTGGAAGCAGGGGCCTTTTCTCTACATTCAGGTCTCCCACTGGATCACAGCTTTCTCCAGCATCCATCCACTTCGGTGTGAGTACTTGTTCCACGGGCTGCAAGTAGATTTCTGCATTCCCCATGGACGTCATGGGCTGCAGGGAGACAGTTTGTTTCACCATAGTCCTCACCATGGCCTGCAGAATCTCGACTCTGGGGCTTGGAGCACCTTCCCCCCCCTCTTTTTTTTCCACTGAACTTGGTGTCACCATGTTGTTCTCCCTCACATATCCTCACTTCCTCCTCCTCTCTGACTAGAAGAAAAACTGCTGCCCGTAGGTACCATTGCCAGCAAGTTCCACCAATTCAAAGATTCCTGCAGGATTTCGCAGTGATGGGAGGTCAATCTTGTCTAAGTTCTGCACCAGGGAGTTGCTCACCGTGTTTTCCACCATCCAGGCGGTCCTGCCACCATCAAGCAGGCAGTGGCGGTCACCATGATGCTGGCACTCTTTAACTCCCCTCTTCATGTGGGCTACAAGGGAGGAGAAGCTGCCACCATTGCCCCTGCCCTTCTGCCTGCAGCACGTCTGGCTATGGGCAGCCAAGGCTCTCAGCAGGCTGCACTGAGATGGTGGGATGGCCCCAGCAGCAGCACCTCGCCACTCCTGGAAAAAAACTGCTCATGTGCTGTTTTGATTTTCCTCTTAAATATGTCATCACAGAGGCATTACCACCTTCTCTCATTAGGCCAGCAGCATGTCCATCTTCAGAGCCGTCAGAGATTGGCTGGAATGGTGGAAGCTTCTAGCAGCTTCTCACAGAAGCCACCAGGCTGTATCAAATCAACACAATCACGGAACACTGGAATAGGAATTAGGAGATCTGGATTATATTTATTGCTCTACTATAATCTGCACCATGACCCTTAATAAATAACAACATTCTTTGTTATTCTATTTCCTGGTCCATATTTATCTCTCTAGTTCATTCAGAAGACAAGCTTCTTAAGCAGGGAATCTTCCTCATTGATATCCCTCTATGCTTATTTAGATGTTTTCTTGGGTAATTCAAAACGTTATTGTATTCCATATCTATCTGTGCCAAAAAAATGTTTGTTTTTTTTAAAGCCCAGAGGCACAGTCAGGAGATGCTGGTCCCTTTAAAAGGTTGGGGGACTCAAGCTGACTTCCTGTTTTGCCTGGCAGCATTTGCTGAAGGTGGAAACTCTGCTTCAGAGAGCGTTGCTTTGTGTGGGTTTCTGGACTTGCAGCTGTAGCAACTCAGAAAAACTGCATTTTGCAACTAGAAACTCTTTCAGAGTGAACTTTTCAAACTCTATTGGCAGTGAAGCTTGAGCCGGGCCATTCCGCATTGGTGTCAAGAGACTGATTCTTTCCCCCCAAAACACCAGCGGCTTAGAATTCAGCAGCACCAACACCAGCAGAGTCCAGCGGGCAGCAGGAGGAAGCAGCAGGTGGCAGAGCCGACCCCTCATGCGCTGGCACTTCTTATCTGCCACTAGAACTGCTCTGTAAGCTCCAACTTTCCCATGAAGCTTTGCCACCATCTTGTCCCTTTGCTTCCTGGAGTGCAATCGCCTGGAGGGTACCACCTTGGTGGGAGGGTCTGACGCCCTTTCTCTCTTGGTCTCCCTACATGCAGTTGGCAGTGGAGGCCTCCATCTTGGAAGGGGGTGGTACCCCACCATTTTGGGTGTCTCTGTTCCCACGGGGTTCATGAGATTTATCAATTTTGCATCTAGTGTGTATTTACTGGGGGGTTTTTTTGCCTGTTGCTGTTTTGCTTGTTAGTAAATTATATTTTGTCACTTATAACTACTCATATTCATTCTTTATTGGTGGAAAATGATTGTTTGGAACTTAGGGGAGTGTCCACCCCTTTAAATTGTCTTAAACCAAGACAGATATCTTACTAATTATTTTAATTATGGTAATGTTAAGAAATAGTACCTGTGAATAGAGTGGTATTATACTGTATTATACTGGTGTTGTCCTGGGGTGACTGTATGGTCCGGAATCCCCATCATCTATTTTTCTGCTCAGAAATGGGTCCTTGTCCTGGTTTAGGGCAAATTTGGTAGAGTGCTGGAGTCCGAGGAATTCGGACACGAGAGAAGGGAGCCCGGCTGGAGACCCACAAACCACTCCAGCAGTCGTAGATAAACAAAATGTCCCTGGGTCCTAGGAAACCTGAGCCCACTCCGTCTATGGGAGAGGCTGCCTCAGGCTGATTTCCCCAAGGACGGCTCGACGTCTTCTCTGAGGCGCGCCAGCTAACAGGAGCAGGAGAATGATGGAGACGAGAAGCGACTGTTTCTCCGCAGCAAGGGTTGGTTTATTTAAGGAAAAGGGGACTTGGAGGGGGGTAGGGAGCCGAGAAGAAACAGCCAAGTGGGAGGGGTTAACATAGGCTTATAAAGGTTGGCCTGGGGGAGTTAACCCTCGCCCCAGGACCAATATCAAAGCAGCATGGGATAACAGACACATTACCTGAACTAATCAAATACACATAGGGGAGGAGACAGGAGACTTGGCCCAATCACTGGGACCAGCTCAGGGAAGGATCTGGAAATTGGGAGTGGGGAAACAATGATGGATGGACTACTAATTAGAGGGTTACTATGGAATGGGAGGGGATAACTGATAGACAGGAAAACAGTAACAAAAAGGCGGGAGTAACTATGACAACCAATGATTGGCATGGAAAAGACTGGATCTTCTCGGGGGAGGGGAACCTAGACCAGGCGCCATCTTGAACAATTGTAAAAATTATAACAACTGTAATAAAACTCCACAGAACACATTAAAAGTACATAACTCAACAATATCACAACTTGCAATCAGTCCTCAGAGTCCGGGCTGCAGTTGCCACGCACTGCAACAGTAGAGAATCTCTAAAGGGGCCCCTCCAGAAAGCAAACCCACACGGCCCCTCCCCCCAACCGGTTCGGGAAGAATTCCTCGGAGAGAAGTGGAAAGAACCTGTTTATTTAACAGGCACAGCACCCCCCAACACACAAAAGGAACAATACCGGATGACACCACTCTGAAAAAGATGACAAATTCAGAAAGTCTCTCTCGGGGGTGGTCGCTCTGTTCTCAGTCCCTCCAGCGCTGGGGCAGCTGCTGCAGACCACACGGTGCAAACTCTCGGTGTTCCCAGGCTGCAGTCCGGAGCAGGTTCGAGATGGTCGAAAAAAAAGGAGAAACAGTCCAGGAAGAAATTTGGACTGTTTAGCTAAACTAGCTAATGAGCAGGAGCAAAAGCAAGCAGAAGCGAAGCAGAAACAAGAGCGAGAGAGAGAGAGAGAGAGCAAAGCAAAAATCAAAAACAAAAAAGCAAAAGCAACCCTATGTACTGCCCGTCCCTGTGTCCCTGATAAGAAAAACCCAAACAAAACTTTCACTCTTCAAAGCCAGTCTTAAAGGCACAGAACATAATATCCCGCAGAAACAGAACATATGAATGGGGATACAAGCATCATAACGTCACCCTAGGACAGTCCTGTATCTTTAAGCTAGGCCCAGAGAGAGAGAAGGGGCAGGGGGGGGAGAACTGTGGAATTTCTCCCCACTTGAATTAAAAACACAGAGAGATAAGGAGTGCAGTGCTCTCCGAGTTCTCAGCTTTTGCAGAGAGAGAGAGACAGGGAGTTTTTCTTTGCTTGTTTTTTTCACTGGTTTTCCTCATTAGCTATGGCAAGAAAGGTTTTCCCAGGTCTGTGTCTTTTTTTCTGGAACTGTTCAGCTTCTATCCAGTCCAGAACACCAGGACCATCACCCAGGGTGTCTCCAAGCTGCTCTGCGGCCTGGACACCAGGTTCCATCGCTGGAGAGACTGAGACTTAACAAGCTGAGACACACCCACAAAAGGACTTTCTGAATTTGCCATCTCTTCAGAACAGCAAAAGGTTTCATTTTTTAATATTATTCAATTTTTCATGCTTGTGAGTACTTTGCTTGTTAAATAAACAGTTTTCTCCACTTTTCTCCAAGGAGATTTTCTCCCGAACCAGTTGGGGGAGGGACTACTAGAATTGGCCTTTTAGAGGAGACCCCTTTGGGAAGTTTCCTCCCAAATTTGTGTCAAACGGAGACATACTCATAGCCTGTATAAATCTGGGACAGAGATAGGGCTATTCTTTTAGTTAGGAGCTGTAGGAATATCACAGTCTGGCTTGCTGTGATTCCAAGTCCAGTCCATCCAAGGGAAGCGTGCCATAAATAGAAGGATGGGTATGGTGAATTTGCCCAAAAATAAAGAACTTTAATAGCAAAATAACAAATTCACAAACTGCGCAGTCTGAGGAGCAAGATCCAAAGATGCGGGGGTGTGGCGAACATAACAAGATATAGAGGTATTCTGAGGGTAAGGGTCCAATCACGAATGCGAACTCGGAACATGACCTTATATGTGACAGGTTCCAAACTGTGGTATTCATATACTCTTTGAACAGAGAGAGACATAATTTTCTCTCCCAGGATTTCTCTTCTCTCTCTGAGCTTTCTCACTGCCTTCCCCAGGAAAAATCCTGGGAGAGAGAATTATGTCTCTTTGTTGCAGTTTGTTTGAGGGTTTCCAGAGAGTCCCCAAGGGACCCCCTAAGCTGTATTTTTGCTGGTAGCAGCAGGCAGGCAAGGAGACTCCACATGGCTTCTGAGGGTGCTAATTAGATGAGGGTTTATTGGGGGTCCCACCCCCGGGAGCAGCATGGTTTCTGAGGGAAAAGGGAGGGAGGGGGACAGAGGGAGAGCCTAGGGAGAAAAGGGCCAAAAGAGACCATGGTCTCCCCCACACAGCTTAACAGGGAGATTCAAAGTGGGTGCGGAATAAGACTTGGGCCAATGGGATTACAGATACATGATACTTTGGGGGAGGATCACAGGCTTGGAATAAACAGTATATTTTCGAGAGGTGAGACAGAGCATACCATTTAAATAAAATGTAACACCACATCTCTCTCTTCAAAGAGTGTTTTTGAATACCACACCAAACCAATTGAGAACAAGAACCAGAAACATTACTTAATATAGAATACTTCCATTAATATACCATCAACATACTAATCCCCATGACCACACTCTTCTCTCCATGATCTGACCAGATATCTTCCTTTCAATTGTCTGCTTCCCATGGTCTCAGGTTGATGCCTCCTGCTTATGCTACCGAGACTAAACCACTATTCATCCCAGTCAGCTGCGTTTCCACATCTCCCCCTTTCTGCTGAAAAATCTTCTGTAAAGATTTCTGAAAGAGTCTTAACAGACAACTTATAAAACAGGGTAACAACATATACACAACAACAATAACTACAAAAATTAGTAAACCCATTTTGACCAAAGATAGAGACCAACCAGATAAGTTCCATTTTTTGAATAGTCCATTGAGCCAGTCCTCATCATCCTTCACTTGCAGTTACTTGACTCCCTCTCTGAGAATTTGGATGTTCTTGTGTATGGACTTGCTGTGATCTGAAAGATTCATGCGGCATATGCCCTCGAAGTGCCACTGAGGGAACCCCGGCCAGCCCCAAGACGGTGAACAGCAGGGGGGGGACACTCTCCTGTGCCCCGGGGGTATGGAAGGCAGCTAGGCTGATCGCCTGCAGCAGAGGAGACACTGGAACAATGGTGGAAGATGAAGGGATCAACTCTTAGCAGAGGTTAATCTAAGGTTTATTTCAGGATCTCCGGGGAGCCCCTACAACCTCAGGGGCCTCCTGCTGAGAGCCCCAGGAGAGGTGCCAAGGTTACATTTAAAGGGAGGTGGAAACCTAAAGTAGATAACATTTTACTAACAAATAAGAAAAATTAAGGTATGGATACTGGGGAAATGGACATTTAGGACAGTGTATGGGGTAACACTTGGGGGGGTTGACCCCTAGCCTCTGGCTAATCACTCGACGTCCTGGACCGAAAGTTCTAGATGGAGGGGGATGGGATGCTGAGTGACTGACAGAGAGCCAGGGTGGGGATTTGGGGATGATCTCAGCAAAGGAAAGGGATTATACAGGTAGAAGGAGGGGATACAATCTGGGTAAACCATTTGGGGAAAATAAGGGGATACAGAGACAAAACCCATTATAAAACATAAAAACACACTATAACATCAAAGTCTGTCAGTAGCTCACTCAGTGCCCAAGACGTGGAATTGGTTTGCCTACTTAGCCAACACTCTAGATTGCCCAACATTTTTAAAGCTTTTGCCACAGCGACTCCAGGTACTAATGTTGAGGCTGCAATTCTTTTTCCTTCATTCCAAAAGTTAATTTTGTTTTTGCAATCTGATTTGAATTGATGGATAAATCTCTTACAACTAATCTTTCGGTCACGAATTAAGGCAATCTCAGGTGCTAGCACAGTAAGCCTCCCCAAGCTACATGCTCCATCCTTAATGCAAGATGGAATGGCGGTCCATGCTCTATCTCCACAAATGAGAAACGTCCCAGATGGTAACTGTAACGGGGAATCACTGGACCAGGAAAAGATGGGTGAGGTGTAGTTACACCACATTTTTCCATTTTTATAGACCGGATGATGTGGGGAAGCATCCCACTATGTATTAGGTTGCTCTCTTATAGCCTCAACGTTAATGACACTTCACATTAATTTGGGAGTCTTTTCAATGTAATGAAATTTAACACAAAAATCCATTCTTACAAAGCCCAGAATTTCCAATTCTTGGGGTTCTGGTGATATGTGCAGTAAGTTCCTGGCCCAGTAATCCCAGTTATCAATGGGATTGTGAATCCATTCCTTGTGGGGACGCAATACACGGATGGCATCCTTAGTTAGCTGCAACACATCTGTTGGTAACCCAACTAAACAGGTGGAAAAGAGGTTGTCAGGGGTGGCTACTGACAGACACAGGGTTTCCTTCTTGGTGATGTTAGCTAATGTAACCCAGACATTTTTCTTTGGCTGTGGGACTTCTCAGGTCTTAGCAAGGAGCATGGTATTGATCGCGATGGGTATAGAGAGCAGGAGTCCTTTAGGAGTAATGTCTGGTGGAACAACCTGCAGAAAAAACTTAAAAATAATAATGCTTAAGGAGTTAAGAAACTGGTGGTATTAATCAGCAATGGGTAGGAGGTGAGGGATGGCTATCGGCAAGCCTCAAGGTGTTTTTTCTATAGGTTCTTCCCAGGGTTTTTCCTGTTGAGCTTCTTGGTGTTCTTTGTAGAGGCTGCAGATATGGCTTAATGTTCTTAGCTGGAACCCACTGAGATCCTTCACCTGTAGAGACACAAGCGTACCCTTTCCCCCAGGTAATCAGAGGAAAGGGTACTATAATTTGGCCTGTCTCAAGATCTTTAATTAACACTGGGGATCTCTCCTTTAACTGTGCCTGTGTTGTATAAGAAAAGTGCCTGATAATTGGGGGATTTGGCTCCATAAAGGAATTATTCAAAAAATTAAATACATATGTGGCCTTAGCAAGCCTTTTACTGTGGATAGGGCCTCTATTCCCCCTTTCTGTTGTTTCAGCAGGCATTTAATAGACCCTTTTGTTCTTTCAATAATTGATTGGCCTGTGGGAGAGTGTGAAATTCCTGTGATATGTTTGATTCCCCATAGATTAAAAAATTGCTGCGTTCTCTGGGAGACATAGGCAGGCTCATTATCTTTTTTTATTTCTTGTGGGATGCCTAGAGTTGAAAATGCTTGAAGGAAATGTTTAATAGCATCTTTTGCCGCTCTACCTATGTGAGCAGATGCAAAGATTGCTCCTAAGAAAGTGTCTATTGGAATGTATATATTTAAAGCAACTAAAAGACACATAATGGGTAACATTGCTGTCATAGTTTGACATGGGAGGAATTTAGGGAAGTGATGCAAAAAGCTTTTTTTGTGTAACTGACAGTCTGTTGAACCACTGAGAAGCTGAACACGCCTCTGTGAAAGACACATGTTAAAGACGAAAGACACCCGGGAACTTCCTCTTTCTTTCCCAGCTGGCAAGAAGGCAACAGGCCCCGGGCCCGCCGGGTCCCATCCTGGAAGGGCCCAGGAAGCCCGTTGGGCCCTGTCCTGGGACAGGCCGGGAAGTCTCTGCCACGGGGGGTCAGGTCCCACTCTGGGGGGGTCTGGGGGATGACAAGCCCCATTCTGGCTGGGCCAGGCCCCAGCAGTTGCCGGGAAGGAAGGCGGGGGGAGGCTGTGGAGCCCTGGTCAGAGCAGGGCTGGCCACGGCTGTTAAGATCTTGCCATTGAAATAAACAGGGCAGGAGACTTTTTCTCCTTTTAAAGGCTTTATTAAAAGTGATCAGCTTAAGGTTGGGAGGCTTGACAGATCTGCGGTCTGCCGTCGCCACTCCCAGGGTGACTCAGAGGAGGAGGAATGTGCAGCTTTGTCCACTAAAGGGCGGAGCTGGGGGTCCCGTCCTCACTAGAGCAGTGGGCGTAGCCCCGTGTTACGACTTTCGGGTTTTGCAGCCTCGGGGTCTTGGTTCCAGCTGAGGTCTTTGCTCAGGGTGAGGGGTAACAAAGGTTCTCAGCATCTCTGCAGGCTCGGTACTTTGTTCCTCACATCCAGACATCACTCTGATCTCTTAATTCTGTGTTGGCTCATTGTTTTTGGGGTCCTTTTGGTAAGTTTGGTGGGGTAGCTTCCCGTGGCATGCTGGTCTCGAGGCTATTTTGCATGCCCTCTGATGCCCCCCCCCATGTCCCCTCCTCTAACCGTCTGGGGAGAAGGGCCGTCAACCTAGCCCCAGGCTGGGCCTTACTGATACAAAAGGAGTGATTAATGAAAACGACCGGTGATTACAATAACAAACAGGTAGAACTTCACCTTGGCAGCAACTGGTTTAACTGATTTCACTCTGCAACCCTTTTTTCCAAAAAAAATTGGCTGATTTTTTTACTTATAACAGCCATCACGCCCCCTCCTCCCAGCACGGCTGAGACCAGAGGCAGCCCTGCAGATGCGCAGAGTGGCCCTGCAGCTGGAATTGAACACAGAGAAAACCAAAGACCAACCATGAAGCCAATCTTAACACAGCCCAGCCGCAGGTCCCTGCCACAAGTTACCGGTGGGTCAGGTGACCATTTCCAGGGCCCAGGCGACATGTTAACTTTTTTTAGTACTTCAATCCCCCCTCGAGTGAGAGAAAGGAACAAGATGCAAGCATGTGAAGGAACAACATGAAGACATCATAGTCAGTGAGGAAGAAGTTATGTCCCAGATGGGAGGGATGAGGAGATGCCTTTATTTTAGAGCTGAAATTCTCTTGTAAGCTATAGGGAAAAGACTTTTTTCCCTATAACACATGAAACTATGGGGAGATGAAGGGTTCAAATTGATATCAAGCAAAGGCCTCCATGCTAAAGTAAGCAGATGTTAAAGTAGCTGTGATCCCATGAGAAGTTTGAACAGAGAAAGAAAGAAGAGTGATGAGACCCTGTGTCCCCAGGGAGAAGATGAAGATCTCTGTTCCCAGGGATAAAGATGATTTTAGAGATAGATAATGAGAACTTTTGCCTTTGAACAGCTCATCTTTAAAACAATACCCCATAAGTTGACATGGCCCATGACAAGCTCTGGGAAGGCTTGTGGAAAATGGGAGGGCTTCACAATGGCAGGGTTCCTCGGGCAGCTGTTATCGGTGAGGAAATTGAGAGTCACGAGAGAACTGGGTTTTTTCCCTCTTGTGGAGAAGTCCCCATAACATTAACAAGAGGGACTTCTCTCCCTAAGTGAACTGAAGAAAGACTATTTTAGAGATGGTAAACTGACTGGAAATCTTGGGTGTGGTTTCTTTACATTGTCAGTGGGAAAGAAAAAGTTGTGGGGGGAGGAGAAGTGTTCTGGAGGGTTTGTTTTGATTCTTACTACTTTTTTCCTTCTAGTTACTTTTAATAAAATTTTCTTTATACCCTCTTAAAGTTTTGAGCCTGCTTTGACTTTCTCCTAATCCTATCTCACAGCAGGAAGTAAGTGTTTTGGTGATTGGCCAGCACCAAACCTACCATATTCTTTAGTGCATTGGCCGGGAAAATTTCAAATTGGGGAAATCTTAAATTGGTGAACCTAAACCACAACATGAAATTGGTGTTTCTGCCTGGTTTTCGAACTGAAACCACCACAATAAGCCTGCCCAAAGAAATTGTATTGGCCATGTATCAGTGATGAAGAAAGACCGGGACTCCATGAGATGGTCAAAGAATCCGAATTGATTGAGGGCTACAAATGCTTATATTCTATTCTAGAAAGACTAGTAATGTTTTACTACAAGGATTAGGTTAATCATCACACAAACAAACTTATGCATTTTACAACATCTCTTGCTTGCAGAGCTTGATGTAATTTTCTTTTTCCGGTAAGTCAGTCTGATTTAATCTTCTTACAATCTTGATTTAATCATCAAAGTTCTTTTTGCTCTTGACAAGGCATTTTGTCTATCAAATCTCTTATGCTGATAAGGTCCAAGATACTCTCTGTTTTGTGTGCCCCAATAGCCATGTAGCACAACTACCTCTCAGCAGCTAAGAGCAAGCCACCTTCTCACTAAGCCCAGTGGGAAGCCAGCAACTCCCTGCATATGGGCAGTGAAAAAGCAAACTAAAAAATCTAACAGCTCCAACCAAAGCAGCACCAAGTTCCTACCCCTTAAACCTCAACAAAACTTCACAGCCACCCTGCCTTCTGATACTTCAACTATACAAAGGTTTTCATATTCCACAGACTCTAACAAATGAATGACGTGTTAAGAGTAAAACTATAGAAAGGGTATCACACAGGGGTTACAAAAATGCACAACTGTTTACTAAATATGCCCTACAGTTCATAGTGCAATATTTATTATTGTTGGTTATGCTTACTAAAACCAAAATTAAAAAGCCTTTAATAGGTGATTCTGTTATAGTTACTAAGAAAGTATAACATTTCTGTTTCAAGTATGGGCTACTGTTTATTAAAAATATCCTAGAATGCATGTTACTAAGTTTATTCATAATACTTCTGTCATTACTACTTGCAATGCTACTAGATCGACCCAGGAAACGCAAAGAATTTACTCGTTCTAACATTCTAGATCCACTAAAGCATACGTAAAAACATTAATTTAGTAATATCAGAAGCAAATTTCAGTTACAAAGTTTTTTTTTAACTGAGAATTTGCCACCTATCATAATTTTAAAAACTAAAGTCACTTATTAAAGTCAATAACACATTTTTTAACTTCTAACAAAAAGAAGAAAAGTATATTACTTGCACTGTTACCGTAATAACTGAAAATTAAAACACCTATATTTCTTTATTTATAAGTTGTTCATGTTAAAAAAAAATGTTGCACTAGATATTAATAAAAGCTTGTTTTTAAAATATACCTCTTCCAACCAAATTCACGGCCCTCATCAAGCCAGGAACTTGGCTGGTAAAGAAAAATATATTAGTAAACCTAGATGACTCTATACAAACTTTACAAAAACTAAACCCTTTTTCCTTGAGATAAACGTAGAGAGTTTGTCCAGAAGAAGCCCTCCAAGTACTCATAGTGAAAAAGAAACCCCTCAGTAATAACAAACCCTACCATATAATACCTTACCAATGCTATTCAAAAATCCATGTTTTGTTCCTATTTTTAGCTATTAATACAAAGAAAAGAGGAAAAAAGGTTGGGGTGAATGTACACCCCCCTTTAAGTCCTAGGTAATATCATGTTCTAATGTCTCTCAATTAATCATATAACAGTACAATAATCCTATGATAAATGCGTTTCAATGGACACCTGCCAGATGTGTCCAGCCTGCACTACATCCTACTAAGAACCACAGATGTCCCCTCAACACATATCACAGAGCCGTGTAATCAAAACAATTAATAACTACCTCATAGAAATCTGGGACGCTTAAAGTAACAGTTCATATAAAGACTCTATTTGTTTACAAATTGTTTTATGTGTTTAGTCTCTTCTCACAGTTCTAAAGTTGAATGTTTCAAAGCTATAATTTCAGTTTAGAGTTAGGATATAACTTACAACTTTGTTTACAAATTATTTTTCCTGTTTACAAACTGTTTTTCAGTTTACAGATTGCTTTTTCTAGTAGTTAGGTTTTTCTTTAACAGTTTTAAGACTGACACCTTTTAGGTGTCAGTGCAATGGGTCAGGAACTGGGTAATAAGTGACATAGACTCCCAAGGCATTCACAGAAGGCTAATACGCTTTATTAAGAAACCCATGCTTTTTACATCCTAGTTCGCTACAGGTGGACCTGATTGGTCCTTTAATTAAAACACCATCACCATTGGCTAATTAAGAAACCACCCTTTGGTAAACAACCTTATGGGCAAAACAGCTTATTACAGAACACCAGGTGCAGATTGTTTAGAATTCTTTTTCTCCAGCTCCCTAAAGCTTCCCAGGCTGATTCTGGGATAACTTATCTAGCTTCTCTCTCTATGACAAGGGAGCTGCCACCACAAAAAGGTTTATAGTTTTTAGCGATAAGTTGTAACTTGTAACCTAAGCATTAAGCCTGTGACATGCTATCCTGTGTTCTTGCCTAACAGATCCTAGACATCAGTGCTGCAGCTTCAGTCATAAATAATCTCATACAAATTAAACCCATGCTGTTTTCTGTCACCCCGTTTGCAAGGGGCCCTTGCAAATAGGTAACAGAAAACAAGTTACAATTTTAATAAAGACAGAAGGGTGAGATGGTGCCATAAATAAGAAACCCAGGCCAGTTCCATAAACCGGCCCCTGGGCTGACTGACAGGGGTGCCATCCAATGGTGCAAGCATTTCACTGGTTCAGGACCTAGGGGGCTGTAGTGGTTTTGGTTTGCTAATTTGAGATTTTCCCTAATTTTTAAGGTTTCTCAGTTAACATAGTAAAAGAGTGTGGTGGGTGTCCGTGTTGGTTAATCACTAATGTACTCACTTCTTGCTGTGAGATAGGATTAGGAGAAAGGTAAAGTAGGTTTAAAACTTTAAAAGGGTATAAAAAAAAATTTATTAATAGTAATGAAAACCAAAAAGTAGTAAGAATTAAGATAAACCTTTTAGAACACTTCTCCTCCCCCACAACTTTTTCTTTTCTAGCAACAATGTAAAGAAACAAAGCTTAAAATTTCTAGTTAGTTTACTACCTTTAAAATAGTCTTTCTTCAGTTTATTTAGGGAGAGAAGTCCCTCTTGTTAATGTTATGGAGACTGTTTTATAGGAGGAAAACCAGTTCTCTTGTGGTTCTCAATTTGGTCACGAATAGTAGTTGTTCGGGGAAAATCTGCTATCGTGAAGCTCTTCTCATTTTCTATAAGCCTTTTCACAGCTTGTTGGTGGGTTATGTTGATTTATGGGGTATTGTTTTAAAGATGAGCTGGTTAAAGGTAAAAGTTTTCATTATCTATTTTTAAAATCATCTTCAGCTCTGGGAACAGAGATCTTCTATTGGGGGTACCAGTCTATTCTTCTTTCTTTCTTTGTTTAAACTTCTCATGGAATCACAGCTACTTTATTTGTTTACTTTAGTTTGGAGGCCTTTGCTTGATATCAATGTGAACTCTTCATCTCTCCATAGTTTTATGTGTTATAGGGAAAAGAGGTTTTTTTCTGTAGTTTACAAGAGGATTTCAGCTTTAAAATTAAGGTATCTCCTTATCTTTCTTATCTGGAACTTAACATTTTTCTCACCGATCATGATATTTTCATGTTGTTTCTTTATATGCTTGTATCTTGTTCCTTTTTCTTACTTGAGGGAGGATTGAAGTATTGAAAGGGTTAATATCTTGTCTGGAGCTTGTAGATGGTCAACCTGACCCTGGTCCAGTCCGGGTTGGGTGTTATAGACAGTGGGAGTTGTGGTTGGGGGACTGGTTTGGGTCTAATTAGTTAGGTTAGAACTCAGTAGTAGTAGTACTCCAGGGGTGTGTATGTGGGGGGGAGTGGTTTCTCCTTCCCCCTGCCCGATGGTTGTGGGTAACTTTTATAGGAGTAAAATCCCGGCGCTGACCCAGGGTTGCTCCCGGGGCCCAGCGGACTCAGCTGGGTCCCGGGCTGGGGGGGGTTGTAGTAAGCAGTCAGATGTTAGTAATGCTTGCCCATCCGGCCCCGCGGCACCCCCCTCTCTCTACCCAGCAACCGATGTTGGGGGGGCTGGCAGGTGCCTCAGGAGAAAGGGGCCCAACCCCACGGCAGGGCTGGCCGGCCTGGCCCCATGGCAGGGGCCACCCAGCTGTGTTATCTCATTTCCAGCCAGAAGGCAAAGAGGAAGTTCCCGGTGTTAGAAATGAGAAGCTTGACTCAGCCAATATATCAAGCAGTAATTCAATTTATTAATTAACATGGTAACCTATGAGCAAAACCAGCGCTGGGTACAGTGGTGGGGGTTTCCCCTCCAACTGCACACTGATTGCTGGGCTTGCTGGTATTTATTGATCATATTCATGCATATTCATAAGCTTTCTCAGCAGTTTCTATTTACAATTTTTTATGTCACAATTCTATACTTCAGGATCGTAAATCTATGATGGTGATGTTTGGTTCCTTTCCAATTTCTATACTCTATTGTGATCTATTCCAGGTTTCAGTATCCCAGGATGTACATCCCAGGATGTGTATCCCAGATGGTGGGTCCAGCTTCCAGATGTGGGGTCCAGCTTCTATTTTCTAGGACCATTAATCTATGATAGTGATGTCCAGCTTTCCTTTTCGAAATCATTAATCAGCGATGTTGATGTCTTTCTTCCTTTTTCAGGATGTTTTCACCGTTTCCTTAGGAGCTTGGGATAGGTTCACTTCCCTCTTTTGTTTAAATCCTTTATACATTCTAAAGCTACAGTTTAAAACCCCTAATACAAAGCAACATTCTAAAGCTATAATTCAAAGGTTCTTATTACAAAACAGCTTACGACTTATAATTGTTAATTGCAAACAAAAGATTGGTTCAAAGGCCTTCTTCCATGCTTTGCTTTCCTCAGTTTTTTACTAGAACTCATTTTTATAACTGTCCCATGGCCGTGTTCCACACATTTCACAACTACAATTACACAGGTTACCTTTATTTACCTGACACGAAACACAACTTTGTATTTCACATCAAGTTTTTTTTGTCTTTTAACGTGTTTTTCACAGAAGTGTGTCCAACTTTCCAGTGGTTAGAAGCTTTGTATCACTTTTCTAAATGTTTCTCACGCAAAACCATGACAGGGGCGTAAAGATCAGACCAATGGCTGTCTAGGCTTGGGAGTTTTGAATTGCCTATAAAAGTAAGCTCTGAACAATAAAACATACTGTTTGCTGATGACCAATGGAGGTTTGTCGGGTGTGTCTGTCTCCGATGCTTGACCACTGCAGTAAAAGACAATTACATGAATAACTGATACCGTTCAAATTTTTTCCCTAAATTGTTACTTAAAACAGTTCTCTAGCTGGCTGGTGGAAGCTTGACTTGACTTTTTGGACTTCTTGGTGCTTTTCTGGTTACTTTTCAGTCTCTGCTTAAGAGTCAATTTTGTCTCACCCAATATGGTTGTTATGGTCTATTCTTTGAGTTCTTTCACTGGGGTTCTTAATTCTGTCTTAGAGAGTATTCTGAAAAAGAGAAGCAGCAGAGGTCAGGCAATCTTCTTGTCAGCCTGGCTAAAACTGTAATGTTGGCTTATGAACCATTGCAGGCAGGGGTCTCTTGGCCATTACATCTGGCAGAGACACTGCAGTTATCTTAGTTGAGTCTACAAGGAAAAAGAAAGCTATTAGCATCTAATTAACAGGTGGGTTTATCTAGGTTCTGATTTCTTGTAGTAGCAATGTTCACTAGCTTACACACACACATACCTAATCTTTGGTTCTCAAGGTCTCTAGGATGCTCCAGGCTTGCCTGCCCTGGAAAGACTTGAGTGTCTGCCACTCTAGGCTGTGGAGATGTGCCAGTGGTATGGGCGTCTCCTAGGACGAAAGGAAATGCTGTGGCTTTGTGCTGGCAAGTGAAAGGCACAAGCAGCAACTGTCACTGATCTGTTTTTTTTATTGTTACTGATGAGGGGCACTGCTATATTCACACCATGGTTTACATGCAGGATGGGAGAAGGTGACTGTGAGAAAAGTGAGAAATAGGACTGCCAACTACTGAAAAAGGCAAAAGGGGTCTCCCCCTTGGTCAAGATAGAGAACAAACAAACAAAGTGTGTATATGCTGTCCAGGTGGTCCGAAAACTCCTGTGGGAATCAAATGAACAGATGAATCAAGCAACGTTACTGTGTTGGAGGTTGCCAGGTCCATTCCTGCACTGCCTGGGGTGGCTGGTTGTAGGTTGGTGACGGTCTGGCCAGGGCTGCCTGTGGTCTGGCGAAGGCTGCTTGGGGTGGCACTAGGCTGAGGCTTGGTCCGCTCTGAGGCATCGGCTGGGACATCTGTGTCTTTGCATGGTGCCATTTGCGCTTCGGCTTCAGTTTTTGATTATCAGACCTCCTTCAAAATAATCTTGGACTGACATTGATTAGCCTTCCCTTACGGCACCGAGGGCAAATACCGGGAGTTTTGGATCTGGCCTCCCCCTTTTGGAAACAGTTCTTTTTCAAATGCCGAGATTTCCCGCAAGTCTGGGGGTCCACCTCCTTAAGAGTCTTTTTCTTTATTTGCATTCAGTTATCATGAGGGTCAGGAGGAAAGGGATCAGTCTCATAACGACACGTGGAGAGAGACTCTAAAACTCAAAGACAAAATGAGTTTTAAAGTAGGTATGTTTTTATTCCGCTGGACGCATGGGGATATCTCCACAAAGACATGCGTACCCCCTGTACACTCACATTTTCTTTTATCCCCTAGAGTGCTACATATGCATCAAGTTTCACAATAGATCATTTCCTGGCTCCCCTCCCTCTCCGCTTCAGATGCTAATCATCTTATCAGTCCTTTGTGCCTGCGAAGTTTTCTCTGGTGGTCATCTTAGGGGGGGAGGGGCTCAGGGGTTGTAGGGGGTGAAGTAAAGTTGTCTTCTTCAGAGTTGACTTTTTGACCCTGCTGCCTTGCGCATGCTTACTGATCTTTTGGCCACTGTCCAAGCCAGAAGTCCAGAATCATCTGGTTTCAGGGGTCAAAGGAGCCTCGTTATCTCAGTATCCTTGCATACTGTATCCTGTTCTTGATAAACATCCTTCCCCTTATCAGGCATCCTTGCATTCTTTCTTGCTGTTTTGCACATAGTCCTTTCCTTTCTTATGCAACCAAGGATGCAGCAAATATTAAGCAATGTCCATCATCTATGTGGCTATTCTTAATCAATACCTTCTAATTTCTGTGATTAATATATCCTCTAGTTTCTGACCCCATGTTTTAATAATCTGAATCTGTCGGTCCTGGATCAACAGGCTCCCCGTCCTCCTCACTGCTAGAGCCTTGGTGAGCGATACAAACTGCTAAAGACCATGAGAAAGGATGCTTTCCCCTCCTTTGTTTGGGCCTGGGCAAGGCTGATGGTTGTGGCCACTCTTCAGTATCAGAGGTGCCAGTTTCAAGTGGGCAGGGAGAGTCAGAGTGAGGCAGGGGGCCAGTGGTATCTGCAGAGGATACAACCTGAGTCTGCTCTTGCTTTTTCAATGTCTAATAAAGTATTCTCCTGGACAGGAGTAAAAGTGACTTAAGGTCCTGCTTTAAGATGGGGGAATCATGCTTGTCCAGAAGGACAAGCGTGATTTCATAGACGTCTCTCTCTTTGGACATATCCTTTCCCATATTTTTAGCTCCCTGTGGAATGCAGGGACAGGCGCTCGGAAGATATCGGGATGTCACGGAAAGTTACAAGAATTTCACTCCCCCTCTCCCCTAGAGATAACATTCACCCTCGGAATGTAGCCTAGTGAGTAGCCCCCACTAACATAGGAATACCAGTAACTTTCCACTCCGTACTAACCTTGAAGAACATAGTACGACCCCTTTTCTGATGTAGAGAAACCCTTGTCTATATAACCCCTAGAGAAGAAGCAATAAATTGCCTTTGACCGTCCATCACATTGATGTCTGCGTGTGTCTCTGGCCCGAGTGACCCTGGAAAGTTGGGTTGCCGTGCTGTTCTCTGAAACCAGGTCGCCTCGCCTTCCAAACAGAAGGCGACAGCACCCCTGGCTCTCCTGTCAGTTGCAGCAGACAGGCTGATTGTGGGCCCAGATGCAGTTTTCTCACCATCACGATCAGTTCCAGGAGCATGCCAACTGCCGCCAGTCAAGCCGGGTCTTCTTCCTCCATGGAGGCACCAATTGTTGGCGATGGAGAGAGATGGGGAGACTGATTCAGTGATCAGACTCCGATTTTGTTGTGGGATACAAACGCTTATATACAATTTTAGGGAGACTAGTAATGTGTACTACAATGATTAGGTTAAAATCACATACACAAATTTAGGCATATAACAACATCTCTTGCTTACAGAGTTTAATGAGAATTTATTTTTCTGGTAAACCTGTCTGATTGAATCTTCTTGCAATCTAGGTCTAATTTTCAAAGTTCCATTTGCTTTTGCCAAGGCATCCTGTTATCAAATCTCTTATGTTAACCAAGTCCAAAGTCCATCGTCTGTCTCGTGTTCCCCAACATTCCAACACCTATGAGTAAGAAAGTAGCCAGAGAGAGAGAGAGTGAGCAAGCAAGAACAAGTACGATACAGGATTAGAATTCGTGACTTTTGGAGCCCCAGCACAGGAGCTAACCCACTGCGCCACCCCTGGCCCAAGGCTAACATTTATCACTGCAATGCTAAAACTCCACTTTTTCTGAGAGCGTCCTCTCCTACTCTAGCAGATGAGACGGAGAGCAAAAGCAGCTCTACCTGGACCCCTGGAGTCCTTCCACACTAAATAAAACTACAAGAGATCTCTTAACACCTAACTCAGGTGCTATAACAGAATATCACATTTATACAGTTACGTGTCTCTGTGCTAGATCCGAGGATTCTTGGGCTCTGATACCTTCTGGACAGCAGCTGGGGCCCCCCTCGGAGTGCCAGCAGGAGTTGGGGGGGCAGGAGCTGGGTGTTCCTCTGGTCCAGGGGGTTTTCCAGATGCCTCACTGTCCCATCTGGGGTGCCACAACTGATGCCTAAAGAGGCTGACCTAGAACAGAGACTAGACAGAGTTAAAGGAATAAAGTAGCTATTTATTAAAAGATCTTAAAGGATACACCTTGGGCAGTACAAGAACCTGGCCAGGACTACAGCCAAGATGGACCCAAGATGGTCACAAGATGGATGACCGGTCACGAGTTTTCACACTTTTATAAGTTTTGGTCCATTTACATATTGGGGTTAATTGTCTAAGTACAGCTTCAAGATATGAAGTCCCATCCTCCTGGTCTGCTCTCTTCAATTCGCTGTTGTTTATGCTTTTGGGCCTGAGGCTGTAACCGTTGTCCTTGGTTCTCAAACTGGAAAAGGATTGTTTTGTCTAACTACCCTGTTGTGGCAGGAGCTCTCTGGCCACAGAGAGCAACAGACAACTTCCCCAGGTGTGATAGATGAGTAATGCGATGATTGCCTCTCACAATTAACAGACAAATATCATGTATATATGTTAAGAAAAGTTCTATAGATTTATAGTTATGTTATACCCCCTTGCGTTGTTATCAAGGGACAGCCTGGGTTTGGAACATTTGGGAGGGTTGGCTTGTCACTATGGCAACATCTGACCTCCAATCAAGATTTGAGGATGTAAACTCCACCGCTGGACAGCAAAGAAGGAGTCGATGGACAGAACTTTGGGAGGGGCCAAAGGGTTAAAAGGTGAAACTTCCATTGTGTGGGCGAGAACATGGTGGGGAAAATCCTTTGCTCCGGGTGCGGTAATATTTTCTCTATTCAGTCTTCTGTTGTATTTTTGATAAGGTTTAATAAACCTTTCTAAATTTATGAAAAGTGAGTAGCTATTTCTCACAATTTTTGGGTGAATGCCCAGGAGAAACACCTCGCCCTGGTGGTGCTAGGAGTTTTTGAAAAGAGGCGCGCCCATGCCACAAATTTGACGGAGTCTATCAGACTCTCCCAGGGCCACCGGTGGACACAGGCTGAAGCCCAGAGACAATAGGAGGCTGGATAAAGAAAAGAAGGGAGGCGAGTCATAACTATTTTTGGCCAGATAATTACTCCGTAATTTCAGTATAGGAAAGCAAACTCCACACCAGTACTATACTAGACCCATCCTGGTCCATTGGAGTTTTAGGATATTGGAGGGAACGGCAGGACGCGTGGTAAAGGGGAAAGCCTGGATTTTCTCCTGTGGCCGGTGGGACACGTGAGATCGAAGGGTTTGTGACGGGTTTTGCAGCACCGAGCCAGCACACAAAGGGGGTCGAGCGGTGGCCCACGTGGGGTTCCGCCAAGCTCTCGTGCGTGGCTGGAGCTATGGTATCGTGGGCCAGCTGAGCTATGGTAAGCCAGCGGCAGTTTCGGGGAAGGCGCTGGTGGGCCGAGCGGCGGCAGCGCAGGCAGTGGCCGAGCTCGGGCGGGGACAGCTCTTGGGCGCAGCCAGCTCTGTGGTTCCCGAAGCCAGCCGAGATCAGGCTAGAAACGGGGTGACCACTGAGAGGTTTGCAGCGGAGGGGTCTCCCCGTAGTAGGTGTAACACTTCACGTGGCTCGGCAGGACAGGGCGCAGCTGCCGAGCTGAGCCAGGGCGGGCCAGGGGCGGACCTTAGCCGAGCTGTGCCGCGGAGAGCGGAGCTACCAAGCCGAGCCGCACTGGGCGGACCTTAGCTGAGCTGAGCCGCGGCAGGTTGGGGCGCAGCTGCCGAGCCAGGCGGGGGGGGGATGGAAGCTCCCTGGATCGTAGGGGGGTGTTTTTTTGGAAGAGAGGTAAAGGGGTTTTTTGTTTGTTTGTTTGTTTTTTCTCTCTCTCTTCCCCCTTTTTTCCCCTCCCTTTTTTCCTCTCTCGTCCCTTTCTTTCTCCTTCCTCCTTTCCTGGTTTCTTTATTTCCCCCTTTCCCTCTCCCTTCTTAGGGAGGCGGGCCTTGCTGAGAGAGTGTGTAATTGGCTGATTGGAGAGGCGGGCACTGTCAGAAGGGCCTGTGGTTGGAAAGGGGGGCTCTGTCGGAGGAAGACCTGTGATCTGTGGGTCAGGATGGGATCATGGATGAGTAGCGAATCCCCAAAGGAAGAAGCAGAGATTGAGGAGGAACCAATGGGCATACCCCCAGATAGTCCACTGGGAAGGAAATTAGCCTGGTGGAAATATGACCCCAACACCAGAGATAAGGACGAGAGCAAAATGGTTCAGTACTGTGTGGTAGAATGGATCAGAAGGGAAATTAGGAGTGATCATGTGTACTGGCCAAGATATGGGTCAGACAAGGGATGGATATGCTGAGCATTAAACATGTAAGTAAGAGCTAAGAAACCATTCAATCAGGAAGAGAGTGAATACACTGCTTGCTGGAAAGGGGAAACCACATGCTTGAAGATGAGCGTATTTAAGGTAGCAGAACATACAGAGTGGGTCCCGTTAGACCACTTACCCCCCCCACCTCCAGTAGCTCTGACTGCACCTCCCCTACCCCCTGATGAGCCTAACCAGAACACCAGAAGCAGAGAAGCACAAAGAGAGGAAAGCAGATCAGAGGATGGGAACCAAGCATTGGGACTGTACCCCCTGAGGGAAGTACCCCTGGGGGGGGTACAGGGAGGAATTGGGTTTGTAACTGTACCTCTCTGTTCCTCTGACATGAGAATGTTTTAAAAGGAATTTAAAGGACTATTAGAGGACCCCCTCGGATTAGTGGAGCAGTTAGACCAGTTTCTAGGGCCCGATATTTATACATGGGAGGAAATGCAGTCAATAATGACCATGTTGTTCACACCAGAGGAAAGACAGATGATCTGGGCAGCTGGGATATGGATATGGGAAAGGGAGCATGTGTAAGGACTTCCAGGGGATCTGAAAAATGCCCATGGTGTGCCCAAATTGGGACCACAGCAGCACTGGGGGAAGGCAAGACATGGAGGAATATAAAACATTGATTATAAGAGGTATCAAAGAGGTAGCTCCATGTAATCAAAATGCCCGTAAGGCTTTCAATGAGCAGCAAAAGAGGGAAGAAACCTCAACAGAGTGGTTAGAAAGGTTGATGAAAAATATGAGGCAATATTCAGGGTTTGACCCTGACACAGTGGCCTGACAGATCATACTAAGGTAAATTTCATCACTCACGCCTGGCCAGATATACGGAGAAAATTAGAAAAATTAGATGGTTGGCAAGAAAGGAGGTTAGAGGATCTTTTAAGAGAAGCACAGAAGGTGTATGTAAAGAGAGACGAAGAGAAGGCCAAGGCAAAAGCCAAGGTAATGGTAACTGCCATTAGGGAAGGAAATCAGCACATAAAGAACTACCCAGGTAAGGGAGGGGGACTCCGAGTGCAAGAAGATAGACGGAGGGGGGATGTAGCTCCTTGGGACTGGGCACAAAAAGGAGAGTTTGGGAGATGGGGGAACCTAGGACCAGTTTACTTTTACTGTAAAGAGAGTGAGCATATCAGAAAGAATTGCCCCCAGAGGGAAAAGGATCTGAGGGTCTATGAGACTGAGCAAAAAGGGGAAGGGGAAGATTAGGGATGTCAGGGGTTCTACCTCCTGGGGACAGAATACCTTCAGGAGCCCTTGATAACTTTAAAAATAGATCCCCAGGAGGAAGAATTTGAATTCCTAGTAGACACGGGGGCTGAAAGAACTTGTGTTTGTAGAATCCCACAGGGGTACATAAACAGTCAAGATACCGTGCAAGAAACAGGTACAAAAGGGGAGGGTTTAAAGTCTCAGTTATAAAGGAAGTAATGTTTGAAGGGGAAAATAAAGTAGGAATCGGGGATGCTCTATTAGTTCCAGAAGCAGGGTGCAATCTATTAGGGTGGGATTTACAGGTGCAGTTAGACACTGGAGTACTCCCAGAGGAAGGAAAAATGGTGGTTAAGCTTCTCCAATTAAGGGAAGAGGATGAGGAGAAGATTCATGAGATGGTGTGGGCAAAACCGAAAAATCGAGGTAAATTGAACATGAAACCTATAATAATAAAAATAGTTGATGAGAGCCATACAGTCCAGGTATGACAATACCCACTCTCCCTGGAAGGGAGATGAGGACTATGGCTGATGATCCAGGACCTGCTTGAGGATGGAACCTTAGAACCATGTATGTCCCCCCATAATACACCCATATTATCAGTAAAGAAGTCAGATGGGACTTACAGGCTGGTCCAAGACTTAAGAGAAGTAAACAAAAGAACAGTGAGTCAGTACTAAGTAGTTCCTAATCCCTATACACTACTAAGTAACATCCCCCCATCACACCAGTGGTTTAGTGTGACAGACCTAAAAGATGCTTTTTGGGCATGTCCACTGGCAGAGAAACAGTAGGGATAAATTTGCCTTTGAATGGGAGGACCCCGATTCTGAGACAAAGCAACAGCTTTGGTGGACTAGGTTACCCCAAGGGTTTTCTGAATCCCCAAACCTATTTGGTCAAGCCTTGGAAGAAGTACTACAACAATTCTCCATCAAACCTGAGATAAAGCTCATCCAATATATAGATGATTTGCTTCTCTCAGGATGGGAAGAAAACAAAGTTCGAGAATCCACCATAACATTGTTAAATTTTCTGGGGAACTGCCCTGGTTTTGGGCAAATTTGGGAGAAAACCTCCAAAGGGGGCCCCTCCAGAAAGCAAACCCACACAGCCCCTCCCCCCAACTGGTTCGGGAAGGATTCCTCAGAGAGAAGTGGAAAAAACCTGTTAATTTAACAGGCAAAGCACCCCCGAGCACACAAAATGAACAATACCGGAGAACAAAGCTCTTTCACTGCTCTGAAAAAGATGACAAATTCAGAAAGCCTCTCCTGGGAGTGGTCACTCTGTTATCGGTTCCTCCGGCGCTGGGAATAGCTGCTGCAGGGCACAGGGTGCAAACTCTTGGTGTTTCCCAGGTCCCAGTCCAGAGCAGGCTCGAGTGGTTCCAAGAAAGGGAAAGAAAAAACAGTCCAGGGAAAATTCGGACTGCCTAGCTAAGCTAACTAACAAGCAGGAGCAAAAGCAAGAGCAAAGCAGGAGCAAAGCAGGAGGAAGTGCAAAGCGAAAGCAAGAGCAAAAAGCAAAAGCCGCACTATGTACTGCCACATCTGTGTCCCGCTGCCTGTTGGGGGAGTGAGCAGACTGATAACTGATAACAAAACAAAGCTTTTCTCTTCAGAGCCAGTCTTGAAGGTACAGAACATAATATCCAGCATAAACAGAATAGATGACTGGGGATACAAGCATCATAACGTCACCCTAGGACAGGAACCAAGGACTTTGAGTATCAAAAGGGCAAGTCCAATTTGTAGAGAGGGAATTAAAATACCTAGGTCATGTGATTTGTCAAGGGAGCCAATGACTGAACCCTGAGAGAATTGTGAGCATAGCCTCACTCCCACGGCCAAAAACTAAGAGAGAAGTTAGAAGGTTTCTAGGCTTGTTGGCATATTGTAGGCTATGGATTGAAGGATACACACAGGCCATCAGGTTCCTGTATGAAAAGTTAGTAGAAGAAAAGATTAGGTGGAAAGAAGATGATGGACAAAAGTTTGACACTTTAAAGCAAAAATTAGTCAGTGCACCAGCACTGAATTTTCCTGCCTTAGACAAACCTTTTTATCTGTTTGTAGATATAGAAAGAGGGGTAGCTCATGGAGTACTAGCCCAGGACTGGGGAGGATCCAGGAAACCATTGGCCTATTTATCAAAATTGCTAGACCCTGTTAGCCAGGGGTGACCGATCTGCATTCAGGTGGTGGCAGCGACTGCCATACTCATAGAGGAAAGCAAAAAAATTAACCTTTGGGGGAAAATTGAAAGTATATGCCCCGCACTCAGTTAGAAGTATCCTAAGCCAAAAGGCTGAGAAATGGCTCACTGATTCCCGAGTTCTAAAGTATGAAGCCATCTTAATAAATAGTGATTTAGAGCTAATTGTGAGTAACCAATTAACCCCTGCCCAGTTTTTGTATGGAGAACCAGGTGAGAAATTAATACCTAATTGTCTAGAAGTTATAAACTATCAAACTAAAGTAAGAGAGGACCTAATGGATCAACCTCTCCAAGGAGGGAAACGATTGTACATCGATGGATCTTCACGGGTAATAAAAGGGGCACTGGGTATCGGGGTACGCTATAGTATATGACAGTGGTCACAAGGGTTCTTGGATGAGGCAAGAGATGAGAACGTTGACTCCATGTTCAGAAGGCTTGATTTATTATTTTATGATATATATATAATACATTATAACTATACTAAAAAGAAATAGAAGGAAAGGTTTCCTCAGAAGGCTAAGCTAAGCTAAGAGTAGAAAAGAATGAATAACAAAAGCAGCTGGCTCGGACCGAGAGAGAGAGCCAGCTCTGCCGTGACTGGTCACTGAATAAAAACATCCACACGAGACCAATCATGGATGAGCCTGTTGCATTCCACAGCAGCGGATAACCATTGTTTACATTCTGTTTCTGAGGCCTCAGCTTCTCAGAAGGAAAAATCCTAAAGAAAGGATTTTTCATAAAAAGGATGTCTGCGACATTAGTAGATAAAGGGATGGTAGCCATAGAAAAGGGAAAGTTACCTTCCAACTGGTCAGCCCAAGCATGTGATTTATATGCCCTAAAATGAGCTCTGGAAATATTAGCACAGAAAAGGGGAACAATATATACAGACTCAAATTACGCTTTTGGCATAGTGCATACCTTTGGAAAAATTTGGGAAGAGAGGGGGCTATTAAATTCAAAGGGAAAGGGACTGATTCACTAAATACTTGTTTTAGAAGCATTAGAAACCTTACAATTACCAGAAGAAGTAGCAGTGCTATATGTTAAAGGCCATCAAAAAGGGGCGATTCAAGAGGCGCAAGGGAACAATTTAGTGGATTTGGAAGCTAAAAAATGCAGCTGAATCAGGGACAGAAAAACTAATGATGGTATTAACCCCCATGGGAGAAATGCAAGAAGTCCCAGTGTTTAGTGGGGCAGAAGAGGAAGAACTCCTCAAAATAGGAGCCAAGAAAGATAACAAAGGGAAGTGGTGATTAACAGATGAGAGGCAAATGTTGAATAAACTCCTTGCCAGGAAAATGCTGTAAGGCATACCTGGGACAACACAGTGGGGTACACAAGCGCTAAGTGATCAATTTCTAAGGGACTGGAGCTGCATAGGAATTTTCAGGATAGCTAAGCAGGTGACTAAACGGTGTGTGATATGTCAACAAGTAAATAAGAAGGTCATGAGGAAAACACCCAGGGGAGGGCAAGAACTAGCCCTACGGCCCTTTCAAAACATCCAAGTAGACTTTACTGAGCTTCCCCAGGTACAACGGTGGAAGTTTTTGCTAGTGATAGTAGATAACTTTAGAGAGCCATTCAGGAACAGGAGGTTGAGCTTCCTTTGTTCCTGAGTGACTGATTATAAGAGGCCTCTGGGGAGGGCGGTGACCCAGAGTGCGGTGAACAGGAGCAGGCAAACAGTGGTGTGGCATGTCTCTGGGGTGTGATCATGGCAGTTTGCGTGGCAGTTTGTGCAGGCAGGGCAGGCAGGCAGGGTTGCAGGTTTTCTTGCTAGTAAGGTATGCGCTGTGTTGTTTGAGGTGTTTCTGTTGGCTGCTTGATTTTGGGCTTTCTGCTAGTAATGGTTTTAACAAGGTCGAAAACTATGGTTGGTACAAGTGTATGTGACTGAGCAGAGCCCTCCAAAAAGGACGTGTCTGTACAGACCCATTCCTGTGTGGAGTGTTTGAGCTTATCGGTGGTTTCAGGGGGTGTTGTGGAGGAGGCCTGCCGACGGTGTGAACAGGTGAACAACCTCCTTTCGCTGGTGGCCAAGCTTAGGGAGGGAGTTGAAAGATTAAGGAGTATCAGGGAAAGTGAAAGGGAAATAGACTGGTGGAGTTCAGCCCTTACATCTTTAAGGGAGGCCCACCAAGAGTCAGGACTCATATGTCTCTCACTCTCAGGCAATAGAAGGGCACCTGGTAGATGAAGGGGAGTGGAAATGGGGTCCCTGCTCGGGGAGGTAATAATAAAAATTCCTCCCAACCCCCATCCCCTGGCCAGGTGCCACTTCAGAATAGGTATGAGGCCCTGGATCTAGAGAGCCAGCCAGATGATTTAGAAGAAAACTATCTCCCCAGTGAGCCTCCCAATTATGACTCATCTGTAAGATGGATCACCACCTCTAACATCAAGAAGAAAAGAAGGGTAATCATAGTAGGTGATTCCCTTCTGAGGGGAACAGAGGGCTCCATATGTCGACCGGACCCATCCCACAGAGAGGTCTGCTGCCTCCCTGGGGCCTGGGTACTGGATATCACTGAGAGACTTCCTGGGCTGATTCAGCCCTCTGATTATTACCCACTGCTGATACTCCAGGCTGGCAGTGATGAGATTGAAAAGAGGAGTGTCAAGGTGATTAAAAGGGACTTTAGGGCTCTGGGTCAAGTGGTTGATAGGACAGGTACACAGGTAGTGTTCTGCTCAGTCCCTTTGGTGGCAGAGAAAAATTATGAGAGAAATAGGAGAACTCACATCATTAACAAGGTGTATCAAAGGTTGGTGTCATTGGCAAGATTTTGGATTCTTTGATAATAGGGCAAGTTTTACAGTACCTGCTCTACTGGAACAAGATGGGATACATCTCTCTGTTAAGGGCAGAAGGATTTTAGCTCATGAACTGGCAGACCTTGTTGAGAGGGCTTTAAACTAGCTCTGAAGGGGATGCATCTGGGCTGTCTGGAAGCAGGCCCAAGGGTGGTAAGCCTGAGTTAGGAGAGGAATCAGTAGCCCAGTTGAGGTGCATGTATACCAATGCACGCAGCATGGGTAACAAACAGGAAGAGCTGGACGCCATGGTGCAACAGCAGAACTATGATGTAGTCGCTATCACAGAAATGTGGTGGGATGACTCAAATAGTTGGAGCACTGCACTGGATGGCTACAAGCTCTTCAGAAGAGATAGGAAAGGGAGAAGAGGTGGAGGGGTGGCCCTTTATATTAGGGAGGCTTTGGACGCCATAGGTATTGAAACTTATGAAGATGGAGTTGAATGCCTTTGGGTAAAAATAAAGGGGAAGGCCAACAAGGCTGATATCCTACCAACAAGGCTGATATCCTACGGGGAGTCTGTTATCATCCACCCAACCAGGAAGAAGAGATGGACAACTTATTCTATAAGCAGCTAGATACTGTTTCAGGATCACCAGCCCTTGTCCTTGTAGGTGATTTCAACTTACCAGACATCTGCTGGGAGCTTAATTCAGCAGAAAAGAGGCAGTCCAGGAAATTTTTTGAGTGTATGGACGACAACTTTTTCTCACAGCTGGTAAGTGACCCCATCAGGGGAGGGACTATGTTAGACCTGCTGTTTCAAATAGAGATGGTCTGGTGTGAGATGTAGTGGTTGGAGGCCCCTTGGGGCAGAGTGATCATGAAATTATAGAGTTCTCAATATTTGGTGAAATGAGGAGGAACACCAATAAGACTCTTACATTGGACTTCTGGAGGGCAGACTTTGGCCTACTTAGGAGACTTATTCAGAGAGTTCCTTGGGGAAGCACCCCTTAAAAACAAAGGAGTTCAGGAAAGGGGGATGTGCTTCAAAACAGAGATCCTGAGGGCACAGGAACAGACTGTCCCTGTGTGCCGAAAGATAAGTCGACGAGGTAAACGTCCAGCTTAGATGGGCAATGAGGTTTTGAAGGAACTCAGGAATAAAAGGAGGATGTATCATCTTTGGAAGGAAGGTCAGGTCTCTCAGGAAGTATTTAAGGGGGCTGCTAGAGCATGTAGAAAAAAAAAATTAGGGAGGCCAAAGCTCAGTTTGAACTTAAAATGGCGACTTCTGTAAAGGATAATTGTCTTGGTTTGGAATGGGAGGAAATTCAGGGAAGTGATACAAAGTGTGAAAAATGCATGTATTTTATGATTGGCTTTTCGCAAATATTCAAATGAATATTATATATGTTGTGTTAGAAAGCAATGCTGTATTAATTCTCTTAAGTACTGTGTTAAATACAGTTTTAGGTTATAAAAATTGTTAAAATAGAAACTATGCTATGTAAGATGCTTTGTTTAAAAGAAAGGACTTGCAGCAAGATAGCAGCCACAGGACACCTACATCTTTCAGAGAAAAAGAATTTATTGCCTTCTTATCAGAAGAAACGAACTTCTTCCCTCCTCGAAGGCGCTGTTAGGATTAGAAGGAAGAAGTTGATGAAGACCGGAGAGAATCCTGTGTTTGAATGGAATTTATGCATCATGTATGAAGTGTATGAATATGCAACAGGCTATTGTTCTTAAGGGTTAATCCTTTGTTAGCAGGGGTCCTTTTTCGGGCTCGTGCTGCCCAGAAAAAGGTACCCGGACGTCCGTAACTCTTTGTTTTTATTGTCTCATATTGTCCTAATTCAAATTGTCCAAATTATTATTACTCTAATTGTATTACTCTTTTAATAAACATTTTATTACTATTAAACTTTTAAAATTTTGAAAACAAGTGATTGGCATTTTTCACACAAAGCACAAAGCTTTATGTCTAACTGACAGTCTGTGGAACCACTGAGAAGCTGGACACGCCTCTGTGAAACACACACGTTAAAGACGAAAAACCCCGAGAACTCTCTTTTTTTTCCCTTTCCGGTCAGTGAGGAGGTGGCGGGCCCTGGCCTCGGTCCCTGGTCTCGGCCAGGCTGGGCCAGGCGGTCCTGCCACGGGCCGGGCCCCTTTCCCCCTCCCCGGGCCACCCGCCGCCCCTTCCCCCCCTCCCCCCCCCCCCCATTGGCTCCGGTCTGGCTGGGCTGGGCTCCAGCAGCTGCCAGGCAGGAAGGCGGGGAGTCTGCAGAGCCTGAGCCAGAGCAGGTCTAGCCGCGGCTGTGAAGATCTTATCATCAAATCCCCTTCCCCAGGGCGGCTGAGACCAGAGACCTGCCCGTGCAGGAAACCAAAGACCAACCATGAGGCCGATCCTGACACAGCCCAGCCGCAGCTCCCCACCACAAGTTACCAGCGGGTCAGGTAGGCCCTAGGCGGGATGTTAACCCTTTCAGTGCTTCAATCCTCCCTCGAGTGAGAGAAAGGAACAAGATGCAGGTATGTAAAGGAACAACATGAAGACATCAAGGTCAGTTTGGAAGAAGTTAAGTTCCAGATGGGAGGGGGAGGAGATGCCTTGTTTTTGGAGCTGAAATCCTCTTGTAAGCTGTGAAATACGCCAATAACTTGTTTAAAAAATTTTAAAAGTTTAATAGTAATAAAATCGTAATAAAATAGTAATACAAATTAAAGCAATAAGAATTTGGACAATCAGAGTTAGGACAATAAGGACAATAAAAGCCAAGAATATGAACGTTCGGATGCTTTCCATGGCTCGCTAACAAAGGATTAACTCTTAAAAGCAATAGCCTGTTGCATATTCATACATGTGAAAAATGCCAATCACTTGTTTTTAAAATTCAAAAAAGTTTAATGATAGTAAAATGGTTATAAAAATAGCAATATAATTAGAGTAATAATAGTTTGGACAATTTGGATTAGGACAATATGAGACAATGGAAACAAAGACTTACAGAGAGTCCGGGTACCTTTTTCTGGGCAAAATAAGCCCGAAAAATTACACCCATTAACAAAGTATTAACCCTTAAAAGCAATAGCCCGTTGAATATTCATACATCTCATACATTCAAACAAAGGATGCAGTCTGGTCAGTGTCAACTTCTTCCTCTTAATCCTAACGGCATCTTCATGGCTGATCAAGGTGGGAAGAAGTTAGTTTCTTCTGATAAGAGAGCAAAAAATTATTTTTCTCTGAAAGATTTAGGTGTCCTGTGGCTGCTATCTTGGTGCGAGTACCTCATTCCTTTCTTAAAAAAATATCCCACGTACATAGGTCCTATTTTAACTACAAAAGTTACCTTTTAACTACAAAACTACATTTACCATACTATTAAAACGTTAATACAGCACTACTAATCAATACAACATAATACGTATAGTAAATATCTGAGTAGAGCCATATAATATGCACTTTTCACAATCCTCCCTCTTTCTTTTTATAATTAATTTGGCTCAAGCCATATTCATGGTTTTCTAGCCCTCATTAGTCACTCATTTTCTTCACAAATCAATCTCGCTTCTCTGAAGGGGTCTTCCATATTATTTTGTTTCTTTAACACCATAATCCTTTGCACCGTGTTTGTTGTAGCCAACTTTTGATCCATGGTCACTAATTGTATGCCTTGGACTACACTGGTGATGAGCTGAATGAAACAGGGAATCAGACAAGGAAGAAATATTAGACCAGCTGTAGTGCATAAAAGGAGGAAGCCTAATTTTTTCCACCATTCTATTACTAACACGTTATCCCACCAGCTAGTATTTAGCATTGATTCACACTTTTGAACTGGCACATGGGCGATTTTTCTGATATCATTGCCTATATCCAGGACAGCATCCCCATTGTCATCTATTTTTAAGCAACAATTGGATGCACTGAATTTTCCACAAACACCCCCTTCTTCAGCTAATAGATAGTGTAAAGCTAACCTATTCTGATACACGGTTGCTCTCGTTTGGGTTTGTTGCCTTGATATTAATTCCATTGCCCGACCAGTTTTGTTCGTTATTATCTCTACAGCGGTTTGGAGTCTTATAATACAATTTAGCATATAAATTGGGTCCGATATCCCCAACTCCCATCTTGTGCCCAGGTGGCTGGCCCATATGTTTCCAATATGCGTTCAGGGGGCCATTCCTCATCTCCCCATTTTTGGAATCCTCCAATCAAATCTCTTTTGTTTCTCTTTAGATACTCATAAACTGGTATCCCCAATTGATCCCCATCAGGTCCTGACAAAAGAAAAAATCCTGGCTGTACAGCTCCCTTTCCACTGAGAGGGGAGTTTTGGGTATGCTCTTTTTCCGCATATCCAAAATAAGCCATCTGGAGCTTTCCAATAGTCAAACATTTGCTGATCTATATTATCCCAAAATTTGGAAATTTCTGTGTCCTGGTTGGAAAAGGAAGTGAGTTTTTTTGGGATGCTGTGGTCAAACCAATAGGTGCTCAGATTTGAATATTGGCACTTGGTGTGGCCACTGAGGACATGGATACGCCTCTGAGAACACAGGGGTTAAAAGCAGAGCACTCCTGGGGGAAGCTCTCTTGGGTTCCATCTGTGAAAGAGGTCAGACCTCCCCTGCCCAGCTGTGGGCTGGGCGTGGGAGGGGAAGCCATGCAGCCGGGTGAGGTAGGCCAGAGCCTTGGACAGAGAAGGGAGGTGAAGGCCCCTGCAGGATGGAAGGGTGGAGGAGCACTGAGAGGCATTGGGCAGCCACCCCCCCCCCCCCCCCAGGAGAGAGAGAGAGAGAGACGGTGCCTGTGCTTGTGCCACTTTGAAATTTGATAGCACGGCTGACGAGAAAGAGAAGGGGGGAGGGGTGCGGCGAGAAGGTGCCCAGCAGGGCAGCCGTGGGAGTTCTGGGCAGGCAGAGCCTGAGATTTTAACCCTTTTCTTGGATGATGGAAACCTTACAAATGCTGATCTTCCTGGAGCTGAATGAGAAGAGATATAGAGATGAAAAATGAGGAAATGGGCAAGTGTGATGCAAGTTTGTGCAAGTGAAAGATGTCCGAGAGAAGTTGAGAAGAATACTAGGTGGTAGGAGATGATGGAGTGGCCTTTGGCTGAACTTTTCTTGTATAGCCGTGGACAGAACCATTTCTCCTGTGACACAGAGACTGCATTTAGGAGGAGGCAATGGCTTGGAGCCAAGAGAGTGCAGTGATGTTATGTGAAGGAGTGGCGTGAACAGAGACGATGGGTGAGGAGGGTGGTTGGTGCCCTCCATCTTCAGGGAAGAAGAAGATCTCTGTTCTTGAGACCCCTCGGCCCCAGGGGGTGAATTTGGGGGGGGACAGGTGTCCCAAAAGTGAGAGACTCTGCTTTTTTTGGAACTGGGCAAAGCATCCTTAAAAGGGGAACCCTAGAAGCAGCTCTGGTCCATGCGCAGTGGTGAGAGCACTGGGCATGGAAGGAAGAGGTCACGATGGCAAATGTTCTCCGGGCAGTGCCACATGTGACATAGAAACACAAGAGGTCTCGACTGTGTTTCCAGGGGAAGCCTATGGTACAAGAGGGACTCCTCTCTTCTTGATGAACTGAGAATTGATTATCTGAAAGATGGTGATGGACTGAGAGTTGGTGATCTGAGGGGTGATAACTGAATTGAGAATCCAAGGTTTTGTACTACTGTGATGTATTGGAAATTTGGTGGGGGGAGGAGGAATGTTTTTGGAAGGTTTTCATTCTGAGTTCTGTGTGTGTTTCTTTTTATATATAGTTGTAGGTAAGCAAAGTTTTTTTTTCTTTATTCCTAAGTTGGAGCCTGCTTTGCTCTATTTCTGGTCACATCTCACAGCAGACACCAGGGAGAGTATATTTTCATGGGGGCACTGGCATTGAGCCCGTGTCAAACCGTGACATTCTGGGATGCCAAAGTAAGGATTTTTGCCTGTATCATTACATTGAAAAAGTATGATTTCATTATCATACTTACAATTTCCTTTTTTTTCCTTTTTCCTGGGTCCAGTACATGGTTGGTTCTTCTGGGACCCACCATACAGAAGTTCCATTACTAACCTTATATCTTTTACAGGGAGTTTTTCCTACTTCATGAATGAACTTTTTCCCAGTGCGCCAGAGACATTCTTCCCCTATGACTATTGAACTCAAAATCCACCCCTCTGGTCGGTTCTCTCCACTTATACCTGTTTGGTTCCTGTCATGGTTTGACACTGGCACAAATGCACAATGCCAGCGCCCCCATGAAAAATACCTCTTCCCTGGTGTCTGCTGTGAGATGGGGCCAGGAATAAGCAAAGCAGGCTTCTAGCTTACGAATAGAGGGAACAAAAAGTTTAGTTAATAAACTACAAACAAGACACACACACACACAGACACACACACACACGGACAATGAAAACTTCACAAAAGCATTTCCTCCTCCCCCCTACCAGATTCTCCCAATACATCTCTCAAAGTTCAACTCTCAGTCCATCATCACTCTATAAATAATCTTCAGTCTATCAAGAGGAGAAGTCCTTCTTGGGCCATGGTGACCTCTTCCTTTTCATGTCCAGTGCTCTCACCACATGAACATGGACCAGAGCTGCTTCAAGGGTTGTCTTTTTTAAGGATGCTTTGTCTCCTTCCAAAAAGGCACAGTTTCACCTTCGGGACATCCTTTGTCCCTCCCATATTTCTCTACCCCCTGGGGCCGGGGGGTCTCCAACGCTGAACCTTCGGGACATCCTTTGTCCCCCCCATATTTCTCTACCCCCTGGGGCCGGGGGGTCTCCAACTGAACCCTCTCGGTCCGAGCCACCGCCTCCCCCTGGATGCAGCCTCTGTGTCACAAGGAAGCATGGTTCTGTCCATGGCTGACAAAAAGCATCCAGCAACAGCCACTTCTTATCTCTTGGCTATCTGGGGGGTCTCTCACAACCCCGCATTCACAAAACACACTTGCCCATTTCCTGCTCCAGAAAGGGTCAATGCTCTGCAGGATTTTCATTGTCCAAACAGGGGTTAAAGGCTTCTACAGGCGGCTTCTGTCTCTCATCTCCCGAGGAGGGTGGGGGGGGCTGCCCAAATTTCTCGGCGGGGCTTCTCTCCTGGGAGGGTTGCCCATGGCCTCCTAGTGCACCTCCACCCTTCCATCCCGGGGGCCTTCAAGCCCCTCTCTGCCCCAAAACTCAGCTTACCTCAAGGCCGCAGGTCCCCTCCCCCGCCCAGCCGGCAGGGCCGGACAGGGGAGGTCTGACCAGGTTCCCAGCTAGCAACCAAAAGGAAGTTCCCAGGGGACAGCTCTGCTTTTAACCCCTGTGTTCTCAGAGGCGTAACCAATACCCCAATGGTCAAAACAGGTGCCAATTTCAGAATCTGAACACCCATTGGCCTCTGGCCACTCCATTCCCAGAAAACCTATTTCCTGTCAACCCACCACAGTTCCACTTAAGGAGCTCAATTGGGCTGAAGCTATTGCCTTTCCATGGCCATTCTTCTGACATCAAAGCCCCTCCACAGACTCAACAACTGATTATGTTAAGTTCTCTACTTATTCTTTCGCCCAATTCCACAAACTGTTTTTTTACCCATTCTTGAGATATCTATTTCTCTTTTTAATTGCTGTTCAAGTTTCATATGCAAATCGTCAATTGAGATTGGCACAGGTTTAGGTGGATGTACTGGCTTAGCCTTTGTGTTTATCAATTGCTCTTTTACTAAATCTTGTGCTTTGTTCCCAATAACGTAGGCGAAACAAATCCATCTCTCCCCTTTTGGGCATTGACTTCCCATTCTGTTACCACTTGTTCCTAAGTTCTCCACAATCCAGTACTTTTTCCCATTGTGCATACAATTGCCTAATTTGGATGGGTTATAACAGCGACTGTTGACATGAGTGTGAGAAACAAAAAAGGAACCTTGGTGTCTTTCCATATATAGCTTGAGGTAACGCCTATAGCATGGCCTTGTTGATATCCCGAAAGGGAAAAGACAGAAAATAAATGACAGAAAAAGGAATAACAGAGGTACAGTATGGCTTAAACTCCCATCTCCCATGCCTATGGGGTTGCAACCCACAGCAGGTGTATTTGATCTTCTTGGTGGCGAATATAGAGGCCAATCTGGTCTTGCCCTCTATTTCCTTGTCACTTTCTCTTAGCTAATTTCCAGGCAAATTGTTTTTGACACTCCTTAACTGTGGTTTCCCACCATTCCTCAGGTATCTCCCATTCAACAGGCACTAATAATTCCCATCCACAAAACAAAGTTATTATTTCAGTTGCTTCAATTTCTACCTGGATAGGAGATCAATTTGGCACTTGACACTTCCTGCAACGAGAGCATCAAATTATGTGAACTACAATACCAATTCTTCCCACAATTTTAACATTTACATTTAACCCAGCTAGCATGTCTGGTATTTGGGTGAATCAAACAGGCTATTTGATATGGCACTGATGGAAGTTTCAACTCCTCCCCCTCTTTGTGTATAAGTCACAGGCTAAGCTCTGAATATAAGAGTTCTCTGTCTGAAACAGTCCTGATCCTCCTGTTTGAAGTGGAAATATTCCTCCCCAAGGAAGGTATCGGAGGCGTCTCAAAGCTTGTCCAGGCAGTACTTGAAACCACTGACATAAGCTCAGTCTTATTTCCCAGTTAGGTGTGATCCTGTGTATGTTTCTTGGATAATTTGGATCTTCCCAGTTCACTACCACCCATATTCCCCGTTTAAGAGTCAATTTTGTATCACCCGCTTCAGATGTTATCGTCCACTCCTTAGGTTCTTCCACGGGTCCTTTGATTCTGCTGGCATGGATCCACCGTCCTTCCCTGGTCTGGATTGCAGCCTTGGTCATCAGCAATATCTGAAAAGGACCTTCCCATTGTGGAGTTAAAGATTGTTCTTTCCATGTTTTTACTAGCACCCATTCCCCTAGATGAATATTATGGATTTTAAAATCTAAAGGTGTGGTTTGAGGGATTATTTCTTTTAACCATAAGTTTTCAAGAGTTTTTGCAATGGTGTTAACATATCCTTTGACACTTGTTTCCCCTACCTCATAGGTAGCATTCTCATATTGAGTGGTTAGAAAAGGTAACCCAAACATCATCTCATAAGGTGACGCTCCCAGATCTGACCTGGGTTGGGTTCGGATTCTCAATAAGGCTAAAGGTAGGCATTGTACCCATGACATTCGGGTCTCAATTATCAATTTAGTCAAAGTTCTCTTTAAAGTCTGGTTCATCCTCTCTACACGGCCAGAACTCTGTGGATGCCATGGGGTGTGTAACTCCCATTTTATGTCCAAGGCTTGAGTTATTTGTTGTAACACTTTTGACGTAAAAATGCGTTCCTCTGTCCGAATCTATCCTATTAACCATTCCATATCTGGGAATAATCTGTTCCAAAAGGGTTTTACTTACCATGTTGGCTGTGGCTTTGGCAGTGGGAACTGATTCCACCCAATGAGTTAAATGGTCTGTCATTACTAATAAATACTTCCATCTTTGTATTCAAGGAAGTTCAGTAAAATCTACTTGGATACTTTGAAATGGTCGAAGAGCTAACTCACGACCTCCTAATGTCGTTTTTCTCATTACCTTTTTTATTGATCTTTTGGCAAATTATACATCTTTCAGTTACTTGTTTTGCTACTCCAAAAATCCCAATACACCCATAATTCCTTAAAAAATGATCACACAAGGCCTGGGTACCCCAATCGGTTTTCTGATGCATGTCTTCTAATATTTCCTTACTAAGCATTTTATTAAGTAATTGTTTTCCATCAGGAAGTTTCCATTTCCTTGATTCATCTTGTTCACCTCCTATCTTGTTTAATTCTTTTTTCTCTGCTTCACTACACTTTAGAATTTCCAATTTTTCCTCATTTGGAGTTAATATTAACATAACTCTTTCAGCTCCATTTTCTGATGCATCCTTATCTTCCTGATCTGCCAAATTATTTCCTCTTATTTCTGGGGTCACTTCCTTTTGTTGTCCCTTGATGTGTACTATAGCTATCTCTTCAAGTAATTTTAGTGCCTCTAAAACTTCTAAAACGAGCCCCTCATGTACCAGTCCTTTCCCTCTTGAATTAAGTAGTCCTCTTCCCAAATTTTTCCAAAGGTATGTACTACTCCAAAGGCATACCTTGAATCAGTATATCTAGTTCCTTTCTTGTGTGCTAAATATTCCAGTGCTCTTTTTAGAGCATATAATTCACAAGATTCAGCTGACCAGTTTGAAGGTAATTTTCCTTTTTCAATAGTTTGCGTGTTTTTCCCATCAACTACTGCATACCCTGACATTCTTTTTCCTTGTAGACATCTGGAGGAACCATCCCCATAGATTACTTCCCCTTCTGAAAGGGCTTGTTCTTCAAGGTCTTCTCGAACCTTTGTTTGGTATTTGATAATTTCTATACAATTGTGTATTAGGTTATCTGCTGGTTCTCCATATAAGAATTGAGCTGGATTTAAACTTCTGTTTACTTCTAGTGTCAGGTCATCACTGTCTATTAAGATTGCTTCATATTTTAACATTCTAGAGTCTGTCAACCATTTTTCAGCCTTCTGATTTAACACATTTCGAACTGCATGAGGTGTGCATACAGTTAGTTTACCTCCAAAAGTAAGCTTACGACTTTCTTCTACCAGGATTGCAGTAGCTGCTATAGCTTGAATACATACTGGCCAGCCGTGGCTCACTGGGTCCAACATCTTTGATAAATAAGCTACTGGTCTCTTTACTCCTCCCCACTCCTGAACCAGAACTCCATGAGCTACCCCCCTTTTCTACATTCACGTACAGATGAAAGGGTTTTTCTAGTGAGAGTAAGCTTAAAGCTGGTATTGAGGCCAGTTTTAACTTCAGTTCCCCTAGTTTATCATCATCTTCCTTGGTCCATTTTATATCATCTCCCTCTGTCAATTTTTCATACAAAAATTTTACTGCCTGTGTGTACCCCTCAATCCATAATCTACAATATCCCAATAATCCGAGTAGTTTTCTGATTTCCCTCTTTGTAGAGGGAGGGGGAAGGGATAAAATTCCTGCAATTCTCTCAGGGTTGAGCTTCCGACTACCCTTACTAATTAAGTGTCCAAGATATTTTACCTCTGGTTCTACAAATTGCAACTTCCCTTTTGATACCCTTAATCCTTTTTCCCTGAGAAAATTCAAAAGTTGTATAGTAGCCTCTCTCACTTTAGCTTCCCCAGATAGTAAAAGATCATCCACATATTGGATAATTTGTATTCCAGGAGGAGTAGGAAAAACTTGTAGTATTGTTTCTAAAGCTTGCCCGAATAAGTTTGGAGGTTCCGTAAACCCTTGTGGTAATTTTGTCCATCTTAATTGCTGCTTTCTCCCAGTTTTTGGATCCTCCCATTTGAAGGCAAAAATATCTCGGCTCTCCTTGGCTAGTGGGCAAGCCCAAAAAGCATCTTTAAGATCCACTACACTAAACCACTGATGCTGGGGTGGGACTTTACTTAAAAGAGTATAAAGATTTGGTACCACTGGGTACCAAGTCCGAGTTCTTTTGTTCCCTTAAATCTTGTACTAGTCTATAACTCCCATCGGACTTCTTTACTGGGAGAATAGGGGAATTATGAGGAGACATACAAAGTTCTAATGTCCCATCCTTTATTAGTCCTTCTATTACTGGCTTCAAACCTTCCTGTCCTTCTAAAGATATGGGATACTGATGTACACATATGGGACAATTTTCTCTCTCAATTGTAACCCTTATGGGGTCGATATTTAATGCTCCCCTATTTCCTTCCCCAGCCCAAACTTCCTTGTTGATTTTTTCTTCATCCTCTTGGCCTAATTTTAAAACTCTAGCTGTCATTTTCCCATCTCCTGACATAACCCCTATTCCTAATTTCACTTGTAAGTCTCTCCCCAATAAGTTGCTACCTGCCCCTGGGACCAATAAGACATCCCCCATCCAAATTTTAGTTTCCCCCTCAATTATCACATCTTTAATGACTGGAACTGTAAAACTTTCTCCTTTTGCCCCTCTTACCGTATCTTCTCTCACACTATAACCTTTTGGAATATTTAACCAGGTTCTTTTTGCCCCTGTGTCTACTACAAATTCCAATTCTTCTTCTTGGGGACCCACTTTTAAAGTTATCACAGGCTCCAGATGGTATTTGTCCCCTAGAAAATTGAGCCTATGACCTCCCTATTCCTCCTCTGTGCCCATCTCTTTAAAGATTTTCACATCTTTGGCCTGCTAATGCCCTTTGCTACCACAGTAAAAAAAAGACATTTCTGGAATGCTCCTGAGACTTGGTTTGTATTGGGGTTCTATTCTTTTCCTTTCCCCTGTCTCTACCACCTTCATATTTAGGAGTAGTGCCTGTTTTTTATTTTTCTGGAAATTGTTTTCTCGCATGGTGGCTACCATAAGTTTTGCTTTCAGTTGAGCCCTTTCTTCATCTCTCCGGACATAAACTTTCTGAGCTTCCTTTAATGAATCATCTAATGATCTATTATGCCAATTCTCAATTTTTTTCTAATTTTCTCTTAATATCTGGCCAAGCATTAGTAACAAAGTTAATCCTTAACAAAGCTTTTCCCACATCAGTTTCAGGGTCTATCCCAGAATATTGTTACATATTTCTCCTAAGTCTGTCTCACCATTCTGTTGGAGTCTCTTCTTTCCCCTGTTTTGCGCAGATAATCAAAACTCCACCACTTTTGTGAAAGTTGTAAAGCCGGTATGTTTATTGCAGCGCCGGACACATGTGGGAATCGTTCCCTTAAAATGACATGCGTACTTCTGGGAACTTCAGGTCCCTTTTTATCCCCCTCTCAAATACATATGCATATAATTTCACAATAGGTTCATACATATTAATTTTTACAAATTTCATGTGACATTTGCCGCTAGTTCTTCTTTATCAGAAAGAATTCTTAGGTCAGGTTGACCTGCTCTCACAGCAGTCTCTGTCTCTCTCTATCACCTTCTGTCTCCCCCCCTTATCTCTGTCCTTCACTGAAGCAGTTTCTCTGAGCCTAGGCTTTTGCAGTCAGGCTGTTTTCTAACCATAGACTCAACTCAAAAATGTACATTTCACCTAAATCAAAATGGATTTCTACCCTGGAAAATTTCTACTCTGCCTCATTCCCCCCTTTCCTAAAAGGAAGAAGTAAATTCTTTTACTTCATGCAACTTCCTATGACAATAAGTGTACTTTAGTGCTTTACCATGTATGTTTGATAAGGAAGTTAACACAGCTACTCGCTGTAGTATTCTCTAATTCCAAATTAGCAATATAATGGATAATCTTAAACTTATTCCAACTAATATTAACAAAACTACAATGGGTTGACACAACTTATTAAAGATTCCATTTGCAGTTGGTGACTACCCAAAGATTACATCCCACCAGTTATGTTCTGCATTTTGTTTTATTCTTTGCAGAATTCTGGTTATTTCTTTTGTATCATGTTGGACAGTAATTAGGGTTTTCTCTCTGCTTTCTTGGGTTTTTCTTCAAGATCCTTAGTAGGTCTTGGTGCTTAATTAATTGTTTTACTAATGTAAGGTCCATTCCAATAGGAGTAGGTGATAGTCTGTGATACATTGTGTAATTGGTTTTAATCAACTGGTGGGATGTCACTGGGGCCAAGTACGAAAAATCACACTCAATAATCTTAATAAAATTACAAATACAAAAATTAGACTGATTTCTACTAAACAAAATTGTTGTTATCAATTTTTACAGCAGCACTAGCAGTTCTCAGGCACACAAAACCTTTATCAGTATATACGAGCACAGTTTTCTGATTAGTGACTAGATGAATTTCGAAGTGGCAAATACTCTGTTCAGTGCCTAGACACACATCTTGGGCATTAATAGTATTGCTTTCACAAATGAATCCCAGCTGTTCTCTAGTAATGCAGGATTCTAAGTTTACTGTTTGCCACTTTTCATTCCCTTTTCGTGCCTACACTCTATGTTCTGAAGGGTAGAGCACTGTTTTTTTCATGATTTAATCTTAGTGCAATGATGGGGTGGATAACGTAAACAGTGGCATTACGTATGGTAGGCACAAAGGCAGTGGCCACATTAGAAGCAGGATCATAGGTGAAATTTACAATAGTCCACCAGGATTGAAACTTCCTTTCAAAATCAATTGCATTATCCTAGACAACTTTCCAAATTTCAGCTGGAAATTTACCTTCACTCTTTTCTCATATGATCAGAGCTGCTGTTGCTTGCATCTATAACTGTGCTTGTATACAACTGAAAGCTAAAGACACCTTATCTTGAACTGTACTAAGCGCTTCTTCTATTAACTTGTGGTCTTGGTCCCTGGCCTTTTCCCACTTTGGCAGTACTTTTGAAATCTGCCACTGGCTAGTTCCTAATGACAATAGAGATGACTGTAAAGGCTGCTTCAATTTTGCTAGGCCACCTGCTGCAGTGGCCAGCTTATTCATCAGTATTTCTGAATCAATTCCATTCAAAACTCTCAATCCTGTCTTTAATATCTCAGTTAGATCTTTTCTTATTCTGCTCCTGGGTATACTTATCTTTGTAACTACATTGTCTAGCTCTCAAAGGATGTTCTTAGGAAAGAGGAGCAGGCTGGTTGGATTTTTGAGATGTTAATTTGCATTAGCAACTCAACACGTTTGAGAGACCATTCTGGATTGAACAACAGTTGTTGTTCACCCACATTCCTCACTATGTAGGGGCCTATTTCATATACTTCAGGTTCAAGTTTGGGTTGGGTCTGAACTATTTGATTACTAGTGTGGGTTGTATAAGGTCCTGCTGTTGTAAAAAGTGCAGTGTCTACTTTGAATTTAAATGAAAGTCCGATAGCATCTCGAGCCCAAAGGCAAGTCACTTCTACAGGCTGTATCAAGGTGAAATTACACCAACAGTCTGATTCACTTAGGCTATCACAAACTTCCTGGTGCCTGTATACGGGAGAGGTTGAAACACTAATTGCATCTGGTCTCTCATAAGCTATCCCATTGACCACCCAGCACTTTACTTAGATTTCTTCTCTCCTGATCTCTTGAAGTGTCCACAGTTCTCGTTCCTGCCGCTCTTGCTCCTCATATACCTGATCTTCATTAAATACCACAGTGGATAGGTTTAGATCTTTTATCTCAGAAAGTTCTCTCATGGATCCAGTATACTGATTAAAAGCCTGGGACCAAGGCCATTCAGCATCGCTTTGAATAGAGGTACTCTCTAATTCTAAGACTCCAGTTATAATTATATACAAAACTATTGGAATAATATCCAATATTACCGGGTGGAACGTGCCTGGGCTCGTCTGACCCTTGCTGCTTGACCAAAGGCGGCAGCTGTGGTGTTTCACCTCAGAGACACCTTTTGGCTAGCTGGAAATTGCAGCTGGCACTTGGAACAAGTCCAGACATGAAGGAACTCAGGCTTTACCTCTGATGGAATGGCTTTAGGCAAGGTGAAGATGAAAAAGAGGCGGATTCTGCAGAGGGTTTAATCCAAGAGTTTATTCCAGGGTCACTGATCTCTGAATCTTGGTAACAACTCCACAGAATCCCAACCGCATGGTCTCAGTGTCCTTTTAAGCCCGGGGGGAGGGAAGGGATCGGTGTGCCACCAACCAGGTAGGAGGGGGGAAGGCTCAGGGGACAAATGACACCTGGATGGCCCAATTGTCCCCAGGGCTGAGAGGCATCTTTTGAACTTCACCTATCAGACGATGGCCTTGCTGGCCTACTGAGATTGACGGACAGCTCTCAGCAGGAGGCAGGGAGAGGGGAAGGGAGAAGGTATTGCCACACCTGGGAGGAACTGGGATAGCTAAAACAGGAAAGTGCTTCATACTGCAACACAAAACAATTCTGTAAATGAAAGTATGAACTACCCCCGACCTCAATATACTCATTTTGCCCGAGTAAGTTTTAGTCTCAGTTCATTGTCTCCTGGTGTCACTCTCCAAGGGGCTTCTGGGGCCTTCTTCACTCGAGAGTGATGGATCCAGGCATTCTGCTCTTTGATCTTGATTGCAGTGAAGGTGGTGAGAAGCACCTGGAACGGTACCTCCCACTGTGGTTCCAAAGTCTTCTCTGTAAGAGACTTAACATATACATAATCCCCAGGCTGTATGTTATGTACTGGCCCATCTAACTCCCTGCTCCGAGTTCCAGCCACATACTTCTCAATTTCTCTGAGCTGTTTGCTTAAAGCCACCATGTAGGTGGCCAGTGTTACCTCCTCAATGTGGGCGGACATTCCTTTTTGTATTCTATATGGTCTTCCATAAAGTATTTCAAAAGAACTCAGCTTTTTTTTTTAGCTCGAGGTTTAGTTCGAATTCGCAATAGTGCCAGTGGAAGAGCTTGGGGCTAGGGTAGATTAACTTCCTGCCCGAGTCTTACAATCTGCTGCTTAATCAAATGATTCATTTTCTCCACCTGGCCACTTGATTGGGGGCGGTATGGAGTGTGAAGTTCCTAATCTATGCCCAGGTGGCTACTGTGATCCTCTATCTAAGGATATTGTGGCTGGAACTCTGAAGCGTGGTATTATTTCTTGTAATAATACCCTGGTCACCTCTCGAGCTTTGACAGTTCTGGTGGGGAATGCTTCTGGCCACCTTGAAAATGTATCTGTCAATACCAATAAATACCAATATCCCCTTTCCCTTGGGAGTTCTGAAAAGTCAATTTGCCATTGCTGTCCAGGCCCATGGCCTCTCCCAATCTGACCCAGTTTCGGCCTGGGGGTATTTTTGGGGTTAGTCTGGAGGCAAGGATCACACTGTCGGTTTACCTGAGTAATAGTGGCATATAAATCCCTGACAACAATTCTTTCAATCAGATATGTGTTCTAGAAAGCTTGTGGAAACTACTACTTAAAAGTCAACACTTCATTTCAATGCACTCTGTATCACTGGCAGCCTTGGTCATTCTGGGAAAGGAGCCACACTTTATAAAACTTTTAAGTAGTTAGGCCCCAGTGTGTTTTCTAGTGCTCCTCCTTCACTAGTGACCACAAAAATGGAAAGGGATTACAGCTCCCTTTCAATGGTAGCCCACCCCTTGTGGTTGCATGTCCCTTTTGATTAGTATTATTATATTCTGGCTTACCTTCAAGGAAAATCTGTCCATAATTACCTCACCTTTTGATGCTTTCTTTGCCTCTCCATCCGCCAGCTCATTTCCTTCCTCCAATTCTGAGCTCACTCTCTGGTGTGCCTTAATATGCCTTTTCAGGCAGCTGAACTGCTTCCAGCAGCCGGATTGTCTCTCCTTGTGAGGTTAGCAGTCCCCTCTCCTTCCAGATGGCTCCATGTGCACGCACGACTCTGAATGCATACCTCGAGTCTGTATAGATGTTTATTCTCTTTTCCGTTTGCCATTTCTAAGGCACGGGTCAGGGCAATTATCTCGGCCTTCTGTGCAGAGGTACTTGTTGGTAAGGGTCCAGAATCTATAACCTCTCTGCAGGTGGTCACTGCGTACCCAGCGTGTCGCTTTCCACTGGCAATGTAGCCACTCCCGTCAGTGAACCAGGTCTCTGCATCGTCCAGAGGAGTGTCTTTCAAGTCTGGGCAGCTGGAGTAAGTAGCTTCAATGGTCTCCAGGCAATCGTGGTGTACTGCTTCTCCTTGATTCCACTAAGAAGCTGGGTTGACAATATTAGTCACTACTATCTCTACATCATCTTGCTCTACCATGATGGCCTGGTATTTCAGGAACTTCTGTGGTGAGAACCAGTGGCTGCCCTTTACTGCCAGTACTGCAGACACTGTGTGGGACACTAGCACAGTCATTTTTGTCCCAGGGTAAACTTGCGTGCCTCTTGAATATTCAGCACGACTGCTGCTACAGCTCTGAGGCAACTTGGCCATCAAAAGGCTGTTGCATCTAGTTGCTTAGAGAAGTAAGCAACTGCCCTCTGGTATGGACCCAAGTCCTGAGCCAGTATTCCTAGGGCAATTCCCTGTCTTTCATGGGAAAATAGAAAGAATGGTTTACTTACATCTGGAAGTCCCAAAGCTGGAGCTGACATGAGGGCACTCTTTAGCTGGTGAAAGGCCTGTGTGGCTTCCTTTGTCCACTGGAGATCTCTGTTTCCATTGGCAATAAGAGCCTAGAGGGGTCTGATGAGCAGTCCATAATTATAAACTCACAGCCGGCACCACCCTGCCATGCCTAAGAAGGTTCGGAGTTACTTAGTGGTCTGGGGTTTCGGGGTTTGGCATATGGCTTCCTTGCGAGCCTGCCCTAAAGTCCATTGCCCAGCACTCACCTCGTACCCCAGGTAGATTACTTTTTGTTTCACTACCTGTGCCTTTTTCTTTGATACTCTGTATCCTTGGAGTCCTAGGAAATTTGAAAGGCTTACCGTCCAGGCTACACATGCTTCGCTTGTCCGAGTGGCTACTAGAGGATCATCCACGTACTGCAACAGCCTCCCTTCTTCCTGTGGAGCTTCCCAGGACTCTGGATCTTTGCAAGTTGTTCTCCAATCGGAGTGGGGGAATTTTTGAAGCCTTGAGGCACATGGACCATGTGAGCTGTGTTTTGCACTGCTTCTAGGGCTTTCCCATTCGAATGCAAAAATTTTCTGGCTGGCTTCGTGGATAGGGAGGCAAAAGAAGGCATCCCTCAGGTCTAAACAGTAAACCAGGTTAGCTCAGGTGTTA
>JAFCGX010000461.1:0-199871 GCA_019023105.1 Diglossa brunneiventris
CTCTGCAAATTCATCTCCATGCCATTGCTTTCCTCTTCCAGCTTCCTTGTTGATGGAGATCTCTGGCTGGTGATGGAATACATGGATGGAGGAACTTTGCAGGACATTGTCAGACACACAAACGCATGGCTGAAGGAGAGATGGCAGCTGTCAGTCGGAGGTGAGAGATCCTGCTTGTCACTCCATGGCCGGGACACGATGGTCCTTCCAAACAGGGCATGAGAACAGGAGTGGCTCCATGCTCAGGCTTTGTTTCTGTGTTGTTTTATGAGCTGGAGAAGAAAGAGCTCTGCAGTGAACGGCCTGCCACATCACTGCACTTCTACACTGTTTCTTGTTCTCTCTCCTGCTGTTGTGGTACTCTCTGTCTGGTTTGGATTTGATTTGCTGTTCTCAGTTTTGTCTTGAACCGTTGCCTGGAGCTTGTGTGCACTGCCTCCTGGCCTGTCACAGCAAAGCTGCTGCTGGCAGATTCTGAACTGTCCTTTCTTGTGTGATATTTCCGGCCATTGGTTTTTGCTCTCATGTTTCTTGTTCTCTCTCAGTGTCTGCAGGGCCTGGATTTCCTCCATTCCAAGCGTGTTATCCACAGGGATCTGAGAGCTCCAACCTCCTGCTGGGCATGGACGGCTCTGTCAGGCTGGGTGGGTGTTCCTGGCCCAGGCACGGCGCTCCCGGGCTGCGGCTGTGGGGCTGCTTCCCAGTGAGGCCAGAGCCCCACAAGGGCTGCTGGGGGCACTGCCCGGCCCCTGCTGCCAGCTGAGAGCGGCTGCCCCTGCAGAGAGCTCAGCAGAGGAGCAGGGTGCCAGCAGTGCCTTTGCTCTGGCTGTGGCCCTGCCAGAGGGGCAGCAGTGGGAATCTAAAGCTCCAAGGGAATCAGTAAAAGCCACTGCACGAAAGCTGAGGGTTTCTTGAAGGGTCCAGTTCCATCTTTCCTTGGCTACAGCCCTGGTGGCTTTTCCAGCTGGCTTCACTACTGCACTCTCAGAGTGAGTGGGGAATCTTTGTGCTTGGTTTCCTCATTGCAGCTGACTTTGACAGGGTTTGTTTCTGTCCTCAGCTGATTTTGGCCTCTGCGCTCAGCTCAGCCCTGAGCAGGACCAGTGCAGCTCCATGGTGGGCACTGCTCACTGGATGGCCCCAGAAGTTGTGACCAGATCTCCTTATGGCCCCAAGGTGGACATCTGGTCCTTTGGCATTGTGACCATCGAGATGGTGGAGGGAGAACCTCCTTACTTCAGGGAAACGGCGGCCATGGTAAGAGGCAAATTCTCCAGTGGCTGCAGAGGCCTGTGAGCACAGGGGGACCCTGCACTGGGAGCAGCAGCTGGAGGTTTCTGCACGTGGGAAGGAATTCCCAGAGGGCTCCAGCCTCAACACAGACGATATTCTGCATCTCCAGCAACAATTTGCTTTGGGATTTATGTTATTGCAGCTCTTCTGGCTGTGAGGATGACCTGGAAATATGACCTGGTGTCCATATTCGGAGAAGCAAAATGGGCTATTTCTGATGGAGTTTCCTACTAACAGAGGCAGCCAATGAACTGGCTCTCAAGGCGAGATCATTTGGATGTTGCAGTGGCTGTGGCAGCCCCGGGTTTGGGTTTTTTGGTTGGCACAGCAGAATGAGCTCTGAGCATCATCTTTGGCAGGGAGGAAAGTGCCCTCTGGAGCCGGAGCTGAGGCCCCGGGTGGATGTGAGCCCGTGTGGTGTGAAGGAAGCTGGCAGAGCGCTGAGTTTGCTTTCCCTGCAGGCTCGCGCTCTGATCCTCAGAACGGGACCCCGCAGCTGCAGGAGCCCCCGGCGCCTGTCGCTCTGCTGCGGGACTGCCTCGAGTGCAGCCTGGAGCCGGACGAGGAGCGGCGCTGGGCTGCCCAGGAGCTGCTGCAGGTGAGTGCCAAGGGCTGCATGGGAAGCAGCAGCAGCGCCAGGGAGGGTTTTTTCTTGTGGGGCCCCCTCCGACAGTCTCCCGTCTCGCTGCGTTCCACACGCAGAGCAAGCAGAATCCTCGCCTGCTCTGCCTTGGCAGGCTCCTTTCGAGCTCATCTGCACCTGGTGCCCCACCCCAGCAGGGACATCTTCAAGCAGCTCAGGGGGCTCAGAGCCCTGCCTGACCTGAGCTTGGATGTTTCCAGGGAGGAGGCACCTCCCACATCTCTGGGCACCTTCTGTCAGTGCTTCCCCAGTCTCCTGGTTAAAAAATTCTTCCTTAGATCTAATGAGCTGCTTCCTCGATTTTCAAAACCATTTCCCTTTGCCCTTTTGCAAACAGAGCCTGTGAGGAACTTGACTCTGGAAAGTAACAGTTCATTTATTTCCTTTTATCCTTTGGGCAGCACCCATTTTTATCATCAGCCAAGCCTCTCTCCAGCCTGACCCTCTGATCACTGCAGCAAAGCAACTGAGGCAGCAGCAGAGGAGATGAAGCACTTGAGGACAGCGTTTAGTCACAGTAGTCAGGACTAGTTAGTTATGGTAGTTAGCACTGGTAATTAGTTACGGTAGTTAGCACTGCTAGTTAGTTATGGTAGTTAGCACTGGTAGTTAGTTATGGTAGTTAGGACAGCCTGTTTGTTATGACAGTTTTTGGAATAAAAACTCTCTTAAACCTCAACTGCCTTGACGTGTCCCTTCCTTGTCCCGCTGTGACTCAGCTGCCCGGAGCAATGTGAGGGGAAGCGGGCCCAGCCCGGCCCAGAGCTGAGCCCCAGCAGAGCCCTGGCAGAGCCCAGAGCAGCCTCGGCACTGCAGAGTCAGCCTGGAAGGAGGCGCTTGGAGCCTTCTCGGCTGCCCCCGGCTCTTGGTTACAAACTGTGTGTGCTGGAAATGCCACCGGCTCTGCAGGAGGGCAGAAGGGGCCCGGGGAAGGCCCAAGTGCTCCATGCAAGGGAAAAACCTGCCCCTGGCTTTGGTATAAATAACTAGGTAGTGTTGGCTTTGCTATTAGGTATTGACTTCTGCAAATTATTCTTAATCACAACGAGTTTGATAGGGTACAGTTTGTAATCACTTTTAACTGCTTTTGCTATAGTATAATTTGTCAGCTTTTTGTGGCCAATGCCCTGGCCCTGTGTAGCTCATTCCCTCAGAACATCATTTATGGATGATATTTTAGTTTGGGGACAGTGTGAAAAACATACATTATAGTTTGGCTTTTACAAAATATTGAAGTGGATGCCATGTGTTGTGCATTATAATGTTAACTTTTGCAGAAGTAGCTGTAGTTGTGAAATAATAACTAATGCTGTTATTTTTCTAACTAACTGACAATAATGACAATGACTCAGAGATATTTTTGAGATAGCTAATGTTCATTTAAAGTACTTGTGGAATATCTAAACCGTCTGCATGTCAGATGACATTGAAGAAGGGATTGTGATGAGGGCCCCTGCCACTGACCCTTCCACTGTCAATAACTGTCACCTGCTGAACCCACAGAATAGGGGCCCTTGTGAGGGAGTGACACACAACCCTCAAAACAGCAATCCACGATTCCTGCCTGTACTCTAAAAAGGCGAGTTGGGGGTCAAACCAACCTAAAGAATTCCTGGAACATGTAAACGAGTTCAAAGAAACGTTTGAATTACTATAATCATTATGAATATGTATTTGAACAATGTAGGGGAAAAAGGAGATGAGTTGCTGTGGTTAACCGATGTGCCTCAGGCCATCACCAAGCACCCACTGCTGTTAATAATTTGTCTCTAAATATCCCTTGTTAAACTTTTAAAAATTCTAAAGAGTGAGGTTCCTTTCTTAAAAAACCAAGTACTCACCCCTTGTTGTTCCCCTAAGCCAGAATCTGTCAATCCTAAACTTGGTCCATGGGGAAGAGAAGGAGGCTGAGAAGAAAAGATAGATACACTGGTGTGGAGGCCCAGGGCTCTACCATCAGAGTCTCAATTCCACACCTGTGGAGGACTGGTCCCAAATAAGACCAGATTTCAAGGTTATGGTGAGAAGCTTGCTTCTCCCATAGATCTTTGCAGGCACATGCTGATTTATGGAAAGTTCTGTTACTCCATTGGCCCGTTGGCCTAATTACCCCAGTTCACACCCTGTTACCCATCTCTGGTTAGTCCTAGAATGTTCTCCCTCTCTGTCCCTCCACTGGCCCTATTTTCTGCATTCCCTCTGCCCCTGTTTCCCTATTAGCTGACCCGACCCTTAACCCCTCCTTTGCACCATTTTCCCCCACATATCCATTGACCCTGACCCTCAGCTCCACCCTCCCTACCCCATATAAAAACCCCCTGTGCCCTCAGCTTGCACTTGTCTCTGTCCCTGGACCCTGTTCAGCTCTGTCCCCTGTTCCTGTGCCAATAAACCAGTTTGCTGCAGATCATACCCCAGACCCATCCTGCCGACTGTGTCAGCTTTATAAAGCAGCCGTGAGCTTGGGCTCCTGAGTGCCGGACGCTCCAAGGGCCTCGGCAGCGCCAGGACGCTCCAGGCTGGGACAGCCAGGCAGGGGAGGAGGAATCACTGCCCCCTTTTCCCCTCTCTGCTGCCCATCTCCCAGCCCAGCATCGCTGCAGGACAGCCTCACTGCCAACGCCATCCTGCCATGGATTGACTGGGGGGATCTCCTTCCCCTTCCCTCTGGCATGGAGGCAAATCCCATCTTCTCCTTGTCCCCCTTCTTCTTCTCCTCATTCTGTCCTACATCATCCACGTTCCTTTCCCATCTCCTTCCTCCCTTGTTGCCTCTTGTTCCTTCCTCTCCTCCTGCCTTTTCCTTTCCCTTCTCCCTGTCTCTTCCTCTCCTTGTCCTTCCTCCCCCAGGCACTGAGCTGTGGACAGAGACCAGGGAGAACAAATCCCTGCCACAGAACCTGTGGAAGAGGCCATTTGGAACGGCTCCACGGCGCAGGAATCCAATGGGAGGAAAGCCCCCCAGAGACCCCACACGTGGAGGGGCTGCAACCCAGCCCGGGGCTGTGAGGAGGTAAAAGCCTCCCTGTGCCGGGAAGGGTGTGGGGAATGTGAGAAGAGCTTCAGGCAGAGCTCAGCCTATTCCTGGTGCCTCCAAAAACGGCGGTGCCGGATGCAGAGATCCATGGGGCTGCTGAGATCCCCCTGGAGATTCGTGGGATGCAGAGATCCCCCTGCAGATCCAGGGGATGCAGAGATCCCACTCAGCCCCCCCGGAGCAGCCACGCTGGAGCACGGCGATGCCTGAGAGGAGGCTGTGACCCCGTGTCCAGAGGGCGCCGCTGGAGCAGCCTGTCCTGCAAGGGACTGACCCCGGGCACAGTGACCCACGCTGCAGCACTTTGGAGGGGGCTGTGCCCCATGCGATGGACTCAGCTTGGGAAGTTCCTGGAGAAGTCTCCGGTGGGAGAGAGCTCAGGGTGCAGCAGGGGAACGACTCCTGTCCCTGAGCAGAGGGAGCAGCCCCGGGGCATGAACTGAGCACGGCCCATTCCCTGTCTCCGGCACTGCCGGGCTAGGAGGTGCAGCTCCAAGGAGGGAGGCGTGGGGGAAAGCTGCATTTAAGGGTCTTTACTTATTTCTCATATCTTGCTCTGAGTTTTTGGAGTTTTCTGTCAGAAATCTCTCCCCTCCCCCCACTCATCCGCAGGGCTTTGGGCGGTTTTCCCTTTTTGGGGAAATCAAAGCGATGCACTGATGTTCCTAATTACGGGTAGGAGAAGTGAGGCTCCAGGGCTTCCCGCTGAGCGGGCCACCCCCCGAGGCGCAGTGCCGGGAAAGCCGTGGCGGGAGTGCGGAGAAGTTTGTTTGTGTTTTCAGCTCAATCCCCCTCGGGGCACGGCCCGTTCCAGGGCTGTTCCTCAGCTCCGGCTCTGCCCTCACGCAGCCCGGGGGCCCTGAGAGCGCGGGGCGAGGCGGTGCCGTGTGCAGAGCCCGCCCCCGGGTTGCGATTGGGCGATGGTGGCGTCAGTCGTGGTTGTGGCGCGCTGATTGTGGTGGGAGCGGGGCGGAGCAGGGCCCCGGTGGCGGGCTGAGGGCGGCCGTGGCTGGGCAGCGCGCCATTGTCGGAGCGTGTGTGCGGGCCCGGGAGCGGCGGCAGCGGGCGGAGCGCGGTGAGGCGGCGGCGGAGCTCGGAGGCGGCCGCAGCGCAGGTGGGAGCCGCGCTGGGTTGTGCGGGGGCTCGGCGCTGGCTGCGGGCCTCGGGGGCGGCAGGGGTCTCAGGCGGGTTCGTTGTGCCGTGTCCGGGCCGCGTTGGCCCTGGCCTGAGGGCGCTGCGGGAGCGGCTGCCCGCGGTCTCCTTGCGGCCGCTGCCTCGGCAGGAGCCGCTGCCGGAGCAGCGCTGGCTCGGCCCGGTTCCTGTGGCTGGGACAGAGGTGGCTGCCCCGTGGCCGGGGCTGTGCGGGGAAATTCCCGTGGCCGGAGGTTTTGTGCCCCAGAGGAGACAGAGGAGTCCCTGTACAAGTGACTTTATTGCTGAGCAGAGGAGAGGCCGTGGGGCATTTGCCGTGCGGTCTCTGCCATTGTTGTAGTTCGCAGCCTCCTTTTTATCTTCATTTTCCCGGCCTCATCTCCCTCTCCCTTTGCCCACTGGCTGAGGTGCTTGCAAGGTTCAAACCTCCCGATCCGCCAACTGCATGTCCTCGTTAATGTGCACCCCCACTTTTGTAGAACAGCCGATATTCGCGGCTCTGTCAAGTCTTTGTTCTTCTGGAAGTTCAGGAATTCAGCGGGACTTTGTCTGAGTAGCCGTCCATGTTAATTAGTAATATTTTTTGAAACTGATGGTTTCTCCCTTCCTTATCTACGAGTCACTGACCCAATGTCCAGGGAGATTCACTCAGTGAATTTCTTTTTCTTTTTCTGGCCTTTTTTTTTTTTTTTTTTTTTTTTGCCTTACTGAGTTTTTTTGATCAGGAGGCCTGGCTGCCTCTGCATCCCCTCACTCCGCTGCTGAATGAGCTGCACTCTCAAGGTGTGGAGCATGGTAAAAAGATGAGAGTTGTTCTAGCACATCAGAGGAGAAACAGAGAGAAGAAACAGCATTCGTTTAACCCATGGTCTGCCAGGGAGCCACAAAACCGTGTCCCGTTCCCATCCTTTCCACGTTTGGACTGGTACATGAGCTGCTTTCTTTTTTCCTTTGTTATCTATTTCACCACTTTTCCATTGTCATCCATTTGCCAACAGCAGTTTGAGTCATTGAATTTTCCACAAACTCCTCCTTTTGCTGCTAACAGATGATCTGATCCCATCCCATGGTGAAGTGTTGTGTTCCTCACTTCAGTGGATTGCTCAGCAGGAAGGTCAGGAGCTGGAGCTGTCTGGTTGGTTATTCCGAGGCCAGCTTGTAATCTAATGATGGCATTGAAATGAGAAATGGGTTCTGTGGCTCCTGATATGAATTGGTTTGGGTTCGCAGGGGCTGGTCCATGGTGTTGTAGGATTTGTTCTGGTGGGCGTTGATGTTTTTCCCATTGTTCGCACTGCCTCAGGAGCCAGGGCTGCATCAATTGCCGATTTTCTGTAATTTAAACATCAAATACTTGGATTCGCAACTGATTTCTCTGAAGTCGTAGTACAAAAACCCCCAGTGCTCTAATATAGCCTATATAGAATAGACAGTGACAGCACATGTTGGAGTGGGCAGAGGGATGATTCCCCCGCACTTATTTTAGTGAAGTTTTCACAACTTTCTCGATTTGCTGTTTCCCTTTGCAGCTTCACCCGTTTCTGTTGCAGGGTCAGATATCTTCACCCTGGGCTCTGCCTTGAGCTGTGCAAATTCCGTCAGTGCAGGCAGGCAGGTCTTGGGGTGAGGGGCAGAGGGAATCAGCCCGATTCCTGCCCCAGGCAAGAGACCCAGGTACATTGCCCACACTTGGCCCAGCAGTGTTAATTTGCATTTCTAAAGCTCCTCTCCAGGCTGACTAGAACCAAAGCTTCTCTTCCAGGGCAGTAATCTGGGGGCTCCCTTGTTCCTTTCCCACCACCTTCCCTTGCTTTTTTTTAATGCCTTTTTTTTTCCTTTTTTAAAATAGTATTCTGTTAACTGTTTATGAGTTAAAGTGTTGCATTTAAACCTCTTCTAGTTTTTCAAAATGCATCCTAAAGGTGAGCATGGAGAAACGCAGACCAAAATTGTGCCATCACTGAGACATGCACACTCATACCCAAAAACCCTCTACTTCTCCTAAGAATAAAATATGATTCTGACACCCCTGACCCAAACCTTACTGACCAAAAGAAGGATTATTAAGAAAAAAACATTTTAATGTTGTAATCTTGTCACCAAAATGGTGGGAAGAGCCAAAAATCTCCAACGTTTCAGTGTTAAAGAGTCAAGGCATTACTTGGTTCTGACCAGGATGTGCAACAGAAATCATTTCACCCACACATAGCCCAGGTGTGCAGAGAAAATTGTTCAATGACACGTGAGTTTTACTAGATTTTTCCTAAACTTTATACCATCCAAAACCCATAGAAATCCACTGGTTTAATGTTCATTGCTTCCAAGTTGTGTAAGTTTTTAGTATTTGGTGTCCTATTGGACCCGGATTTCTTCCCCTCTGATGTGAATTCGGTCTCCACACTGCTGGATTTCCTTCCCAGCCTTTTCCAGACCAGGTGTCTCCAGCTCTGCCGGGGCAGTGTCTGGGGTAGCTGTTGGTTGCTGTTTGCTGCTGGGCGTTGATGTTTTGTTGCTGGTCGTTATCTCTGTGGGTGTCTTTTGGGCTATTCCCAGTCTGTTCTGATATTAAACTCATCTCCATTGAGTGGTGTAACATCCCTTAAATAAAACTTTTGAAATTCCTTTCCCCAAGGCAAAGACAAACCAAGCCTGAGCAGAGAAATAAGATTTAAAATAACCCAAATGGGTACATTTTGCAGCAGTGCAATCGCAGGCAGCCCAGAGTGTGGATGTGAGTGAGCCCCAGAGTGGAATTGTGCCGTGGTGTTCCCCAGCAGCTGTGGCAGTGCAGGCGCAGAGAGCGCTGAAGCTGCAGCGGTGGCAGCAAGGCTTGGCCCCAGTGGCTGGAGATGGCAGAGGAGGGTGGCCAGGATTGCAGAGGATTGCAGCAGAGGATCTGTGGGCAGGCGCAGGGGCTTGGCCCGCTGTGGAGCCCTGGCTGCTGCTGCGTTGCCTTCAGGGCAGGCTCAGGGGCGGCCTCCCATGCTCCTGCTGCAGGCGGGAAGTGCAAATCTCCGGGGCTTCAGAGCCCTTGAGGCCAGGCTGAGGGATCCCGCCGTGTTCGGCTGTGCTGGCGGCTGTTTGTGGCCTCAGGGACACTTGGCATGGGCCCCTTGGCCGCCAGTGGTGCTGCTTTGCACTCCTTAGGCAGGAGCCGATGTCCTGGCTGGGTGTTGGCAACAGCAAAGTGCCAGGGCAGGCTCTGTGCCAGCCCAGCTTCCTGTGGGAGAGATTTCACACGAGACAGGATTCTGGCCACAGCCTGCTTTAAATGTACATCCCTTATCTCCACCCTGCACTGGGTGCAGAATTACCAGGGTAAGGAATTCCAGACATCAATTCCAAGGGAGATAATTGAATATTTGCTGTGAGTCTGGCTCTTCTTCTTGCCAAAGCCAATGGCAAAAGCCGTACCCATGGTATCTTGGTTTCTATCACCACCTTCCAGAGGTGTTTCTTTCTTTCTTTCCCCATTTATTCTTTCTACCCGACCTGAGCTCTGGGGGTGCCAGGGGTTATGGAGGTCCCATTGTATTCCTAAAGCTGCCATAACCCCCTGAAGGATCTTTCCTGCAAAATGAGTTCCACTATCTGAGTCTATTGCTTCCACAATCCCTATCTTGCATTTGATTTAAAAATACCCTAATAAGTGATGCAGTGGTTGCTGAAGCAGTCAGAATTGCTTTTGCCCCCCTGTTAGGTGCCATGGTGTCAGCAGAAGATATTGAAGCCTTCCTGCTCAGGGCATTTCAGTGCCAGGCTCTCACAAGCACCCACAGCTCCGCGGGTTGAGCTGAGCATGGGGCGGTGCCCTGCGCTTTGTCTGATTCCCCTTCCTTCCCTCCCCTGGAGCAGGGTGTTGCTTTTTGACACCACTTGTCCTGGTTGCTTCAAAGTACTTTGGAGAGGCTCCACGTCTAATTTTCCCTCTTTCCCTGGGCTGCCCACACTTCTGGGTTCACTTCAGCATAGGCCTGGCCAGACTTTTGACAGAGAGGTACAACAGAACTGGCCTCTGGATCACCTTTTATAAAATTAATTTGCATTCCCAGTTTAGCGATCAAATCCCTTCCCAGTAAATCATGATAACAATTAGGACCAAATAAAAATTCGTGCATTTCAAGTCCATCTCCCAGATCTACTAATAGTGGTTGAATAAAACCATACATCTTTCCCACTTATCCCCTCAATAATCAAACATATTTCTAGCATTTTTTCCTCCTCGGGTCTAACATTCAGAGTGGATTGAGAGGCCCCCTGTGTCCATCAGAAAATGCCTCCTCTCAATGCAGACCCACCCTGAATGTTCCCAAGGGCTCTGGGTGTGGAGGGTCCCTGGTGTGATGGGAGCTGTGACAGCCCTGCCAATCCATGTCCATCAAGGGTGGACTTGCTGGTCCTGCGGGTGCTGCTGTCTCTGCTTGCAGTGTCCTTGTGGCCTGCAGCTGGAGCCCTGATTCCTTGCCAGGGGCTGTTTGGGTGGGCTCTCCCCTGGCGAGGAGGGCAATGCCTCTGCCAGGTGCTTGTGGCCGAGCCCGTGCCCTGGGTGCTGGGGCCCCCTTGGGCCCTGGGGTTGATCCCTCAGGGGCTGTAGGAACTGTGCCGAGGCCTTTGCCTTCAGCTTGGCCTTTTTCTGCTCTCTTCTTGCATTCACCTGCTGTGCCTTTGTGCCCAAGTGCTGCAGGGCCTTCTTGTGCCCCTCCTGCAGCCCCCCTCAGTGCCTGTGGGTGCTCATCCTCTGACAGCTGCTGAGCTTTCTCCAAAATCATTCGTTTCTGTGGTGATCCCAACAAAATCCTTGGAAGAAAATCTGAATCCTTCCATGTGCAATCCACATTTCCCAGATGTTCCTTGCTCCCCCTCCCTGTGCTCAGGGTGCCCTCCCCAGCCCGTGTCCCAGAGCCGGTCCCTGTCCTGCCGCAGTGTCCAAAGGCGCCCCCGGCGGGCAGGGCCGGCAGCTCCCCGGGGCCGGGCAGCGGCCGGGGCGTCCCACAGCCTCCTGGGGGCCGGGGGCCACTGCCGGCCCTGCCCGGGGCTGGTGGGGTCAGGCAGCGCCCGGCGCTGAGCCCCGGCTGCCCCACAGCCCCGGCCCGGCCCCGCAGCTCCGCACAGGCCCCCAGCCCGTGCTCCCGGTCCCGCACCTCTGCGCCCGGTGCTGCCGCTGCCCCCACAGAGAAACCCCCTGAAACCCTGACCTCCTTGTTTTCCTCTCCTGGAAACCGGGGATACAAATGATCAGCTGGCAAATTTTGAGGATAAGACCCTGCTGAAAAACATCCCAATCCTCAGTATTTTTCTCTTTCTCCTCTTTTCTTTTTCTTACCCCATAGATTCCTCCTGCTGCTTCTTGCCTTAACTGTGTCCCTGCACACTCCCCTTCACCCAGTCTCTTCTGAGCACACCAACACCATCCATCCCCTGTTGTTTAAATCCCTTCTCCACTTCTCTTATTGCCTCCCCTGGGTGTCCAGTCTTTAATTACCTCTGGGCGAATGTGCAAACTCCCTCAACCTTCTCCCAAGGGACCCTTCAGAGATATTTGGGATCATCATCCCTTTGGCACAGGACCCCTTCCTGGCTTCACCTTTTCTACCCTCCATGGGTGCCCTGCCATGTTCACTTGCCAAAGATCCCAGTGCACTCACTGATGAGATTTTCAGTGCTCTCTCCCTGCTGACTCTTCACAGGCCCCCCGATGTGTCACTCGTCTGTCTCCTGGTCACTCTTGGGTACCCAATCAATCCCCGGTGCCGCCGCCCCCCAAGGGAGCCGATCACCCAACCTGGGTGAGGCACCTTCAGCTGCACTCACTGCCCGCCGCCCCGGACGGTGGAAGGAATTCTGGACAAGTCCCAAGGTGTGTGGAAAAATTGACATCACCAGAGGTTTCTGTCCACAAAGCAGACAGAGGAGTCCTGTAAAAGTAATTAAATTCCTAAAGAAAGGGAGAGGCCATGGGACATTTCCTATGGTGTCCCTCCAATTGTTGGAGGACACAGCTTCATTTTCATCCTAATTTTCCCGGCTGCATCTCCATCTTCCTTTCCCCATTGGGTGGAGTACTTGAGAGCTACAGATTTCCCAATCCACCTACTACATATCCCCTTGATATGCTTCCTACTTTTGTATAGCAAACGATATTCATGTCTCTGTGAAGTCTTTGTTCTTCTTCTCCAAGTTCATGAATTTAGCTGGACCTTGGCTGAGCAGCAGTCTGTGACATCAATTAAGAACATTTTCTGAAACTGATGGCTTCTCCTGTCGCTTCCTTATGTACAAGTTCCTGGCTCTATCTCTGAGCAGATTCACAGCATCTGTTTGTAAAGACACTTTCCTCTTCTTCCTTTCATGGGTTCCCCCGTTTGTGGGCCATCCCCCCTGGAGCAGGGTGTCTCCCCTTGCTGCAGCCCCACCCTCAGGCAGTGCTCAGCCAATCAGAGCGCGCAGCGCTGATGACTCAGCAGTTGTCAGGCAGATCGGCAGCTCCCAGCGTTCCCCACCTGCACCCCCCCTCGGCCCCAGCGCCCCCCTTGAGGGGAATTTGAGGGAGGTGGGAGTGGGGCAGCGCCCAGGCCGGGCCCCCCCGCGCTGTCCCGGCGGGAGCGGCTGCAGTGGGGAGCGAGTGCGGGCGGGAGCGGCCGAGAGCCCAGCGCTGCCCCAGCCCGGCCTGCCCCAGCTCCATCCCTGCCCCTGCCGTGGGATGCTGTGGGTCTGGGGGAAAGGGGGAGCCGGCAGTGGGTGCTGGGCCTGGGGCAGGAGGAGAAGGGAAGGAGAAGCAGGGTTGGAGAACAAAATGGTCAAACGCTGCATGTGGGCGAAGAACATGGGATTGTGCAGGAGATGGAGGAGTAGTAGGAGGAAGAAGAGTGTGAGGAAGAGCAGGAACAGAGGAGGAGGAGGAGCAGAAAGAGACGGCACCACGCAGTTCTACTCCTCCATGTATCTGCAGCCTCCCCCCCAGCCCCAGGAGCTTTGTCCCCCCCATATGCAACACATGACCGGGGGAGGGGGAATCCATGACTTTCACAGGGACTGAATCTTTGTGTTTCTGAGCTTTATTGGGCAAATGTTTGTGCTTTTGTTTTTTGTGAGGGCTGAATCTTTGTATTTTGGAGGAGGTTTTTGCTGAATATGACGTTTGGGAAGTTTTTGATCTGCATCTTGATGTTTAGAGGATTTTTGTGCTGAATCATGGTGTTTTGGAGGTTCTTTCAGACACAAGAAACCCAATGACTTTCCCAGATGTACTTGGGCACGGCGGTTTTGCAGTCCAAGCTGCTCTCCTCTTGATTTTTTCCCTAGACCAGGATTTTTCATTCCCAGGGTGTGGCCTGATGGAGGAGGAGGAGGAAAAGCCCCAAATGTACCTCATGAAGAGGGGCTGCAAACCGTGCCCAGGGGGCTCTGGGGAGGAAAGAGCCCCCGTGAGCCAGGCATCCATCCTGCGATCCAGCCAGAGCTCGGAGCTGGTGGAGAAGCCTCATGGCAGGGAGAAGCCACACAGGTGCTTGGAATGTGGGAAGTGTTTCAGCTGGAGCTCCACCCTGAGGCAGCACCAGGTCATCCACACTGGGGAGAGGCCCTTTGAGTGTGAGGAGTGTGGGAGGAGTTTCAGCCACAACTCCATCCTGATCCAACACCAGAGGATCCACACTGGGGAAAAGCCCTTTGAGTGTGTGGAGTGTGGGAAGAGCTTCAGGCAGAGGGGCCAACTGATACGACACCAGGTGATCCACACTGGGGAAAAGCCCTATGAGTGTGAGGAATGTGGGATGAGCTTCAGCCAGAAGGGCCACCTGATGCAACACCAGATGATCCACACTGGGGAAAAGCCCTTTGAGTGTGGGGAATGTGGGAAGAGCTTTAGAGGAAGCTCAGCCCTGATTCGGCACCAGGTGATCCACTCGGGGGAACGGCCCTACATCTGCTTGGAATGTGGGAAGAGCTATGGGTGGCACTCCGACCTGAGAAAACACCACCAGCGCGTTCACTCTGGGGAGAAGCCCTACGAGTGTCCTGAGTGTGGGAAGAGGTTTCAGAGGAGCTCTGATCTCTCAGACATGAGCGGATTCACACAGAGGAGAGGCCCTTCCGCTGCTCCGACTGTGGGAAGGGCTTCAAGCAAAATTCCAAACTCATCATCCACCGGCGCATCCACACCGGGGAGAGGCCCTACCAGTGTCCTGAGTGTGGGAAGAGATTCTCACAGAGCTCTCACTTGACAGAACACCAACGGAGGCGCCACTAAGGGAAGCCCTGTGAGTGCCTCAAGTGTGGGAAGAGCTTTGTGCGTTGCTCCAGCTCCATCCCCCATGAGAGGATCCACGTTGGATGATCCCCAGTGACTGTTGTTGGGCAGAGCCCTGGTCATCCATGGTCCTGGTGATCCGTGTTGGGAAGACACCTGGCTTGGAGACTCCACGTCTTCCTGGTTCCCTGTGGGCAGCTAGATAAACCCAGCAGCAGGAACATGTATTGGAACACAGACCAACAATGGGAATTCCTTGGGGAGAGCAGATTTGTCGTCTTTCAACCCCATAAAATCTTTTGCATTCAATCCTATCTTTGGTGACATCAGGGAGTACTGAATGGTGTTGAAGGTATGTTCAGGGTGGACTTTATGATGCTTGTATCCCCAGTCTGTTCTGTTCGTGCTGAATAATAAGTTTTGTACCTTTAAGACTTGTCCTGAGAGTGAACGGGGGAGAGAAGCAGCACACAGTTTGTTTTCAGACACTGCACTCACTCCTCCACATTCCTGCTCCTGCACTGTGTTGTCTGTGGATGGACAGACAGCGGGACAGAGCTCTCCTTTGCTTGTAGTTAGTTTTAGCTAGCTGAGGCAAAGAAGTTCCCTGGACTGTGGGGTTTTTTCCATTTTCTTTGGACCTGTTTAACCTGCTCTGGCCTGAACACCAGAAGAGCATTGGCAGTTCACACCTGTGGCCCGCCAGGCTGAGCCTGGGCCGCAGCATTTCCAGCGCTGGAGGGACTGATAAGAGACTGAGTGAGCCAAGCTACAGCCCACAGAGGGACTTTGTGAGTTTGTCTCTCTTTTAGAGTAGCAAGAGGTTTTATTGTTTAATATTGTTTAGGTTTTGTTGTGTAATAAACAGTTTTTTCCACTTTTCTCCAAGGAGGTATTTTATTTTTCCTGAACCAGTTGGGGAGGAGGTGATTGAATCTGCTTTCTAGAGAAACCCCTTTGGGGGTTCTCTCCCAAATTTGCCCTGAACCAGGACAAGGTCTTTTCCAACTTCACGGATTGCTTGATTTTGATTTCCTGTTGCCCAAGGGTGTCTCCCGTAGGCAAATGGTGAAAAACTGGGGAAAAGACCAAGATTTTTGAGACAGTGGGATAGAAACTCCACCAAAAAAAGGTTCTTGCCTTCTACCCAAGCACATGGATCCTCAGCCGGCACAGACACAGAAATCCTTTTCTTTTGGCCATGATTTTGTTTTCATTTCTTTTTATCGCTTTAAAATATTCAATATTGAGGTAAAAATAGACATTGAACTAAGACATGGGTGTGCTTATGGTAGGACAGACATGGACACATGGAGAGTGACACGGGGATGCATGGACATGAACAGGGATGGGGACATTGTGGGGACATAGGGGGACATGGGCATGGATGGAGATGTGGGGGACAATGACAGGGATGGAAACATGGTGGGGAGACAGCCATGGGTGAGGACATGGTGGGACATGGGCAGTAACATGTGAGGACATGGCCATGGCCGGTTCCATGGGGAGAACTTGCAGGGGATGTGAGGGATGCTGGGTTTCAGGGGGTTGAGGGTTCCTGAGAGGGACTTTGGGCTTGCTGAGGCCTTTGGGGACCCCAGGCCGAGCGGCTCCGGCTGTGCTGGGAGACCCTGGGGGGAGGTTCTGGGGCAGCTGCTCAAGGACCCCCTGCCCTGGAGCCCCAGCCAGGCATTGGGCTCCTGGAAGGGAATGAATGTCCTTGTCCCCAGGAGGGAAATCCCAGCATCCCCAGGGTGTCAGGGGCAGCTGAGAGGCCACAACAGGGAGGGGAAAGCCAGAGAGAGCTGTCACACTCCTAAGCTACACCCCAAAAGTCCCAAAACTCAGGGATTCCTCCCAGGAAAAAGCAGCCAGGAGATTCATTAATTGAGGGAAAGGGGGGATGTGACCCCCCAGACTGAGCAGGAGGGGCCTGGAACCCCCAAAACCAAGCCCAGGGGCGAGGGGTGGGGCTGGAGGGACAATGGGGACGGGGCAGAAGAGCGGGGAAAAGAGAGGGATGGGACCCCCAATGTGCTTGGGAGAGGTCTTTGGGTTGGGGGAATGATAGGTGAGGGAAGGGAACGGTGGGGATGGGACAGAAAAGGGTGGTTCCATGGGGATCCCTTTGTGTCCCCATCACTTGATTCCTGGAGTGATTCCCTGGGGCTCTGGGGGGAATGGATCCACATTGGGCGGGTCCTCAAGCCTCCTGCCCATCCCTGGGTGGGCAGGGAGGAGGAGCAGGAGGAGGGACACAGAGGAGGATGGGGAAAAAGAGGAGCAGGAGCAGGAACAGGAGGAGTAAGAGAAGGAGCCACAGCAGAACCATGCTGTTTTCCCGCCCGCCTGCTGAGTCTGGAGCTCCCTTGGCCCTGGCAGCATCGACCCCCGGATCTCACAGGTGAGCCAGGAGGGGGAGCTCACCCCAAATCCATCAGGGGGGTCTCTGGGAGGGTTTGTTTCACGGGAGATGATGTTTGGATCTTGCAGGGCTCCAAAGGTGAGATGCAGATGCCCCTTTGGAGAATTGTGGCGGGTTCCTCTGTACTGGCTGGGGCAGTGGTGCCAGTTGCGGGGGGCACATTGGTGTTGGGGCTCTGATTGGCATCAGAGTGGGGGGAGCAGCAAAGGCCAATCCCGGAGCTGAGGGATCCTGGTAGCCTGGAGGGGTGGGGGAAGCTGGAGATGAGCAGGGTCTGGGTCCACCCAACTGTGAACAGGGCAGTTACTTCTGAGCTGGACTTGGGCAGTAGGACCAAGGGTCTCATCTGTTGTTTTTCCCCCAAGCCAGGATTTGTCAATCCCAAACTTTGTCTGGATGGAGCTGGAGGAGGCTGCAAGGAAAAGGAAGATGGCCTGGGACACTGAGGCAGGTGAGGAGGAAGTCACTGCCCCTTTCCCCCTCTCCTCTGCTCCATGTCTCAGCCCAGCATTGCCCCTGGCTGCAGGACAACCCCACTGCTGACACCGTCCTGCCAGGGATGAATTGGTGGGATCCCTTCCCCTTCCCTCTAGCACAGAGGCAAATCCCATCCTCTCCTTGTCCACAGCTCTTTCCTCTTCTCTTTCTGTCCTTCTTCCTTCCTCATTCCTTCCTTGTAGGTGTGACGGGGGGTCAGCATGGTCGGGATGGACAGAGACGAGATATCTCTGCAGCCAGGTCGTGGAACTGGCAGTTTATTGCAAAGGGCCTGGGTGCAGGGCCCTGCTGGGAGCTGCCAGCCACAGCTCGGAGCAGGGCCGAGAGAAGAGAGGGGGAGAGAGGATGAGAAGGTAAGAGCGTAAAAGCCTAAGAGACTAAGAGGGGTAAGAGCTAAGAGCTAAGAGGCGAGAGTAAGAGTAAGAGGTAACAGTAAGTAAGTAAGAGCTAAGAGAGCGAAGTTCCCATTACAGTGCAATAAATCATCTTCTGTGTTGAATATTCTGATTCTTACCAACCAATCTAGTACAAGATACAAATCCTATAGCATTTCCATATAGCCTATAAGAATCACTACATTACAATACTGTGCTACATTTTAAACCCTAAAAACTCCTCTTTGAACTCTTCTGCCAAGCTAGTGGGGTCTGCTCTGACCCTTGGACCTGCAAGCAGAGGGTATTGTTTCATCAAAAGGGGATTACCTTCAGTGGCCACACCGCTGTTTTCCTGTTGTTCAGTAACTAAGGGATCTCAAAGCTTGCTTTCATTTCAATCTAGCTTATAGTTTCCATATTCTCAAAATCTTTTGCCAGGCAATCATATTTACTATAAGGCTTTCCTGTTCCATCCTCCCCAACACTTCCTCTCCTTTTCTTTCCTTACCCCAGGCATTGAGCTGCAGATGGAGACCAGGGAGAACAAAACCCTCTGGTATTCACATTTCTTTGAATAGAGACATAATACTCTCTCACAGGATTTTTCCTGGGAAGCTGTGGAAAGGCTGAGAAAGCTCAGAGAGGAAGAAAACAATTCTTATCTCACTTGCTGCTCCTGTTTGGCACATGTGGAATATGTTAATGGAGATTGTTTACCAAGAGTAATTTGTTAATTGGACACTGGTGATGGTTGTTTGGGCTGATTGACCAATTAGGTCAAAGCTGGGTCGTGACTGTCTAAAGGGTCAGAGGTTTTCCTTTAGTATGTAATTTAGTATAGATTTAGTATAGCAATAGTGTAATGTAGTATAATATAGTATAGAATAAAGCATTTATTCAGCCTTTGAAATCATGGAGTCAGAGCACATCATTCCCTGGATGGGTGAGACAAAGTAGAAATTTAACAGGATAGAAATACATTTTTGGATTTAGGTGAAAAGTGCTGTTCTGAGCCTGTAACTTGTTTATCTGCGCTTAAGACTCCCTGTTCTCGCGAGAGAGAAAAAAAGAAAGAAAGAAAAATCTTGTGCTCACAGAACCACCTCAACCAAGAGAAGGAATTCAAACTCCCAAGATAAGCAGAGGCCCCTTTGTCAGGGCCAAAGGCTGAGGCTGACCAGAGAGCTCTCTGCGCAAAGGGCAAGGACTGATAAAAACTAATTGCAACTTGTAACGTGAAATCAGTAAAATTAATATGAATGAGACTATATGCATATGTATAAGCAAGGGGGAGTTCTCAGGGGTGTGCATGTCCTTTAGGGAGAACAACGATTCCACATGCGTCCAGCGCTGTAATAAACATACCGGCTTTACAACTTTTTACAAAGTTGTGGAGTTTCTCTTTTTTTTCCACGAATCATTTTGGCGATCCAGCCAGGAGATTGTCTGTCCTCGCAGAGGCGGAAGGGAGGATGGACTCCAAGGCACACCCTGGGATTTTCCTGGAGGAGCTCCGCTCCATCTTGGCTTGCCTCCTGCGGATACAGACAATGACCTGCTGGTGTGCAGATACACGGTATGTCTGTCAAAGGGCCCGGGGGAGATAGGGCTGCTGATAAGTCACTCAGAGACTTCTGAGTGCACAGCCTCGTCCCTGTGCTTGCGGGCAGCCATCAACCCAGAGCACGGTCGGCAGCAGAGGTTCCCAGTTCATAGCGCGACTGGGAACGGGTTCATTGTTCAATAGAGTGGCCGCTAGTGACTCTGGGGTGAGCCGAGTGAACCCGAACTTTGTGTGCTTGTGGTGTCTGGACATTGTATGGTTAATGCGTTGTGTGGTTAATGTTAGTGTGCTTGTAATTGTGTGAGTGCGTGGTGTATAAAAGAGACGGAGTGAGCGAGTGAGTGTACCCACAGCGTGCGGGGGGAGTTCTGCCCGTGTCTGAAGCGGCCAGGTGAGGCCTGGAGCACCGGCTGGGGCAGGCTGTGAGGGCAGGGAACACCCTGCGGAGTAGTAGAACAAGTGGAGAAACGTGGGTGAGGACATTTATATATGTATTGTGTTTTAAGGTGGTGATGTGTGATTTGTGTAGATTGTGCACATTTTAACTGTGGCTAGACGAACTCAGGGGATTCCTCTGCCCCAGCAGTTTGGACTTGATCCCTGGAATTTTTGTGTGCTGTTAATTTTGATTGTGTCCAGAGTGTGTGAGGACCAGAAGAAGCTGATAAGCTGATGTGGGTAGATGCTCAAGTGTTATATGTTGGGTTGTGTCGAGAAAAGTGGGCACTTTAAGAGATACCCCTTTCCCAGTGAGTTTGTGTGGTTCTTCCCCTGCATTGTGGTAATTTGATTCTCAGTTTTATAGGCTTGTGTTTGTGGAGGTTTTAGGATTTTGTTTGCAACAAGTGTAACATTTTGCGTGGAAAAACTGCAGTAGAGTGATTGATGTTTAACTGTGGTAAAACAAATTAAAGGAATTCCAGGAATTCCCCTTCCACAGCAACCTAAGCCCTGACTCTCTTGAATTTGAGATGCAGGATGTGTGTGTGGGTGTGTGGGTTTGTGTATCTGTGTTTGTGGGCATATCAGAGTTTTTGCTGTAACAGGAACAGCTTTTTGCAAGGCAGCAAAGTGAGTGTCAGTAGAAACAATGCTTGAATTAGATTGTGCGGGAAGAGAACTGGAAAAGAATGAGATTTCATAAAGCAGAGTTTAGGTGGAAGAGACCAAGACAGGCACTTTATAATTTATGTTATTCTAAGGAAACAAAGGCTACTCAGAGAGCTCTAAGGAATTTAGTAGCAACCGGTCACGAGAAGCAAAGAAGTAACAGGGTATTTGAATTATTAGAAAAGAGAGTTTCAAGTAATTTAAGAAACCCAGCAGAAATAATTAAAGCTGAGTGCAGTCAGCCTCTTTTATACCCCAAGACTTTGAATTAAGGCGAAGAGTTGGGATGGGGTAGAAAGATGGGAGCTAAGAAAATGGAATTTTTAGTAGACATAGGGGCAGCAAACTCAGTGTTAAATAAAGCCTCGATGCCTATAACAGATGATTATGTTATGGTAAGAGGGCAACTGCCCAATCTGAAAAACCATATTTTGCAAACCATCAAAATATTCAGAGTTTTTTGTATATGCCCAACTCTCCAAAGGCCTTGTTGAGTAGGGACTTGTTGGAGCAGCTGGAAGCAAAGATCCCATTTAAAGATGGGGAGATTATTTTAGAGGTAAAGGATCAAGAATATGTAGATATATTGAGCTTAATTTTAACAATTAGTGAAAGTGAAATGAAAATAAGGATGAAATTAACAAGAAAATAATGGATCCAGTGTTTCCTGGGGTATGGGCCTCTAACATAGCAGGGAGGGCAGAGAATGCACCTTCTGTGCAAGTTAAGGAAAACAACCAGCTAGGGTCAGGCAGTACACCTTGTGGCAAACCCATACACCCTACTAACATGTTTGGCACCTGAGCTAACCTAGTTTACTGTTTTAGATCTGAAAGATGCCTTCTTTTGCCTCCCTTTCCATGAAGCCAACCAAAAAATTTTTGCATTCAAATGAGAAAACCCTAAAAGCAGTCGCAAAACCCAGCTCACATAGATTGTGTTGCCTCACGGCCTTCAAGGCTTCAAAATTCCCCTACTCTGTTTGGAGAACAATTTACAAAAGACCTAGAGTCCTGGGAAGCTCCACAAGAAGAAGGAAGGCTGTTGCAATGCGTGGATGATTTCCTGATAGCCACTCAGACAAGGGAAGCATGTGTGGTCTGGATGGTAAAGCCTTTTGAATTTCCTAGGGCTCCAGGATACAGAGTGTCAAAAAAAAAAAAAAAAAGCACAGGTAGTGAAACAGAAAATAATCTACCTGGGGTATGAGGTCAATACTGGGCAAAGGATTCTGTAGTCACTAACCTTGTGAACCCAGCTTCTTTTCTCAGTGGGATCAAGGAGAAGCAGTCCACCACGATTGCCTGGAGACCATTGAAGCTACTTACTCCAGCTGCCCAGACTTGAAGGACGCTCCTTTGGATGGGGCAGAGACCTGGTTCACTGACAGGAGTTGCCACATTGCCAGTGGAAAGGGACATGCTGGATATGCAGTCACTACCTGCAGAGAGGTAATAGAATCTGGACCCTTACCAGCAGGCACCTCTGCACAGAAGGCTGAAATAATTGCACTGACCCATGCCTTGGAAATGGCAAAAGGAAAGAGAATAAACATCTATACAGACTCGAGGTATGCATTCGGAGTCATGCATGCACGTGGAGCCACCTGGAGAGAGAGGGGACTGCTGACCTCACAAGGAGAGAACATCAAACATGCACAATAGATAATCTGGCTGCTGGAAGCAGTTCAGCTGCCTGAAAAGTTTGCAATTATGCATATTAAGGCACACCAGAGAGTGAGCTCAGAATTGGAAGAAGGAAATGAGCTGGCAGATAGAGAGGCAAAGGAAGGAGCAAAAGGTGAGGTAACTGTTGAAGGAGCTCTAATTCCAGGTGGACAATTTCCCATAAAGGTAAGCCAGAATACAATGAGAAAGATAGAAAACTAATCAAAGATCAAAGAGGGACATACAACAAAGAAGGGTGGGCTACCATTGAAGGGAAGCTGTAATCCCTTCCCATTTGTTGTAGTCACTAGTAAGGGAGGAGCACCAGAAAACACACTGGGGAATAGATGCCCTGAACACCCATTTGATTGAGAGAATCGTTGCCAGGAATTTATATGCCACTATTACTCAAGTGACAGTGTGATCTTTGCCTCCAGACTAACCCCAAAAATACCCCCAGACCAAAACTTGGTCAGACTGGGAGGAACCATGGGCCTGGACAGCAGTGGCAAATTGACTTTTCAGAACTCCCAAGGAAAGGGGGGTACCGGTATTTATTAGTATTGACAGATACATTTTCAGGGTGGCCAGAAGCGTTCCCCACCACAACTGTCAAGGCTTGAGAGGTGACTAGGCTATTATTACAAGAAATAATATCACACTTTGGAGTTCCAGCCGCAATATCCTTGGATAGAGGATCACATTTCATTTCCAGAATAGTGCAACAGATGAGTAGCCACCTGGGCATAGATTGGGAACTTCACACTCCATACCACCCCAGTTGAGCAGCCAAGTAAAGAAAATGAATCATTTGATTAAGCAGCAAATTGTAAGACTGGGACAGGAAGTTAATCTGCCCGGGCCCCAAGCTCTTCCACTGGCACTGTTGCGAATTCAAACTAAACCTAGAGCTAAAGAAAGGCTGACTCCCTTTAAAATGCTTTATGGAACACGAAGGAAATATCCACCCACACGGGGGAGGTAGCATTGGCCGCCTACATGGTGGCTTTAAGTAAACAGCTCAGAGAAAATTAAAAATATGTGGCTGGAACTTGGAGCAGGGAGCTAGATGGACCAGTACATGTAATATATGGTAGGGATAATTCATGCTATTAATGTATGGTATAAAATATTGTGAAATCCAAACCATGTCTTTTGACTACCCCGGCCAGGAGCAGCTGTCATATTCAGATTCAACTAGTTCCCAGATGTACGTTAAGATAACGATCAACACCTTAAGGTAAGAATAGAAGCTTCCAGGACAATGATTGTTGGTTTCCCGAGTTGTCGCGAGCCACCCAAAAGCGATTATCGCCTTGCCAATTGCATCTGTCAAGATAGGCAGCAACACCACCCTGATACATCTGAATACACGGCTCCTCCGAAGCTGATTGACACCAATGGCACACCTGGATGAGGCTTTTGTCCACCTCTGCACATGGAAAGCAACAGCGATGCATGTGAAGAGACACAAAGCATCTTTGCCTCAGGCAGAATAAACTGTATAAAGCCTCCCTGCACGAAGCCATGAGCGTGAACTGGGGGGACTGACACTCGAGAGGTCCCGTGTTCACCCAGCGCCGATCCCGGGCTCTACGCTTTCTCTTTGGCTGTGGTGGTTTCGAAGACCGAACTTCGGTCTCGCAGACAAATTAATAAATCTTTGCTAAATTTTTGATAACTTTGGCTCACGATTCGATCATTTATAACAATCTGGTGACCCTGACATGATTTGAATTTGGGGCTCGGGACCCCTTCCCGCCCGAAGACGCTCCGCTGATTTCAGCAGTCTGAGCGGGATTGGAGTCCGCGAGGCCAATCAAAAATCACAGAACTGAAACCGGAGCCACAGCCAAAGAGGGATAAAAATGGGCCCAATTCTTGGAAACTCGGAAAGATCCAGGGGATCTCCAAGCCCGAGGTTTTTTCCACTCAGAAAATCAACACGCAGGAAGAATCCACGCAGGAAAAGGAACCATGAGTATCGCATGGTTGAGTGGGGTGTGACCGAACGTGTGTGTGAGACATGACTCTGTCACAGGGCAAGTGCAGACCCCATGATCACAGTTCCGCCATCCCGTGAGGGATGTGGTCGGTCAAGGGGGAAGCAGACGCTTTTTGCTTAACACACGCAGGACCGAGGCTCGCAGAGAGCTCGAGGGGGAAAATCCGTCATGGTTGGGTCAGGAGGGGGAAGAGACGGTCCTAGAAAATTCTAGGAGCCTGTCTGCCTTCTGATCCAGGGAAAACAGGTAAGAAAACCGGAGATCGGTCAAAAAGTCAGTGGAACGGTTCTCCGCTTGACTGAGTAAGACTGGCGGCATTTCTCAAACTCAGGAAATCGACATCAGACAAAAAATTGGGATTCGCAATGAGTGTCCTAGCTGGAGGAGACAAGGTGAGAAAAATTGCAGAAGGGATTTTTGGAAAAATGGGGTTGGGAAAGAGCAGGTTTCAGAGGAAATCCCAGGAAACCCCAGGGTCCCAGGAAAGTTCTGCCAGAAATCCCAGGAGATAGTCTGTTGGGGTGGATGCTAGAACATTGGGACGAGAGCCCAAGGAGAGCGGGCAGATCCAAGGAGAAAATGATCCATTTTTGTATGGAAAAATGGGGAGGGAAGGAGATCGGAAAATACGTGGTGTGGCCGATTTTTGGCACATTTGAGGCTTGGACTTGCGAGTCTGTCACAGACATCTCTTTGTGAAAAACCTTTCTTTAGGATTTTCATTCTGAGAAGCTGTGGCCTCAGAGATAGACGTAACAATAGGTTATCTGCTGCTGTGGAATGCAATAGGTCAGTCTGGATTGGCCCATCTTAGATGTTTGTGGTTGATGGCCAATCCAGAATGGAGCACTCTCAGACAGAGTCGGAGAGAGCTGCCTTGTTATCATTCTTTTACTTTTCTATTCTTAGGGTAGCTAGCTTCTGGAAACCTCTCCTTTCTTTTTCTTTTTAGTATAGTTATAGTATATGTATATATCATAAAATAATAAATCAAGCCTTCTAATGTGGAGTCAGATCTACGTCTCTTCCCTCATCCTGAAAACCCTTGTGACCACTGTCACACGAGTCCTTGTACGATCACATATTTGATCGCCACCCGCAGGTTTTTGAGGAAATTGGGTATGCCGAGATGTGGAGGTATGCTTGTACAAGTTTATACCCAGTATGAGCCCTGCAACGCGCGGCAAACAGGGGAAAGGAGTGGGAGCCTTTGGAAAATCTTCCACCTCCTTACCTTGTTCCTCCACCACAGCCCGGACCAGCTCAGGCACAGCCGATGCCTGTGCTGCCTGTCGAGGCGGCAATCCCACTGGATCAGGTCTCAGCACCGCCGCTCCCACCAGAGCAGGCTGTGGCACCTTCCCTTTCATGTGAACAAGCGGCGGCAGCGACTCCGCTCCCATGTGAGCAACCACTGCCGCAGACCCTCTCCAAAACTGAAGAAAAACAGGTAACTGTCCCCAGAGACAGCTCCCCCCCGGCCCATCGGACGAGGCGGGAACAAGCAGGGCAACCACAGGAGACAGTGGGCATGAGGAAGAGAAGCCCGGCTTCTTCCCCTTATGGGAAGCGCCAATGGCTCCGGGAGTGATCAGCTTTGTAGATGCGCCAATCGACTCCAATGATGTGAGGGCGTTCAAGAAAGAGATGGGAAAATTGATGGATGATCCTTTGGGGCTGACGGAAAGGCTAGATGAATTTCTAGGGACCAGCACATACACCTATGGGGATCTCCAAGCAATCCTAAGATCACTGTTTAACAATGAGGAAAGAGACATGATCAGGCAAGCTGCAATCAAAGATTGGGAAAAGAGAAAGCCCAACGGGGAAAGCGGGGACGAGAGGTGGCCAAACCAGAAACCATCCTGGAATGCCCAGACAGAGGAGAGGAGGCAGAAAATGATAAATTTGAGAAATATGATAATTCAGGGTATCAGGGTGGCGATACCCAAGGGACAGAACATGAGCAGGGTACTCAGTGCCAAGGGAAAGATGAGACCCCCATGGAATGGTTGGAGAGACTCTGCAAGGGTTTGAGAATGTAATCGGGGACGGATCCCCATTCTCCGGTGGGGATGGTTTTGCTAAAAACTCAGATTTCAGTAGCGAAATCTTGGGAGGACATTCGGAAGAAATTAGAAAAGATAGATGGGTAGCAGGAACAAGGATTGCAGGAACTGCTCCGGGAAGCCCAGAAAGTCTACATGAGACAGGATGAAGAGAAACAGAAGATCCAAGCCAAGGTATTGGTGGCTGCGGTAAGGGAAGCACAAAAGCAGGAACAGTGTAAGGACGCGGCGAAAAAGGCACTGGTGAAGAAACAGAGTTCTTCACAGGGAAAAGGATCAAACAATCAGAGGCAAGATTTTGAGTGCTATTACTGCAAGCAAAAGGGACACATCCAAAGGAATTGTCCCAACAAAGCCAAGGACCAGGCGATGTTTCAAGAAGATTAGGGGTGTCAGGGGCTTTTCAGTTTGGGGTCTGGAACACTGAGGGAGCCCTTGATAAAATTAAAAGTGGGACCCCACAGGGAGGAAATGTGGTTTATGGTAGACTTGTGGGCAGAACGGACAGCGGTGCAGCAGCTGCCGAAGGGGTGCTCTCTGAGCGACGACACCATGATGGTAATCGGGGCAAAGGGGGAACCTTTCGAGGTTCCAGTTACAAAGGATGTAGAAATAGAAACGGAGAACAAAAAGTGCACAGGAAATATATTAGTGATACGGGATGCAGATTTCAATTTGCTGGGGCGGGACGTGATGGTTGCCCTGGAAACTGGCTTAGCAGTGGAAAAGTCCCGGCTCAAGGTAAGGATGTGTAAACTCACCATCCAGGACGAGGAGAAAATAGACCCAAGGGTGTAGTATGTTCAAGGGGAGGCTGGGAGGTTGGACATAGAGCTGATTCATGTCGAAATTGAGAGACCAGAAGACCCTATACAAGTCAAACAATATCCCATCTCCATGGAGGGGAGGAAGGGATTGAAACCGGTGATTGATGAGTTGATAAAGAAAGGATCGTTGGAGCTGTGCATGTCCTGGCACAACACCCCAATTCTGGCTGTGAGAAAGACAGATGGCAGCTTTAGGCTGGTGCAAGATTTAAGGGCTGTGGATCAGAGAACTAAGACTTTGTTCCCTATGGTCTCAAATCCTTACACTTTGGTAAATAACATTTCTCCCCAGGACACGTGGTACAGTGTGATCGACTTGAAGGATGCTTTGTGGACTTGTCCTCTAGTGGAGGACAGCAGATTATTTTGCATTTCAGTGGGAAGATCTGGAGATGAACAGAAAGCAGCAGCTTAGGTAGACGTCATTGCCTCAGGGCTTCGTGGACTCCCCAAACTTATTTGGGCATGCACTTGAGCAGGTTTTAAGTCATTTCGTACCAACAGAGGGGGCAAAATTGTTACAGTATGTAGATGATTTGTTGGTTGCAGGTCCGAGGGAGGAGGTCATGAGGATGAGCACAATTGAGCTTTTGAACTTTTTTGGGGAAAAGGGGTTGAAGGTGTCAAAGTTGCAATTCACAGAGCCCGAGGTCAGGTACTCGGGACATTGGTTAACCAAGGGCAGAAAGAAATGGGATCCAGAGAGGGTGGCAGGGATTATTGCCTTACCACCCCCGCAAACAAAAAGGGAGGTCAGACAGCTTTTGGGGTTGTTGGGATATTGCTGGCAGTGGATTGAAGGGTACAGTGAAAAGGTGAAGTTTCTATATGAGAAACTCACCACAGACCAGATCAAATGGACAAAGGCGGACGAAGAGGAATTCAGGGGAGTCAAGGAAGCACTCACAGCAGCACCAGTGCTGAGCCTCCCTGACATGAAGAAACCCTTTCAGTTGTTTGTGGATGTGAGCAGTCACATGGGGTGCTGATGCAGGACTGGGCAGGGGTCAGAAAACCAGTAGGTTACTTGTCGAGGCTTTTGGACCCAGTCAGCAGGGGCTGGCCCACCTGTTTGCAGGCGATTGTGGCCGTGGCTTTGCTGGTGGAAGAGGCCAAGAAGGTGAGCTTCGGCGCACCGTTGGTAGTATTTGCACCGCACAACGTGCGGGGCATACTACAGCAGAAGGCAGACAAATGGCTCACTGATGCAAGGTTGCTAAAGTATGAGGCCATTTTGATTCACTCGCAGGACTTGGAGTTGAGAACAATGACAGCACAGAACCCTGCACAATTTTTGTTTGGGGAAGCTTCAGAGGAGCTGATTCACGATTGCATGGAGGTGGTTGAATTGCAAACAAAGATCAAGGAGGATCTAGAAGAGGAAGAGTTGGATGAGGGAGAAAAGTGGTTTGTGGATGGATCAAGCAGAGTAGTTGTGGGGAAAAGGAAATCGGGATACGCAGTCGTGGATGGAAGGACAGGCAAGGTGATTGAAGCAGGTCCCCTGAGTGCGAGTTGGTCGGCACAGGCTTGTGAACTGTGCGCAGTTCTGAGAGCCTTGAAGGGTCTGAAAGGGAGAAAGGGAACAATTTTTACAGATTCTAGGTATGCCTTTAGGGTGGTTCACACTTTTTTGGGAGGAAAGGGGGCTGATCAACACAAGGGGGAAGGGACTGATGCACAGAGAATTAATCCGGGAAATCTTAGAAGCTCTAAGCGGGCGGGAGGAAATTGTGGTGGTCCATGTAAAGGGACATCAGGCAGGAATTCAGTTCCAGACCAGGGGAAACAATTTGGTGGACCAGGAAGCCAAAACTGTGGCGTTGATGATGGTGAGTACCCCAGAGATCGAAGGGACTGAGGTCCCAGATGATCCTCCCCAGCCCTCTCAAAAGAGATCGGATGTTATGAAAAGATTGGAGGAGAATTGAAGGAAGGTAAGTGGAGATTACCTGACAGGAGAGAACTAGTTTCTAAAGGTTTTACCAGGAGGATTTTGCGGAAACTGCACCAGCAAACACACTGGGGGGCACAAGCCCTGGCAGAACAATTTTTGAAACTTTTCGGGTGCAAGGGAATTTATGAATTGGCCAAACAAGAGGTACAAGGGTGCCTGATTTGTCAGAGAATTAACAAGACTAGCAAAACAGGCCATCCTGGGGAGTCGCCCCGTTGTGTACCGACCATTTGAAAGAATTCAAGTTGATTTCACAGAGTTGCCAAAAGTGGGGAGATTCAAATTTGTGCTTGTGATAGTGGACAAATTGACTCATTGGGTGGAGGCTTTTCCTAGCCCATGGGCAACGGCTCAGATGGTGTCCAGAAAATTGTTGAAAGAAATTGTACCCCGATATGGGGTGGTGAATTGCATTGATTTGGACCAAGGACACATTTTACATTGAAGATTATTAAGCAGATGGCTGATGTGCTAGGCATTCGATGGGAATACCACACTCCATGGCATCCCCAGAGTTCAGGACAGGTGGAAAGAATTAATCAGACCTTGAAAGCGCAGTTATCTAAATTGATTTTAGAAACTTGGATGTCCTGGTTGAAATACCTGCCTTTAGCATTGCTTAATATCAGAACGATGCCTCATTCAGAGATGGGGCTCTCACCATTTGAACTGTTATATGGAATGCCATATAGACACGGAATGCCGGTGGGACACCCCAGGTTTAGGACTGTCAGATTCAGCCGTATCTGGTTGCAATCAACAAAATTTTGCAAGAACTCAGAAAACAAGGGATAGTGGCTCAGAGTGCTCCTCTGGGATTCTCTATCAGGGTGACAGAGTACTTGTGAAAGTGTGGAAGGAGGTACCCCTCTCTCCTCACTGGGAAGGTCCCTTTCTAGTGCTCCTGACAACAGACACGGCCATTTGGACGGCAGAGAAAGGCTGGACACACACATCTAGGGAGAAGAAAGTCGAGCATCAGGAGGAAGTGCCCGAGCGGAGGGTCACTTCTTCCCCAGGTGATCTGAAACTCAGACTCCAACGTCCTTGTAAATGACTGACTGCGAGCGGATAAGTTGTATACTGTCTGATTGTGTATGCTATCCGTTTGTACACTTCACATGTGAATATTATCAGGGGGTGTTTGTTGTTCACTGTAGAAGGGGACAGTGGCCAAAGGGGCTGTGCACTCAGTGTCTGGAGGAAGAGCTCCAGCTGACTGATCGAATCCTAACCTTAGCCACAAATTTAGGAATCATTGAATTAGATTCACAGGAGTGGTTTCAAATTTTTCAGAATGGGGTGCTTGGGAAGCTTAGATCAAAAGCAGAGATTCTGGATGTGGAGTGCCAAAAGTCCATCAAGGTACCGTGCAGCTCCAATGCCATCAGGGTTTCATGGTAGGGCACTTATAAAAAGGAGGTATGCGGCTAGGTCCAAGAGCGTGTTCCCTGAAGAACACTCCTGCTGCCATGAAGATGGTCTTCCACGCCGCTGGTGGCACCCCAGGGGGCAGAGGCAAAGGCAGAGGAGTACGCCTGGTGGGAATCCTGACTGGCCTGAGCCTAGCCGTGTGCAGGACGCAGAGTCTGCACATTGAGGTCCTGATGAGAGGCGGAAATGAGAGCTCCGCAGATGAGTGTGGAAACTGCACTCAGGTGGTCCCAGCTGTGCAAGGGGATGGGAGACCCTCAGCATACCAAGCCCCGGAAGAATGTCTCAAGGACCCTGGCAGGTACTGTTGGAAAAACGGCACGAGGGTCAAATTGTGTGAATTGGAAAAAGGGATTTGGTGTATCAATCCTGAGGCAGGGCTAATGAACAGGGAGTCAGATGAGCACAAACACCAGATACAGAAACGAAATGCAGAAATAATGTCAATCCCCGTTTGTAACCAATGTAAGCAAACCATGTGGGTTGGGGGAAAGACGGAAGCGATCTTTGTTACATATCACCAGATGAATCCATTGTGTTATGAAAATGTGAGGCTGGGGATATGCATGATGAATGGGAAAATGTATTGGATGGAGAGAAATGTTAAATTTGATAGCAAATTTACCTTGAACAGAGAACCAATCATATTTGATTTGGCACAGGCAAATGATGATAGCGTGTGCCTGCAATATGACCAGGTTGTCTGTTTCACGAAAGATAAAGATGGTGAGAATCCTGAGGGAAGAATGAGAGATATAACTCAGGAATTGAAGCGGAGGGAGTCAGAAATGAGGAGAAAGCGAGTTGAACAGGAAAGATTAAAAACTCTGGGAGAACAGTATGAATTACTGGAGAAAAAATATGCTGATGGGGAATGACCTTCCCCGGACAGGAATCTATTCATTGACCTGATGCAAGAAATTGCAACCGAACTAGGATTGTCAAATTGCTGGATTTGTGGGGGGCTGAAGTCAGCAGAGAAATGGCCTTGGAAAGGGGAAGGTTTGGCTCCAGAACAGCTTCTGAAATGGGACAATCCAAGGGTCTCAAAATTGGCACAGAGACCTGAGGAATGGATTTTGGACCAGAAGATGATCAGAACAATCTGTATCAGTCGGGAAGGAAAGGAGTACACTGAAATGGTGGGATACACTCCATGTGTGTCCACTCTGATGGTGAATTCAAACACCAAAAGCAAGGTCTGGTAGCCAGAACCCCCTTCAGGGTACTGGAGCTGGAGGAACGAGACGAATTGCGAATGGAACAAAAGGATAGGACTATGCTGGGTCAAAAATCCTGGAGCCAACCCTTTTCAATCCTTGGAGGGCCTGAGGGAATACTGGGGAGACCAGGGAAAACAAACATCAGATGGAAAGCTCTGGATGGAATTTATTGGATTTGTGGAAAGAAGGCATACAATGAGTTACCCCCAAGGTGGAAAGGATCATGCACTTTAGGCATGATCCGTCCAGTGTTCTTCACTCTCCCTTGAACAAAGAGTAACCTATTAGGGGCTCCATTGTACGAGACCCTGAGGAGGGAGAGGAGAAGCTTGAAAAAGATGATACCGGTGATAAGTGGTAAACAAACCTGGGGGGAGGAAGAGTGGCCAGCTGCAAGAATAATTGATTATTATGGACCAGCCACATGGGCTCAGGATGGAAGCTACAGGTATAGGACTCTGATTTACCTACTGAACAGGCTGATTCAGCTGCAGGCAGTGGTGGAAATTGTATCGAATCACACCTCTGAGGCCCTGGATTTACTTAGTCGGCAGCACACCCAGGTACGGGCATTTGTGTACCAAAATCAAATAGCTTTAGACTATTTGCTGGCCGAAGAAGGGGGAGTGTGTGGAAAGTTCAATGAATCAGAATGTTGTATTGAGATTGACGATTATGGGGAAACCATAAGAGGATTGGCAGCCGAAATCAAGGAATTGGCCCATGTCCCCGTTCAAAAATGGAATTTGATTTGGCAATCTTCTTGGTGGGACAGATTGTTTGATGGGGCGTGGTGGAACAAAGTTATGTTCTTCGTGCTATGTTCAGTAGCTGGAATCCTATTCCTGCCCTAACTCCTTGTTTTATTAGACTGATCCATTCCATGGTCCAAGGGATGCAGATAGCAATAGTACCCGTGGACCTGGATTGGGAGAAAGGAAGTATGCCAGCAATGCTGCTGAAATACTGGCAAATTTGAGAAATGAGTGAAAACTAATATAAATAATACTGAGTATGAGGGTGTTCCACAAGGAGAGTTCAAGATAGTGTTATAGAGATTACTCTTTTTGTGAAAGACCCTTATTGGTGGCTGGTAGAAGTAGAAATGAAAGAATTTAGCAATTTGGGTTATAAGAGAAGCATGAATTAAATTAGTGATATAAATGGGGAGGGATTGTAATATATGGTAGGGATAATTCATGCTATTGATGTATGGCATAAAATATTGTGAAATCCAAACCATGTCTTTTGACTACCCCAGCCGGGAGCAGCTGTCGTATTCAGATTCAACTAGTTCCCAGACGCATGTTAAGGTAACGATCGACGCTTCCAGGACGATGATCGTTGGTTTCCCGAGTTGTCGGGAGCCACCCGAATCAAGATAGCCAGCGATGCCACCCTGATACATCTGAATACACGGCTCCTCCGAAGCCGAAGCCGATTGACACCAATGGCACACCTGGACGAGGCTTTTGTCCACCTCTGCACATGGAAAGCAACAGCGACGCATGTGAAGAGACACAAAGCATCTTTGCCTCGGGCAGAATAAACTGTATAAAGCCTCCCTGCGCGAAGCCGCGAGCGTGAACTGGGGGGACTCTGACACTCGGGAGGTCAGATCCACCACACTCGAATGAGGCAGGCCCCAGAAGCCCCTTGGAAACTGACACCAAGAGACAATGAACTGAGACTGAACCTTACTCAGGCAAAATGAGTGTATTGCAGGGGGGGAAGCTAGTTTGTAATCTTATTTATAGAATTGTTTTGTATATAATTGTAATTGAAGTACTGGAGTCCTCTGTCCAAAACAATGCTGAATGGCCTTGGTCCCAGGTTTTAATCAGTATACTGGATCTATGAGAGAGCTGGCCACTGCAGCTGGTGGCCTCGCAAAATTGAATCACCCTTTACAGTCATCTCTATTGGCATTAGGAACTAGCCAGTGGCAGATTTCAAGAGTACTGCCAAAGTGGGAAAAGGCCAGGGACCAAGACCACAAGTTAGTAGTAGAAGCACTTAGTACAGTTCAAGATAATGTGTCTTTAGCTTTCAGTTGTATACAAGCACAGTTATGGATGCAGGCAACAGCAGCTCTGATCATATGGGAAGGGGGTGAAAGTGATTTTCCAGCTGAAATTTGGAAGATTGTCTGTGACAGTGGTCACTGGGGTTTTCAGGATGAAGGGAGAGACGTAGATCTGACTCTATATTTAGAAGGCTTGATTTATTATTTTATCATATATATATATTACATTATACAAAAAAGAAAAAGAAAGGAAAGGTTTCTTCAGAAGGCTAAGCTAAGCTAAGAATAGAAAGAATGATAAAAAGGCAGTTCTCTCGGACTCTGTCTGAGAGAGCTCAGTCCTGGATTGGCCACTAACTATAAACATCCAAGATGCGCCAATCCAGATGGACCTGTTGCATTCCACAGCAGCAGATAATCATTGTTTACATCTGTCTCTGAGGCCACAGCTTCTCAGAAGGAAAAATCCTAAAGAAAAGATTTTTCATAAAGAGATGTCTGTGACAATTGTCTGGGGTAATGCGTTTGATTTTGAAAGGAAGTTTCAGTCCTGGTGGACTATGGTAAATTTCACCTATGATCCTGCTTCTAATGTGGCCATTGCCTTTGTGCTTACCATATGTAATGCCACTGTTTATGTTATCCATCCCATCATTGCACTAGGATTAAATCATGAAAAAACAATACTCTACCCTTCAGAACATAGAGTGTGGGCACGAAAGGTGAATGAAAGGTGGCAAACAGTAAACTTAGAATCTTGTGTTACTACTAGGAAACAACTAGGAAGCAATACTATTAATGCTCAAGACGTGTGTCTTGACACTGAACCAAGTATTTGCCACTTCGAGATTCATCCAGGCCCTAACCAGAAAACTGTGCTTGTATATACTGGTAAAGGTTGTGTGTGCTTGAGAAACGTCCTTATCAAATGTGCAGGGTAAAGCATTAAGGCACGCTTATTGTCATAGGGATTTGCATTAAGTAAAAGAATTTACTTATTCCTTTTAGGAAAGGGGGAAACGAGACAGTGGAAATTATCCAGAGTAGAAATCCATTCCGATTTAGGTAAAAAGTACATCTTTGAGTAGCTTGTGAACACAGCTGTTTAGTCTGACTGCCTGTTCTCTCTGCCTATGCTCAGAGAAACTGCTTCAGCCGAAGGACGGAGATAAGGGGAGACGGACAGAGAGGCTGCGGGAGGCAGGGCAGGGTGACCCAGGAGTTCTTTCTGTACTTTCTGATTAAAAAACTAGCTGCAAGTGTAACTAGCTGCAAGTGTAATGCGAAATCAGTAAAATGAATATTTATGAACCTGTTTTGAAATTCCATGCATATGGATTAGTAAGGAAGATAAAAAGAGATGTGGAGTTCCCAGAGGTACGCACTTCCTTTTGAGGGTAGCGATCCCCACATGCATCCAGTGCTGTAATAATCACACCAGCTTTACAACTTTCACAAAAGTTGTGGAGCTTTTCCTTTTCTGCAATTCAGCTGTTATCAAAATCTTTGCTTTTGACTTCTGTTTTTCCTCATCCCTCTTTACATACACTTTTTGCGCTTCCTTCAACAATTCCTGAAGCCTGTTATCCTGCCAATCTTCTAATTTTTCCAGAGTCTTCCCGATGTTCCCCCACAAGACTTAGCTATATATTGTATTTTTGAACGCACCTGTTCTGCTGCAGTATTGGGATCTATGGCTGAATATAACTGCAAATCCTTTCTTAGTCTTTCTAACCATTCATCCTTCCCCTGATGCTCATTTAGAGCTTGTCCTATATTTTGCCCCCTGGGCACTGCCTCCTGGATTCCTTGGATAATCATCCACCAGAGATCACTCATATTTTGCCTGTGTCTTGCCTCCTGATTATTCCTATTTGGGTCTTGCATAGATCTTTGTGATCCCCCCCTATCCTGCCCCTGATGTTCTCTATCCCAAACCCACATTCCCGAATGTCTAATCATTTCTCTCTCTTCCATTGTAAACAAGATCCCTAGAATAGACCACAGTTCTACCCAAGTCGGGTATTCGGCCCCAAGAATTGATCGAATCTCTCTGCCACTCCATTAGGATCCTCTAATAATTGTTCCCATCTCCTTCTTAAATTCTCTGACATCCCCTGTGTTCAGGGGAGCGCTCACATAACTGACAGGTCCCAGTCCTGGTGCTGGATTTGCCTTCAGGATCTCCCTAAAGGGTATAATTGACCTTCCCTTTCTCTTCCCTGTCCCCCTCCGTACCTAATACTTTTCTATTTTTAACCCACACATCTATGAAGCTGCTGCGATTGTATCAGGCAGCACTAACAGATATGGATGTGCCACTAACACAGGTTTGATCTTGTCCCCAACCCCCATAAAGTGATTGCATTTGTCACAGGGATCGGAGTTATTTGGTCTTTGGTTTTGCATACTTTTCTCATTATTTACTCTTGCGCTGCTTGTTTTATCATCTCTTGTTTCTGCATTGCTTGTTCCTGCATTGCGTGCCCCTTCCCTATTTCCTAAACTTTGTCCAATGCAGTTCTATGGTTTTGGCCAGTTGCCAAGGGTATCATAATAGGCATAGTGAAAAGAACCAGTCCTTGGTGTATTAATCCTTCTCCTTGAATGTTTATAAGTCCCCTTTCTTTCCAATTTTTTCTAAACGTTTATAAGTTCCCTTTCTTTCAAAATTTTCCTAAAAGTGTGTGCTTTTCCAAAAACATATTTCAAGTCTGTATAAATAGTCTCCTTCCCATCCTTCAGCAGCAACACACAGAGTAATGCAAGCCCAGGACAGGCTAAGGGGACCAGATTCCTTTCTTTCTAGTTTTTCCCCACTAATTATGGCATTCCCAGATTTTATCTTCCCATCTATCACTCAAGATGATCCTTCTATAAATAATTTTTCTCCTGTTTGTAACTCCTGTTCTCTTAAATCAGGACATATTTTTGTTTGTAGCCCTTATGAGCTCTGCGCAGTCATGTATTAATTCTTCCCCTGGGACCCCGTAAAGAAACTGAGCGGGATTTTGTATATTTGTCTCTATTTCAGGGGAGGTTGTTCTGTATTTCAATCCTAATGGACTGAATATTTAATTATCCTATTTCACTAAAATACCATATGGTGTCACTAATCTCCAAATTATAAATTTTCTTTCATGGTGGGAGGGGTAATCCTAATTCCTAGGGCTATTAATAAATCTCTTCCTAACAAATTATTTCCAGCCTCTGGTAATAACAATATGTAATTTATCTCAAATTTGTCATCTGATTCAACTTGTACAATTTTCATAATGGGGACTGGGAATGGTTCTCCCCCAACTCCAATTACTGAGAGCATTCCCAAATGAATTTGTAACTTTCTTATGGTGGTCCTAGAGGCTCCTGTATCTACTAAAAATATTATTTCATTATTGTGAGGACTAATTCTTAAATTTATCCAGGGCTCTTTTGGTGTTTCAGTCCTCATTAGAGTCCCTGACATCCCTCCTCCTCCTGAAATCTCTTTTTATCTTGCTTCATTTTCCTGCAAAATTTCCACAGGTGTCCCTTCTCATGGCAATAGAAACAGGTGAGTCTTGAGTTATTAGAGGTAGAATTTAGATTACCCTGATGTCTCAATGCTTTTGTGGATCTTTCGGGGTTAGTACCCTTCTGCGTTTTTCTCATTGTTTTAAAAACTTCTCTCTCTACTCCTTTCCCTTCCTTTATTTTTGATCCTCATACACATACAATCTTTGCACACGAACAGTTCCTGCACTTTTTCTACAATATTTTGTAGCTCTTGCTCTAAATTTTGCAAGTCATCTAATATGTTCATTATGTCTCCCCAAGATCTAGTATTGGAGTTCATTTCCAAAAGCTAATGCAAATTTCTTAAAAATGTTGCAACAGTTAAAACTTCACTACCATCTCCAGGAGACTGTCCCAGAAAATTGCTCCCTCCCTGAGAACCCCCGTCTTGGTTCCCAGGGTTCCTGGGTTCTCACAAATTACCCTCATTTGCAACCCCTGGGTCTGAGGACCTACTCTTCCTCTAAGCCATTTTTGGCGGCACCCAACTGTGGTGGTGTTTGCAGGTCCCAGGACGACGGAAGAGATCAATCTGACTCCGTAATTCTTAGAAGGCTGATATTCTATTCTATTCTACTCTATTCTATTCTATTCTATTCTATTCTATTCTATTCTATTCTATTCTATTCTATTCTATTCTATTCTATTCTATTCTATTCTATATGCTATACTAAAGCTATACTAAAAAGAATAGAGAAAGGAATACATCAAAAGGCTAGGAAAGGAATTAAAAATAAAAACCTGTGACAGACTCAGAGTCTGACACAGCTGGCTGTGATTGGTCATTAAGGAAAAACAATTCACATGAGACCAATCAAAGATGCACCTGTTGGTAAACAAGCTCCAGACCACATTCCAAAGCAATCAGATAGTTGTTGTTTATATTTCTTTTCTGAGGCTTCTCAGCTTCTCAGGAGAAAAATCTTGGCGAAGGCATTTTTCATAAAAATATAATGGTGACACCCAGCCAAGAAATCCCCAATCTTGGTTTCCCTCACTCACCTTGTGGTTCAACCCTCTCACTTAATGTTACGCTCTCATCTCTTGCCAACTACTTGCTTCCCTCCTATTCCCAATCTCTCTCTCTCAATCTGTCTCCTCTAATTATGTCCCTCAGGCTACTTCCCCTCACAGTCCCTCTGAGTCTCGTTCTAAAGTTTCCAAATATTTTCCTCTCAAGGAAAATTGAACCTGACTCAATCACTGTCCTCCTTAATCACCCCACTGAGCAGTCAGATCGCTCCTGTTGGAATCCAAGAAATTCCTCTAGCTGCCCTGAAGGACTTGAGCCCCTGCCCAGGGGGGCTCAAAGACCTTGGCACTGAGCCCAAGACCCCTGTTCCTTTGATCTTGACCCATAGAACAAATGACCACCTTTATATGAAGAATTACAAGTCAAAAAAGTTTAAGTAGAATAATAGTTTGTCACAAGGTGATAAATAAGATTTTTTCGAATGTTTTTAATATGTTTTTAGAATGGGGGTTCAAAGGGTAAGATAGAGGAATCTGGGTGTGTCCAGCCTTTCTCCTTCTTCTTAGCCTCCATCTTCTGCTGTGATGGTGGCACTTTTAGATTGATTTAAAGTAGAAGCTCACTGTCTAACATAGATTATAGGTATTAAGAAATTATGGTAAATAATGTACACATAGTTTTTAGTATAAAAATATAACACCGCCTCTGAGGCGGGCAGTGTGTACCTCAACCCAACCTGCCAGACAGACCTGGGGCAGGTCAGAGAAAGAATGTTATAGATAAGAAATAATAAACAACCTTGAGAATGAGACCAAAAGAATTCTGACTCCTTCTTCAACTGCCGAGCTGAGAAGAGAAGCTTGTACGTATCTCAGAGTCACTCTGACCAGCAGAGATTCTAAGAGCTCCCTTCTCCTTGAGGATTCCCCCCACCCCGGGGTTCTTGGGCTGGGACCTTCCCTGACAGTCCCTGAGACCTTCCCCACCAGTCCCTCCCAGGAATCCTCACTCCTCCTCCCCTCTCGCTTCCCTCCTTTCCTGGCCAGTCTCCTTGCAGAGAACCAAAACCGCAGTACTGGGAGTTCAGCACTCAATTTAGGGGTCCAGGCTACCCAGCCCCTGTCTCAAACACTCCACACACACACACAAGCACACAGCCACCCGCCTGCCTGACCCGTGGTACTCACACAGCCTGCTTTTCCATGTGGTTCTTGAGCACGAGACATTTTACAGGCACTCATACCTCTGGCTGGCGCTCCTAAGGGAGCCCTTTTGCGCGCTTCCTACCTCTGGCTTCCTTTGCTTATGCTTTATCGTAACTGGAACTTCTTCTCCAAGAGAGCCCAGTCTAACCTGGGGACCACCTAAAGACTGGTGGGGAGCTCCTTCCCAAGGCTAGCCATCCTTCCCCAGGGCTGGAGTTCCCAGGTTTCGGCACCAAATTCTTATGAATGAAGGTCCCTATATGTCCAATTTAATAAACCACGAGATTAAAATTTAGCAGCAATTTTAATTGAGGTATAAAGTAATAATACAATCAAATATAATCAAGTATTTACAAAAATTAATTTGGCATTGCCAAATTAATAAATATTAATAAAGCATAAGCCAAACCGATCGATTGGGGTACGGGGAGGGCTTCCCACCCTGCCTCCCTACAAGAGGCAAAAGAATCCAAGCACAATTGATACACTGTGTGCTAATACATATTCATCAATAGTTCCTGTAAATCTCCTCCCATTTTCAATTCTTGAAATCTATGTCACTATACTGCATAGTACATGCGCCACTCCTTTTTAAGGGGCTTTCTGGCTCTTTGGTGGTCTTTTCAGAGGAAGGCTCACTGTTGTCCTCACTGTCCTCTGAATGACCTGGCAGGTCGTATACGCACATTGAGATTGGTGTCATATTGTTCCAATAAGCCTTATTATTTCATAGATAAGACCACTACTTTAGATTCTATATCTGTAACTGTCCCAGCTTTATTCATCTCAAGGTTATTCCTGCCTAGGGAGTTGTCTGGACTTTCATTTTTCTTCCATGCCTGTCGCTGTCGAGGCAGTCATGACACAAAGCAGAGACTACAAGCAGTCTCAGATGGCAACTCTTTATTATTGAACATGGCTGACCTTCTATACACTTTCCAATTGTTTATGCTTCTTCTACCCTAACTATTGGCCACAATAAATCAACATAACATCATTGGTGAAAAATTACAGTGACTTCAACTAACTTTCTAAAAATACTTCATCCAGCTGCAAAGTTCTCTTCTTATCTTTCTTCAATTCTTCACTTCTTTTGGTCTCCTTGGTTACAGTCTTGGAGAGAGCTCTTTATCAACTTCTTGCTTCTCAGCTTCTTCTCGCTCCTTTAGCTAACAGGCCCGCTGTTAGCCCCTCCCACAATTCCCCCTTTTTGTTTTTGAACTGTAAATACAGCTGCTGTGGATTTTTGCAGGGCCCTTTGCAAAAATCCAAGCAGACAGGGGAAACACAAATCAACAATCACAACCATCAACAAAATTAACATTCTCATTCTTAATACAATTGTTCCTGTCCTTCATCTATTAGTGCTTTTAAATTTCTTAACTACTTTATCCTATAAAGTTATATGTCTAATACTCAAAACTTAAACTATATCCACCCCAAGTGCTCAAAAGGAGACACAGGAATACTCGAACAAAGATTCCAAAAACCTGCGTTGTCCTGATCTGTGCAAACCAAAACCACACCCTTTAATTACTATGAATGCACATTAAAACTGATGAAATACATGTCCTGATATATGGCCTTAGCCAGTGTCATCCACACGTTCTGCTTCAGCTGCGGAACCATCCATCCTGTCCCTTCCTGTGTGCTCCAGGTAAGGTTTGACACAGCGAGCAGGAACCCATCGAGGACCATTATCTGTCAAAACACAGGCATAACCCCTCCCCCAGGTTATTAGTTCCACTGGACCAGACCACATACCAGTAATTAAATCCTTGACCCATACCTTAACATTTCTACGGAAATCTCGTTGCTTAGAATTCAAAGAAAAATGGTAAAAGATTGGAGATAACTGTGAGTCAGGTAGGGGACACAAAAAGTTTAACACATAAACAGCTTTATCTAATCTCACTTGAGGTGACTCCTCTTGCATTCCCCATTTTGTTTTTGAATCTGACATTTAAGAAGACCATGAGCCCTTTCAATGATTGCTTGGCCCTTGGGGACATGTGGAATGCCTGTTGAATGCTCAATGCCCCAAGCACAAAAGAATGCTTGCATTTTCTGCGAAGCATATGCTGGGCCGTTATCTGTTTTTACCTGACACAGAACACTTAGGATAGAAAAGGCATGATAAAAATGACGAATATCATCACAAGTTTTTTTTCTTGTGAATGCTGAAGCAACCATTGCATGAGAAAACATATCACCTGTGACATGAACATACTAAAGTGATCAAATTCTGGTATTTTAGTAACATCAGTTTGCCATTTCTCTGAAGCAGAAATACCTCTATGGTTGGTACCATAATACTGAGTGACATGAGTACAACAGCTGACAAACCACCTGTTGTAGCACCACCTAACCCTAGAAGTCCAAAACTTGCATGAATGAGAGGCCACGATTGAGGCCAGCAAAGTCGTAAGAGTATTGTGACGTCTGCTCCAGTGTCAATCAAACCTGTTACTGATATGGTTCCTGGATGACATCCACTGGCGGTGAGGATGCATGTCTTTTCTGGATGATTCTATGTTACTTTCTCCATCCAGAACACTTGAGGTACTCCTGTTGATCCAAAACTTCCTGTGCCGCGACTTCGGTCCACTGTATTCGGAACAGAACTCACAAAATGTACAATTGAGCAATGCAAGTTCCTTTCTGAATAGTGACAGGAGAGTCATCAATGGATACCATAGTATGAATCTGCCCTAAATAATCAGCATCAATAAGCCCTAGATGCACATGAATACCTCTAAGTGTAGTACCTGATCTCCCTATCAAAAATGCACTCAATCTCCGTCCTATCGGACCATAGGCATCGAGGGGCACTTTACATATTTCTTTTGTTAGAATGGTTACTGTGTCAGCAGTGGGTATACCAATCCCTGCACACCCGCTTGTTGCCCCTGAGTATTGTTCACAAATGGGTAGCTTTGCAGTGCTGGGAAGGCCCATAGTTGCTGCTGTGGCTGTTGGGGTATTTGTTTTCCCACATGCCCCTTTGCACTCTTCTTCCTGTTTCCTTGCAACATTGACCATTTGCATGATATTTACTCCTGCATTGTTTAGCATGGTGCCCAAATTTAGCACAACGATTGTGCACAACATTGCTGCTTGCACTTGACTTAGATGTTATTTTCCAGGTATTACAGTGTGCCCTTACGTGCCCTTGCTTTCCACAATTACAGCATTTCAACGAAGGTCTTAGAACTGCAGCAAGAGCCGCTACTTTATGCTCTACTGAACCAACTTTTGAGCAAGCAGTAACCATTTCAGGCAATGTGGGTTCCCCAGGTAAAGTGTCAATAATCTTTCTGCAGTCTGAGTTTGCATTTTCTTTAGCCAATTGTATACACAATTTGTGTCGCGAAGATTCATCATCTACCTGTTTCTCAATAGCTGCAGCAAGCTCTTCCACAAATTGCAAAAATGGTTCTCTCATCCCTTGTTGTATAGTAACATATCTCTGTTTTGGAGCTGCCTTTCCATTGTTTTAATTAAAGCACTCATGCCAATTGTACGCCGGCAGTTTATATACAAACACGAACGGGATGGGGTCTGCTTGGAAGCGTCTTGAGCTGTTTATGTCTCAGCATCAGTCTCATTACATGATTTGGTCCATGTAGAGATGTGAGCAGCTCACTATCCCGGCAGCAAGCCAAAGAAACTTTATGTTACAGTATACCAAATACCCGTTTTAGCCAATTACACAAAGCAAAAGCATATTGACAGTGATTCTATCCAATCATCATAAGCACACGTAGCTTTGGTTAAAACAATGCTTGCTTATTTTCGAATACAATGCCCGTTTATAAGAGACAATGCACAGAGCCCTATTCATCAGCTTAACCTTGCTAGAGAAACTTTTTGCAACTTAGGAGGTCATTCCGACAAGCACTAATACATAGCTCTATTGTTCGATTCCCATATCTTCTCTACAGCTTATATATTTTTTCTGATGCTTCAGCACTGTTCACAGTTCCGCTGTATCTGAGGTACTGTCCCTTACCACCTTCCTAAAACCCTCTAATTTTATGGATTCCCACACCAATTTGCTGAGCTTGTGCCAAAATTGAAGGATCCCATCTTGCCTGTAAATCTGGGTTAGCAAAAGGCCCAGTGCCCAATAGGGCATCAACACCCACAGCATGACGAGGGTCGTGTTGAGGCAACTGCATATTTGTTAAAGCGGTGCACTCAGCCACTCGCCTCCAAGTGTCTTGAAATACACTGTATTGCACTGGCTGGAATAAAACTGTAGCAAGATGCATGATGTCATAAGGTGCAAGTAAATCTGCATTAATTACACATATTAATTGCATTACCTGTGAGGAATTAATACCATACTGAGCCACTTTCAACTGGAGGTCTTGCACAACCCTCCAGGCAAAGACGTGATGACTGTCATCCTGCCCTGTTCCAGGAAATGCTTTAAAAACTGGAAAAGCCATAGGGTTATCACAGGCAACATTTGCATTGGCACTGTTCTCCTGAGGTACTCTTGGAGCACCCAACCTTTCTATGATGTCCCAATTCTTTTCTTCAACTGCTTTCTTCCTAACAAATTCCCAAAACTCCTGAGGGTGTCAAGGAAGCCCAGTTACTTGACATGGAGGCAAAGTCCATGGGGCAGTAAGGCTAGAGCTCCTAGGAGGTAAAGGGACCAGAGCTCCTTGCCCCAACTCAAGTGTTACTGTGGGCAACTCATCACTTAATTTGCTGTTGCTGTCACTGTCAGGTAATGGAGGATACAAGCTTGCAGGTTGTTCAAGCAGCTCAGAGGGGAGCGAGGGGGCAGATGGCTGGACTAAAGCGGAGGGAAGCGGGGGGGCAGATGGCTGGGTTTGTCTCTCTGCTAAAGACATTTCAGCTTACTGGCGTAGCGGTGTAGTATATACAGGCACCATCGCGAGCTGCTGCGCAGGTGTGAGATAAGGAGGTTTAGGAGCCTGATAAGGAGATACTATGGCAGCTTTCCCAGAAGCCTTGGCAGCTTTCCCAGAAGCTTTGGCAGCTTTCCCAGAAGCTTCAGCATCCAGCCCAGAAGCCTTGGCAGCTTTCCCGGAAACTTTGGCAGCCAGCCTAGAAACTCTGGCAGCTTTCTCGGAAGCTTTGGTAGCCCGCCTGGTAACTTGCATGGCACCTGCACCTTCTTCAAGGATAGATTCACCAAGTTCCCCATCAGAGGCCTCCTTTGCCTCATCCCCCTTGTCAGTTTCTGTTATCAACCCCAATTCTTCATCTGTGTCCTGCTCTGTTTTCTACTCCTTTAATGCCTCAAAAAGCGATCCCCAGGTAACAGCTAGATCAACAACAGTTTTATCTCCCACTCAGATGACTTCCCACAGTCTGTCCCGACTTTTTTCCATGCTTTAAATGCTGTGTCAGGATCAGTGCCAAAATCCTGTGATTTAGCCCACAGCAATATACTATGAAGGGCATAGTCTGAACTATTAATTACCTTATTTCTTAAAAAAACTTTCCATGTAGCCAAAACAGTCTCTTCTTCATTAGATAAATTATTTCCCATTATTCCTAGTTGGTGGCTCACCTACTTCCAGGTGTCTTGATAGGAGAAAATCAGGTCCGGACCTCCCTGTGGTTTCCACCCACCACTCTCAGCTGCACCAACGCCGCCTCCCCCACTACGTCCCACTGAGTCACGGCTGCCAATCGCTAGGACCCTGTATGGGTCCACACCAATTATGTTCTTAGGGGTGTCTTAGAATCACGTCGGGGTCACCGGATCTTGCTGTCGAGGAGGTCATGACACAGGGCAGAGACTTCAAGCAGTCTCAGATGGCAACTCTTTATTATTGAACATGGCCGACCTTTTATACACTTTCCAATTGTTTATACTTCTTCTACCCTAACTATTGGCCACAACAAATCAACATAACATCGCTGTGAAAAGTTACAGTGACTTAACTAACATTCTAAAAATACTTCATCCAGCTGCAAAGTTCTCTTCTTATCTTTCTTCAGTTCCTCATTTCTCTTGGTCTCCTTACTTACAGCCTTGGAGAGAGCTCCTTATCAACTTCTTGCTTCTTACCTTTCTTCTCACTCCTTTAGCTAACAGGCCCGCTGTTAGCCCCTTCCACACAAGGGCATTTGCTATACCAGCCCCCACAGCTTCATAAGTAACGGTTGCCCTATGCTGAAGGTACACAGGTGGTTACATGCCTATATCATTTCCAGCAGAGTGGGTTCCTCATTAGACAAGGACTTCAGAAGTTTTTTACAATTCTCATTAGCATTTTCAACAGCTAATTTTGAAAGCAACACCTCTCTGGCAATGTCATTCTCAATTTGTTTTTTAAGAGCTTGTTTCAAGCAGCCATTGAATTGCATATAAGGCTCAGCTGGTCCTTGCTTTACATTAGTAAATACTTTTTGGGGGTCACAGCATCGGGAACCTTTAAAAATGTGCTATGCACAGCTTCAGTAATACCCTCAAGGGCCTCACTAGGAATGTGGGTTTGCCCAACAGGGTCTGAGTGGGTTCCCTCTCCAGCCAGGTGGTGAATCATGAGGGCTGCGATATTCTGGTTTGCATGTCCCACAAATTTCACAAGCAAAGCTTCTAACCCCTTTTTCTACTGAGCATCTGTGGAGGCCGGTGGGCCTACAGAATAAAGGCCATTATAGTCCTTTGGACAGACAGACAGACCCCAAGTTGGAGAAATCTCCCCTGTTCAGGGCAACTGAGCAGAGCCTCTCCCAGGATGCTTTGTTGTATATGCAAATGTACCCAGTTCTACCTCCCTGGTTGGACTATTGGCCTCTCCCTCCCTTTTTCCTTATATTTATATGTCCTTGAATGTTCTCCCTTCCCTGCTTATCCATTGGCCCCATATTGCCTCAGTGTCCCACTCCCTTTACCCTATTGGCTGCCACCCCTTGTCTCCCCTCTGTACCGCCCTGAGCCCTCAGCCCATTGGCCCTGATGATCTGCTCCGCCCCCCCTTGTCCCCTGTATTTAAACCCGGACCCTCCACTGTTCTTTTTGTCATTGTCCCTGGACCCCTTGTGTGTGGCTGGAATAGACGTCCTCCTCTGACCTCCATAGGAAGACCCTTCCCACTTTGTCATCGTCGGTGATTCTACAAGAGAAGCGTGTGCTGCAGTGATTGTGTGCGTGTGTGTGCCTGTGCCACCGAGCAGCTTCATTACTGGAGACGCTTCTGGAAGGTCACAGCTCCGCTTCCTCTTGCTGCACCACCAATGGGCTTGCGGCTTGTGACAGCTGGCGCCCTGAACAGGGACCTCTTCGGAGCATTCCTGGAGGCGTCTTCTGTAGCCTTTTTGCTGCTGAAATTGAGCCATGTTCGGAGCAGCCAGTTCCCAGAGGAGACTCCTAAGTTTTATTGGGGGAATCCCACAGGCGATGGGCAACCTTTTTGAGGCGAGAAGATCAGTTGAAGCTGACGGTCCACCTCGAGAGCTTTTGCTGACCCACTGTCTGGTGAGTAATATATTTGGGGGGTCACCCTTTTTTGTCTTTCCTTTGCCTTCTTTTCCTCTTGGATGTTGGGAGAAAGTGTGGAGATGGGAGCCAAACTGACCCACCCACAGAGGGAAGTTTATACCCAAGTGAAAGGAATCCTTGTTGGGGAAAATTTTCATTTTTCAAAGGGAGATTTAAAATGTTTTCTTCATTGGTTGTTCAAGTATTTTCCTGATGTTATGAGGGAATCTGTTCTAATGAGTTCTGGATCATATAAGGAAAAGGTTCTATGTTCTTCGAGTTAAAGGGATCTTTCAGTAGGGAAATTTTATCCTTTGGCCTTATTGTTACATCTGTAGAAAATAAACATTTGGGACCCTTTCTCCCCATTCCTCCCCTCGCATCCCTAAACCCTCTTCCCTGCCTCAGGGAGGATCAGGAGATGGATCCCACCAGCAGGCGCAGGGTTGCTACCGTCACCCTGACATCTCCCAATCTCCTCTGTCCTCTCTCCAGGGCAGCGCTGGCCATGCTGCCTTGGACTCTCTCCTAACCCTCTTACCAATGTCCACATACCCAGTTCTACCACCCCTAGTTGTTCTCCCCCATGGTGCTGATAATGTGGCCCGCCCCGCCATCTGGTCTTCTCCCTCTCCAAGTTTTCCTGCCCTTTCTCCACAAAATGGTGCTGGCCCCACAAAGGCGACGGCCATTTTGTCACCTCCCTGTCCTGCCAAAAATGACACCTCTGACCCTCCTCCCACTTCCTCTATTCCTGTAATCACGCCCTGCCCCTCCCTTCTGTGTCAGGAAGTGTGTCCATATCGGGACTTCCCCTCTCTATCGGGAATCCCCTCCCCGTTGCACACCCTATCCCTACCCCCTCCTCTCTTGACTCCTCTCCTGATAGTCCCTCCTATTCCCATTCCCACAACTCTGGAGCCAGAAGTGGTGATGACAGTGACTGTAAGGAGGCCACATTGGCTTCCACTGCCTCCCACAAACAGGCAGATTCTGGCTGCCCCAAGAGGCCCCATGCTGTCATCAAGCACCCTCCATCCTCCTCGGAGGATGAGAGTAGGGATTCCCAGACTTGGATTCTGGTCCTGAGTCTGAGGATCACTGGGCCAAGCTGCAGAGGGAAGACACCTGGGAGGGCTCAGAGCTCACCAGAAAGATTGTGGGCTTGTCAATTATATGTAAACACAGCAGAAGGGTGACTGCAATCAATTCCTGGGAGCCGATCCCATATGGGGAATTGAAGGAGCTCTGCAAAGTGGCTAAGGAATATGGTCAGGGATTGCATTTCTTAAAAAACTTGCTGGAAGCCACCTTCTCTTCCCATGTCTTGGTCGCGCATGAAAATAAAAATATAATGAACTGCCTACTCTCCCTGTGTCACAATCCATCCTTACCAATGGGTTTCATGATGGTTCATGGATTTGATCTCAGGGTGCAAAAAACCGACACGGCACAGGGGGGTTCGCAGTGATAATCAAAACAAATGCACCTTTATTGAATAACCACAGCCAAATGCGTTGGGGACAAATTGGAGAAAAAAGGGAAAAAGAAGGAAAAGAGGGAGGAAGAGAAAGGAAGGTATATAGCTACCAAACATAGAACAGAGATGTCCTTTGATGTCCAGCCGATGGAGTTCACCAGGTCACGTCTGGGGAGATCTTGAAATCTCTAGCGCTAACTCAGCGGTTTTTATTATGATAACTCTATTGAACTCTATTGAAATTTGCAAGGGTGGGGGGGATGATGGATACAATAAGGAATAGATGTAACAGGTAGTCCATGTTCTCAGCAGTAAGCGAGAGCCATTGTCTTCTTGGTCCAGCGGTCACATCCTGCAGGCAAACATCTCGCTTTGGTCAGCTTGCCTCCCCCACACACCTGCCCCGGGCTGGGGGTTTCAGTCCCAGTCCTTGGGAGGAGCAGAGGGGCCTTTTCACATGGGGGTTTCATGTCTCAGTCCTTGATGGAGAGGCTCCTTACATCTCAGTCTGTCTGTCACAGTGGTTGTAAAACAGGTGAGGGTCTTCTGTGGGGGGACCACCCAGAACTCAGGAGAAGTCCAGCCAGGCCGAGAGGTGGGACAGCTCCCAAGGCTGTTGCTGCAAAAAGGCAAGATGCCTCTTTCTTCTTTCATTGGGCTCAGTGTAGCATATAGCAAACAACACCTGTGAACAATATCTTAGCACTGTGCTCACGGCTCGGAGCCGTTGGCACGTAACTTTCTCCAACAGGGCCAGAAACTTCAAACAAGGGTCTTTTCTTCAGTGGTCCCCAATGATGATCATGAGGCAGATGAGAGAAACTTTGGACAGAGTCTCACACTCCGGTCAAGTACATGCCATGGGAGAGGCAGTAAAAAAGGCATCTCAAATCACTGGTGGACGCATATTAAAAAGATGCCAACAAACCAAATTTAACCCTTGAACAAATGGCAGGAGAAGGTGACTTCAAGAAGCCACAAGACCAAGCAAAGGATTTACAAGAAACTGCACTCAGTGACATCACCACTGCTGCAAAGACATCCCTGCTCCTCACTCTTGATGACACCCTACCTACACAGAATTTCACTAACATCAAACAAGGACAAGTGAAATTTTCATAAAATTTGTAGACAGACCTAAAGTTGCACTTGTTAGACAAATAGAAAGCCCAGAGGCCAGGAAGGAAGTGCTAAATAAAATGGCCCTGGCAAAGGTGAACAATGAGTGCAAAACAATATTAAGAGCTCTCCCCTTCGACCCAGAACCTACAATCAACCAGATGGATGAGGCCTGCACCAAATTATCTTCCACTGAACATAACGTGGCAAGGGCAATCTCTAAGGGAGAGGGCCTTTTAAACTTCCCAAGACGCAGCCAAATGTTCTAATTGTGGAGAACTGGGCCATTTTTTGAAGGACAGTCCAGAATACAAAAGGCCTAAAGACCAGCAGCCACAAAAGGGGTGCCATTCATCACACTGTATGGATTGCAACAGACATTCTAACAACCATTCTTAGTTTCGTTATTACCAGCAGCCTCACCACCACCAGCACCACTGTCAGCCAAAAAACTTCCAACGGAGTGCAGTGCAGAGCTGGCCAAAGACAGCAAATGGAAAGCTGTTTCACTGTACCCTCCCCACTATTCCAGAGGTCCAATATGTGGGAAAGTCCCACGGAACTCTTCGTATTCCAAACAGCAGACCAGAGTCACCAAGGCTTTCAAGCAAGTTCAGGTCAGGACCCGATGCCAGCTGATGAGTGCTGTGTCCATACAATTTGATCCATCTGCTTTCCATCTTATTCCCATTGGAAAATATGGACCCCCAGAGGGCCTGAGAGATGTGCTGGTAATAGGTAATTGTATTCATGGACCAAATGAAATACATGTTATAGCAGCAGTACAAACTGTTGGGCCAACTGATGAAATCACGGTCGCTGTCTGCTGCACAAAACCACCACACTTCCTGCACAGAGAGACTGTGATAGCCCAAAGCTTTTTATTGCCATTAGACATAGACAATATCCAATGGCATTCTGGGCTGAAATCATGGGCCAAGACAAACCCTTTATAGAGGACGGCCTGTCAAATAAAGGCAATAACATCTCCCTACAAGGGATGGTGGACACAGGGGCCAACTATCATTATCAATTATGTTACTATCATTACACAACCTAAATGGCCCCCAAACTGGGAGCTGACTCCTGTCACTGGAGTAATCTCAGGGATCAGAGGAGCCACCATCTCCATGAGGAGCAAACATACTATCACAATAGAGGGACCGGAGGGCCAAACTGCCGCCATCAGGCCATTTGTAGTCAGGGCACCCATCACCCTGTGGGCCAGGGACCTATTGTCCCAATGGGGAGCTTGACTTGATATTCCACCTCCATCCCAGGATTTCTAGTTGGGGCCACTGCAGAGCGCACCACCCCACCGCTCACCTGGAAGACTGACACCCCACTGTGGGTGGATCAGTGGCCCCTCTCAGCAGAGAAATTACATACCCTCGAGCTCCTTGTGGAGGAGCAGCAGCTTTCCAAGGGCCACTTCGTACCTACCAACAGCCCTTGGAACTCCCATCTTTGTTCTTAAAAAGCCTGGCAAGCACAGATGGAGGCTCCTCCATGACCTTCATAAAATTAATGAGGTCATGGAGTGTCGCGGTGCGGACTGTGCCCCGGCCAGGTGACAACGACAACAGGGGCACGACAGATCTTACCCACAAGCTCCACAAATCCCAGCTACCAGCAGTGGTTCGGCCCAGGAACAAAAAGGCAGCAGCAGGGTCTTGGGGGTGAAACAGGGGTGGCTTTATTTCATGACCAGCACCCAAGACAAAGACTTGGGGCGAACAAGAGCTTTTATAACATCACTCAGGAGGAGGGGTTTAGGGTAGCAAACCAATAGGGGTATGGTTGGGGAGGGGTCAAAGGCAGGACATTTTATGCTTGAACCAATAAGGGAGCCATAGGGAGGGACATAACTTGGGTAAACCAATTAGGGTTCTAAAAGATACAGAATAGACAGGGAATTCTCCAGAAGAAAGGGCAGGTTCAGGGGAGGATTGACATTCAATGGGAGGGGAGAGCAAGGAGAATTCTGGGGAAAAGGGGCAGGGATAGGAAGGATTGACAGCTGGGAAGGTTGGGGATTAAAACTTGACAGGGAGTGGCTAGGTGACAAAGAAGAAGATTGACATCTAACTGAACTGAATAACAATGAGGGAGTACGTCTAATTTTAGAAACCCAAGATACAAAATGAGGAGCCTATGCCACTCTGAAGACAGGGGGAGGACAATACAGGGGGGCTACAAGACCACAGATTAGGCAGAGAACAAAACAACAAATTCAGCAGTGAACCTGCCAAACAAAGAAAATGCACTACAACAATGGAGGACACGGGTCCCTTGCAGTCTGGCCTTCTCTCTCCCTTCATGCTTCCCCATGATTGGAGACTGGTGGTCATTGATATCAAAGACCACTTTTTTAACACGCCTCTCTATCCTTGAGATGCTCCCAGATTCGCCTTTTCCATCCCCTCCCTGAACAGACAGACACCTCTGAAGCGGTACCACTGGTGAGTCCTCCCCCAAAGAATGGAAAACTCCCCGATATATGCCAGTGGTACATGGCCCATGTCCTATCTCCCATCCAAAGGACCTTCCCAGATGCCACCATCCTACATTATATGGATGACATTCTGTCTTGGTTTGAAAAGACAGGTATCTGCTAAAGAAAGCAAGAGCCTCCTGTGAAATGGAAAATGTAAATCCCCTCCCTCTGAATTATTATAATTTTGAAATTCAAAGGCTCTCAGGCAAAGATATGGGAATAGCAATGACAGTTCTTTACTAGAAAAACTAAAAATACAAATGCAACAGTACAAAGAAAGATAACTGACAGTCAGAATACGACCTGACACCCAGTGGGTCAGGGTGGTGGTAGCAGTCCTATTAAATGGTGGCTGCAGTGCCCTGCAGTGACAGGTGTGGTTTTGTTGAAGCAATGATCCTGTAGAAGGGTGGAGTTTTCCTCTGAAGATCCAGTGGTGGTGTAGATGAGCCTGGACTTCCTCTGCAAATCTAGTGGAGAAGAAAGATGCTTCTCGGGGAATCCAGTGGGAAAAGGCTGTCTTTGTTGTTCCAAATCTCAGATTATATCCAGGTAGGAATGCTTGGCTCCTTGTCACTCTGTTCTTCTAAGCCTTCTGATGTTTACATTCTTGTAATGGAGTTTCTCATGCACTTTTATGTAAATAATTCTTGTTTTTACATTCCTCTCTGGAGGAGGAGAAATCTGATGGATTGTTGGTTTGTCCAGTGTCATTGGAGAGGTGGCAATTTCACCCTCCAATCCACTGTCGCTTTTGAAAAGTCTATAAATATTGGAATCAGAAAATAAACTTCTTTCTTCTTTCCTTAAGGGGTTCCAGTGTCCGCGTCGTTTTATTTTGTGTCCTATTGCATTATCTGGTGGCCACCGTGTGTGGGACAGCTGTGGGTGAGGTCGTACAGTTTTACCCCCCCTCCCTGCTTTGGCGTGGTGACTGTGAGCCGTTGGGCACTCTGCCTGCAGCTCTCGTGATAGTGGCAACCCCTGTGGTTTCTATGGAGGACTCCTTGGTTTTGGATCTCAGGAAGGGTCTCATGGAGTGGAAATGGGCTTTCATTTCCTGGAGCAATTTTGAAAGATTATTTCTGTGGGCCAGAGAGCAAGGGTTTTTTTCAGACCCCGCAGAGGTGTTCTCCAGGGAGGCATGGTCTCTCGTGGGAGAATGCCTCATGGAAGCTCTCTTTGCTGATTGTCGTAGAGACGTGGGATTTTTGCTGGTGCAATGGAAAAGGTTTGACGTGGTTTGGCGGGGGTTTGGATTTTGTACCTCTCAGAGTTCCCAGGGGGACCCTTCCATCTTGGACACGGAGGAGGGGGAATTCAAATTTCTGTGCGAAGCAGAAGCTTCCCCTCTCCCTCGGGATGGTGAGCTGGGAGACGGTTCCGGCTCGGAGGGCGATGTTTGTTCCCCAGAGTTGGATTGGGCTCCCAGCCAGCTGGTTCTGAACAGCCAGTGCATGGGCAGAGCCCCGCGGACTTCTGGAGACCCTGTGGAGTCAGCTAAGCCAACCCCACCCTGCCCCACACCGCGAAGGCAGAGGGGCAGGGGGGGCATCGCCCTCTCTTTGTGCCTTCCTGGCACTCGGGGGCTGCAGGGAGCCCCGGCTCAGCCTCTGCCTCTGCCTGAGTCTGATTTGGTGACAACACTTTGTTGAAATTGTGGCGTTTCCACAAAATACTCCCCGGGCACAGCGGGAGTGGGTTTGTCCACTTCAGCACCAGTCTCATCCTCAGGGGGGCGCTATCGACCCCTCTGAGTCTGCGCAGCCTGCCGGGCATGCCCAGGCGGTGGAAGCTGCGGAGGCGGGGTGTGATCAGTGGTATCTTGGGCCCCACCACGGTGGGTGGGCAGCCCGCCCCACTCCACTCGGGGGACGGTGTCTGCTGTGGGGTTTTGCATCACGGGCAGAACTCTCATAGGGGTGGTCCCAGACGCCCCTGTGCTGCCCTGCAGTTCCATGAGTTGCATCTCTCTCTGCACCCCATCCCTCCCCCGTGCTGCGGACGGGGGGCCCCACGCAGGTCCCGCTCCAACCCACACTGGATCTACGAGTACTGCCAGGACCTGCGTCCACCGCCGTGTCCTCTGCCCATGGTGCAGCCGACAGCCCTGCTGGGCTGCAGATGGGCACGGGCTCTGCTGGGGCTGGAGTGGGCCCTGCCGTGGCTGGTTTGGCCCCTCCGCCCCTGCCTCCCACAGATACTGGGGCTGTGGTGCAGGAAGACGCTCTGGTGTTCACTTTTAGGGCAAATGGTGATGTGGCCAGCGTGGACCCTCCTTGACGGCCTTGTGGACACTCCCCCCGTGTCAGGTGACTGTACGTCTGAGGGAACACAGGTGGTTCTGGTGAGAAGTCAAAGCTAAGGTCGAGGAAATGGTTGATTGTGCCTTTGCGCAGCGTCTGCTGGATTGCCGAGATGGCTCCTCTGGCCCTGCTGATGCTGCAGGGGACACTGTGTTGGGTGGTGTTGAGCTGACTCCCAGTCAGGCATCTGCCTCTGTCTCTGTGGGGCCCATGGGATGGGACTTGGCAGGTGCTGCCACCTTACCAGGGGGTTGCCAGGTTTTCCCTGTGCTTAGGGGTATTACTCAACACCTATCAACCTTTATCATGGAAAGCTATGATGGAGCTCCGTGATAGGGTTGACAATATAGTCTGGGGCCTGTTGAAGTCATGCAGCTGCTTTGAATGCTTGCTGCTGATTTGCTGACACCTTACCACATCCACAGTTTGGCTCGTATTATTTTTCCGCCTGTAGAATTCAACATTTTTGAGTCTAAATGGACTCAGTTGGCAGCCAGGGCAGTGGAGCAGAATGCTATGCTGGGTCTGCAGGATACCAGGCGTGTGATTGGCACTGATGTGCTGTTGGGCACAGGCAATTATGATGGTCCTAATGGGCAAGTTGGCTTCGATCCCCTTGTGCTTGACCAGTGCCAGACAATAGGCATGGCAGTGTAGGAAAAGCATTTTGTGCTGTTCTTGTGAGCCACCGAAGGCTTCCTGAAGATAAGGAAAGCCTTTCTCCTCGTATCTCTCTCGAGGAAGACACCAAGGCTATCCCCATGGCAACAGGATGGAAGAGAGAAAGTAAAAAGATACGGACTTTAGCTGGCTCACAGAATGACGTGGCTCCTTGTTCACCTACTGAGAACATTGTTTCTTTCTTATGACAAATGGGCAGTGAATGTGTCTGCTAAGTAAATTAAAATACCTTGAAAAACTATAAAGGCAACGTGTTGCTATAATAAATCGCTCTTATACACCCTTCTGATGGAGTTTTGGTGCTTTGCACTGTGTCTCACTGTATAGCAACATCTGGTGCCGCCCGCCGTGATTCCAACTGAACTGTAAAAAAGGAAAGAGAAAAAAGACAGAAAAAAAGTTGAAGAGTACCCTAAAAGTCAGTGAAGGCAGCAAGGACACTGCGGAGGTCTGGACCTAATTCAGATGCCTGATTCAAGGTGAGTGATTTGGAAAATAATGGGAAATAATTTATCAAATGAGGAAAAGACTGTTTTGTCCACGTGGAAAACTTACTGAAAAGAAAAAATGTTCAAGCTTCTGATTATGTTCTTCATAGCTTACTGATATGGTGTAAATGACACGACTTTAAAGCTGATGCCGACACTGCCTTCAGTGTCAGGGCATGGAAAATGTTTGGGAAGGGATTACGGGAAGTGATATCCAAAGGGGGATAAGATGGATGTCAATTTGGCTACTACCTGGAGACTGTTGTATGAGGCATTGAAGGAATGGAAAGCAGTACAAGATAGAGAGGAGGAATTGGAGGAACAGGAATTAGAGCAAGAAACTGAAGTAGAGGAACAGGAGGAAGATGAGGCTGAGCCTGTCTGTTCCAGATTGCAAGGCAAGAGTATTCCATTACCATCTGTATGGCAGATTATCTTTGTCAAGTGGGCAGTTTGCCTTATCTCTCTCTTTGAGTGACCACATTCACACCTCCCTCGGGAGGGGACATTGCTGATAACAGACTATTGAATGTCACTGCATGGCTGATAAGAACTATAACATCCCATTGTGAGATGCTCCGCCCAGGGGAGGGGCCAAGCATTGCTACCCAGATATAATCCAGAGGTTTTTGAGACACCAACACGGCTTTCTCCTCGGGATTCCCCAGAGGAACAGCAGCTGCCTCTTCTTCCACTGGATCTTCAGAGGAAGAATACATCCTTCTCTACAGGACCCCCTTGCTCCAACAGAACCACACCTGACACTTCAGGAGGACTGCAGCCACATTTCCAACTGGACTGCCACCAACACCCCACAGGGTGTCAGGGTGGGTTCTGACTCTGTCAATGTTGTTCTAGTGTACTGCATTGTTTATTTTATCCTTTTATTTTTCTTCCCTATTAAAGATCTGTTATTTCCTGCTCCCATATTTTTTGCCTGAGAGCCCCTTAATTTAAAATTCATCACAATCAGGAGGGGTGGGAGGGTTTACATTCTCCATTTCAGGGGAGGCTCCTGCCTTCCTTAGCAGGCTCCTGTCTTTCCAAACCAAGACTTTCCTGTCTTTTCCCTTTCTGGATACCAGCAAGATCATGTCAGAAATGCCACAGAAAGTATTACATGGAAAGAAACCAAAGTTCCTCTTCTGTTGACACATCCACATCAACAGCCACTATTATATAACCCATATAAATTAGGTACCCGTAGGCAAAATGGGGAAAATTATTGGATTGCAAGAAACTTAGGAAAAAATGGCAATAGATTTGGAATTGAATGTCCAAAAGGAGAGAAACGGATTTGTTTTACATTTAATCTTATAGTTCAGGATTCAGTAAAAAAACAACTAGTAAACAAAAAGGTAAAACCAGCTCTAACTGTAACTAACTCTGTATTGACCCCAAATTAGATGTTGAGTCGTATTACAAGACTCCAAGCAGTTATAGAAATGATAGCAAATAAAGCCCCCAGGCATTCATTAGAGTTAATATCAAGTCAGCTAAGCCAAACAAAAAGTGTATCAGAATAGGTTGGCTTTGGATTATTTATTGGCTATAGAAGGGGGTGTTTGTGTAAAGTTTAATATATCAGATTGTTGAAATTTGATGAAAAGTCATTCTAGAAAAAGCAAAAGAAATCAAAGAAGAAAAAATATATGCATATGATAACCCAGGTACCAGTCCAAAAATTAGAAAGCAATGTTAAAACCTCGCTGGTGGGGTAATGTATTAGAAGAAATTAAGACTTTTCATTTTATGTGTTACTACTGTTTTGATATTTCTTCCTTGCGTAATCCCCTGTTTTATTTTGCCAGCATAGTCCAGAAGATGCAAGTAGACAAGAAATATTGCTCAAGCCAAATGATTTATAAAGAATAAGAGTGGGGATTGTGAAAAATGCGTATTTTATGATTGTCTTTTTGCAAATATTAAAATGAATATTATATGTGTTGTGTTAGAAAGTAATGCTGTATTAATTCTCTTAAGTAGTGTGTTAAATATAGTTTTAGGGTATAAAAAATGTTAAAATATAAACGATACTATGTAGGATACTTTTTTAAAGAAAGGACTTGCAGCGAGATAGCAGCCACAGGACACTTAAATCTTTCAGAGAAAAAAAATTTCTTGCCCTCTTATCAGAAGAAACGAACTTCTTCCCACCTCGAAGGCGCTGTTAGGATTCAGAGGAAGAAGTTGACGATGACCAGACAGAATCCTGTATTTGAATGGAATTTATGCATCATGTATGAAGTGTATGAATATGCAACAGGCTATTGTTTTTACGGGTTAATCCTTTGTTAACAGGTGTCCTTTTTCTGTCTGAAAAAGGACACCCGAAGGACACTGCTCAGAAAACCTGGATGTCCGTAACTCTTTGGCTCTATTGTCTCATATTGTCCTAATTCAAATTGTCCAAATCATTTTTACTCTAATTGTATTACTATTTTGATAACCATTTTATAACTATTAAACTTTTAAAATTTAAAAAACCCAAGTGATTGGCATTTTACACAGCAGTTCCCAGCCCAGCCCCAATGTAGCAGGACACGTTTTCACAGCGGCCGCGGCCCGCCGGCTCCCGCACGGCGTTACACAAAGGAGCGGCTGCGCTGCTGCTCTTCCCCCTTTGCCTCTCATATTCCAACTGTTTCAGCAGGTCCGTAATTGCTGACCAAGGCTTTATAACACCCACGGCTGTGTCCTCACCATTAGAGGCTGCTGCAAATATGTATTGTCCAGCTCCTTCCCAGAAGGGCAAATCTAAACCGGTCCCCTCTGATAGATCCAGCTGATGGCTTTCACACCATGAGAACAAAGCTTGTAGGGCTCATTCATCGTAATCAACCCCTCTCCTTTTAAAGAAGAAAATCAGTACCTTCATTATGGAGTTTTCTGGTGCTGACATCCAAGCTCCCATGGTCTCCTAGGTGATTCCAGTCCACAAAAACAGGGATAGAAACCTCACAGCACTTTCTGCTGTCTGTTTAGCAAAGTTCTGTTTTTTCACCATGCTGGTTGTCCTGCTGATTCCCAGTTTTACACTGCATTTATTCTGGTTCCCACACTGATTCCCAGCTCTTACACTGCTTGTAACCCGGTTCTACACCGATTCCCAGCTCTTACACTGCTTGTAACCCGGTTCTACACTGATTCCCAGCTCTTACACTGTAATATTCCTGGTTCTAAACACCGTACCAGCTTTTCACCATTCCCCCCAGAGCCCCAGGGAATCACTCCAGGAATCAAGTGATGGGGACACAAAGGGATCCCCATGGAACTGCCCTTTTTCTGTCCCATCCCCACAGTTCCCTCCCCTCTCCCACCATTCCCCCAAACTGAAGATCCCTCCCAACTCAATTTTGGGGTCCCATGCCTCCCCCACTCTCTTTCCCTTGCTCTTCTGCCCCTTTGCCATTGTCCCTCCAGCCCCACCCCTCACCCTCGTGCTCGGTTTTGGGGGATCCAGGCCCCTCTTGCTCAGTTTGGTGGGTCACATCCCCCCTTTCCCTGAAATCTGGCAGCTCCTGGATGGTTTTTCCTGGGAGGAATCCCTGAGTTTTGGGACTTTTGGGTGTAGCTTAGAAGTGTGACAGCTCTCTCTGGCTTTCCCCTCCCTGTTGTGGCCCCTCAGCTGCCCCTGACACCCTGGGGGTGCTGGGATTTCCCTCCTGGGGACAAGGACGTTCATCCCCTTCCAGGAGCCCAATGCCTGGCTGGGGCTCCAGGGCAGGGGGTCCTTGAGCAGCTGCCCCAGAACCTCCCCCAGGGTCTCCCAGCACAGCTGGAGCCGCTCGGCCTGGGGTCCCCAAAGGCCTCAGCAAGCCCCAAGTCCCTCTCAGGAACCCTCAACCCCCTCAAACCCAGCATCCCCCCCATCCCCTGCAAGTTCCCCCCATGGAACCGGCCATGGCCATGTCCTCACATGTCACTGCCCATGTCCCACCATGTCCTCACCCATGGCTGTCTCCCCACCATGTTTCCATCCCTATCATTGTCCCCCACATCTCCATCCATGCCTGTGTGCACCCATGTCCCCATGAATGGCTACGTCCCCCTCCATGTCCATGTGTCCCCATGTTGCTCTCCATGTCTGTGTCCCACCATGACCACACCCATGTCTTAGTTCAATGTCTTTATTTTTGCCCCTGTGTTGGATATTTTAAAGGGCTGAAGAGAAATGAAAAGAAAATCAAGCTTAAAAGAAAAGGATTTCCGTGTCCATGACAGCTGAGGTTCCACCTGCTTGGGTGGGAGGGAAGAACATTTTTTGGTGGAGTTCCCAAAAACTGTCTCCAAAATTTTGGTCTTTTCCTCACTTTTTCAACATCTGCCTGTGGAAGACACCTTTAGGCAACAGGAAATTAATATAATAGAATCTCTGAAGTTAGAAAAGACCTCCAAGACCATCCAGACCTCCTTGATGCCACCAGAAGATAGGACTGAACACAAAAGATGTTCTGGGGTTGAAAGTCAAGAAATCTGCTCTCCCCAAGGAATTCCCATTGTTGGTCTACATCCTGATGGATGTTCTGCTCCCTGCATTCGTCCAAGTGCCCAGAGCGAGCCAGGAAGATGTGGAGCCTCCCAGCCAGGTGTTATCCCAACACGGATCACCAGGGCACTGCCCAACAGGGGTCACTGGGGATCATCCAATGTGAATCCTCCGATGGGCGATGGAGCTGGAGCTGCGCAAGAAGCTCTTCCCACACTTGGGGCACTCACAGGGCTTCCCTTAGTGGCGCCTCTGTTGGTGTCTGGTCAAGGTTGAGCTCGGGGAGAAGCTCTTCCCACACTCCCCACACTCTCAGGGCCTCTCCCTGGAGTGGATGCGCTGGTGGGAGACGAGGGCGAATTTGCGGTTGAAGCCCTTCCCACAGTCGGGGCAGCGGAAGGGCCTCTCCTCGGTGTGAATCCGCTCATGTCTGAGGAGAGTGGAGCTGATCTGAAACCTCTTCCCACACTCAGGACACTCGTAGGGCCTCTCCCCAGTGTGGGTGCGCTGGTGTTTTCTCAGGTCTGAGCTCCACCCAAAGCTCTTCCCACACTCCAAGCAGGTGTAGGGCCGTTCCCCAGTGTGGATCCTCTGGTGCTGGTTCAGGTGGGATCTCTGGTTGAAGCTCTTCCCACATTCCCCACATTCATAGGGCTTTTCGCCAGTGTGGATCATCTGGTGCCGGATGAGGTCAGAGCTGTCTCTGAAGCTCTTCCAACAATCCCCACATTTGTAGGGCCGTACCCCAGTGTGGATCACCTGGTGCTGAATTAGGCCAGAGCTCTGTCTGAAGCTCTTCCCACACTCCCCACACTTGTAGGGCCGTTCCCCAGTGTGGATCCTTTGGTGTTGGATCAGGTTGGAGCTCTGGCTGAAAATCTTCCCACATTCCAAGCACTTGTGTGTCTTCCCCCTTCCATAGGGCTTCCCCACCAGCTCTGAGCTCTGGCTGGATCTCCGGCCGCCTTCCTGGCTCAGGGGGGCTCTTTCCTCCTCACAGCTCCCTGGGCTGGGTTTGCAGCCCCTCCTCGTGTGGGATCTCCAGGGCTTTTCCTCCTCCTCCATCCAGACAGGCCCTGGGAATGAAAAATCCTGGTATGGGTAAAAAAACAAAATGAGAGCATCTTGGACTAGGAGCTCCTCCTTGCCCAAGTTTATTTCAGGAAGTCATTGGGAATCTTGTGTATGTAAGAACCTCTAAAACACCAAGATTCAGCACAAAAATCCTGCAAACTTCAAGACACAGACTATGAACTCCCAAAACATCACGATTCAGCAAAATCCCCCCTCCAAAATATAAAGATTCACACACCAAAATACCCAAAGCACCAACATTTAGCTCAATAAAGCTCAGAAACACCAAGATTCACCCCAGTGAAAATCGTGGATCCCCCGGTCACCTGCTGCATGTGGGGGGGGCAATGCTCCTGGGGCTGGGGGAGGAGGCTGCAGATACAGGGAGAGGTGGAACCTTGTGCTGCTTCCACTTCCTGACCGTCCTCCCCCTCCTGTGTCCCTACTCTTCCTCACACTCCTCTTCCTCCTGCTATTCCTCCTTCTCCTGCACAATCCAACCTTCTCCTCTCACGTGCAGCGTTTGACCTTTTTGTTCCTCAACCCTGCTTCTCCTTCCCTTCTCCTCCTGCCCCAGGCCCAGCACCCACTGCCGGCTCCCCCTTTCCCCCAAACCCACAGCATCCCACGGCAGGGGCAGGGATGGAGCTGGGGCAGGCCGGGCTGGGGCAGCGCTGGGCTCTCGGCCGCTCCCGCCCGCACTCGCTCCCCACTGCAGCCGCTCCCGCCGGGACAGCGCGGGGGGGCCCGGCCTGGGCGCTGCCCCACTCCCACCTCCCCAAATTCCCCTCAAGGGGGGCGCTGGGGCCGAGGGGGGGTGCAGGTGGGGAACGCTGGGAGCTGCCGGTCTGCCTGGCAACTGCTGAGTCATCAGCGCTGCGCGCTCTGATTGGCTGAGCTCTGCCTGAGGGTGGGGCTGCAGCAAGCGGGGGACACCCTGCTCCAGGGGGGATGTCCCACAAACGGGGGCACCCATGAAAGGAACAAGAGGAAAGTGTCTTTACAAACAGATGCTGTGAATCTGCTCAGAGATAGAGCCAGGAACTTGTACATAAGGAAGCGACAGGAGAAGCCATCAGTTTCAGAAAATGTTCTTAATTGATGTCACAGACTGCTGCTCAGCCAAGGTCCAGCTAAATTCATGAACTTCAAGAAGAACAACAAAGACTTCACAGAGACATGAATATCGTTTGCTATACAAAACTGGGGAGCTGTGGGAACCCAGAACATCCCTCTGGCTGTCCAGGATGGCCAAGACCCCTGCCAGGGGGCTCAGAAGCCCTGGCAAGGAGCCCAAAACATCTGTGGTTTTGATTATGACCCGTGGAGCAAATTACCAACCTTATATGAAGATCAGCAAGCCACAACAGTTTAGGCAGAATAATAGTGAAGTTATCACGGGGTAGAAAAAGTAGATTTTGGGGTTTTGGTATGGGGGTTCAGGAGGCAAGATGGAGGGAACTGGGCATGTCCAGCCTTTCTCCTTCTTCTTCTCGGCCTCCATCTTCTGCTGTGATGTTGGCACTTACAGATTGGTTTAGAGTGGAAGCTCACAGTCTAAGATAGGTGACAGGTATTGGAAAGTCATTGTAAACATTGTCTACGTAGTTTTTGGTATAAAGACATAACACCGCCCCAGGGCCAGGCAGAGTGCCTGGAACTGTCCTGCTGGATGGACCTCGGCAGGGCAGGAGAATACTGTATCTTACGTATAAAAAATTAACAACCTCGAGACCGAGAAATGAAGAGCCCTGACTCCTTCTTCAAGCGCCGGGCTGGAAAAAGAGACTTTCCAACTTTTCTCGGGGTCACTCTGTTAAGCTAGAGATCCTGACAGGGAGCATATTAAGGGGAGATGGAGTAACTGGATGTAGGTAGGTGTAAGTGGGTATAGTAGAGTCTACCTCTCAAGTACTTCAGCCAATGGGGAAAGGGAGATGTGGCCAGGAAATTAGCATGAAAAGGAGGCTGTGTCAACAATTGGAGAGACCCCGTGGGAAATGTCTCATGGCTGCTCCCTATTTTTAGGAAGGAAATTACTTTTACAGGACTCCTCTGTCTGCTTTGTGGACAGAAACCTCTGGTGATGTCAATTTTTCCACACACCTTGGGACTCGTCCAGAATTCCTTCCACCGTCCGGGGCGGCGGGCAGTGAGTGCAGCTGAAGGTGCCTCACCCAGGTTGGGTGATCGGCTCCCTTGGGGGGCGGCGGCACCGGGGATTGATTGGGTACCCAAGAGTGACCAGGAGACAGACGAGTGACACATCGGGGGGCCTGTGAAGAGTCAGCAGGGAGAGAGCACTGAAAATCTCATCAGTGAAAATCAGGGCTCCAGCTGCAGGCCACAAGGACACTGCAAGCAGAGACAGCAGCACCCGCAGGACCAGCAAGTCCAGCCCTTGATGGACATGGATTGGCAGGGCTGTCACAGCTCCCATCACACCAGGGACCCTCCACACTGGAGCCCTTGAGAACATTCAGGTGGGTCTGCATTGAGAGGAGGCATTTTCTGACAGACACAGGGGACTCTCAATGCACTCTGAATCTTATACCCAAGGGGAGGAAAATGCCAAAAATGTCTCTGATTATTCGGAGGATAAGTGGGAAAGATGTGTGGTTTTATTCAAACACTGTTGGCAGATGTGGGAGATGGGTTTGAAATGCATGAATTTTAATTTGCTCCTAACTGTGACTATAATTTCCAGAGAAGGTATTGGATTGCTAAATTTGGAACGCAAATTAATATTATAAAAGGCGATCCAGAGGCCAGTTCTGTTGTACCTCTGTGTCAAATGTCTGGCCAGGCCTATGCTGAAGTGAATCCAGAAGTGTGGGCAGCCCGAGGAAAAGAGGGAAGAATAGATGTGGAGTCTCTCCAAAGTACTCTTAAGCAACCAGGACAAGTGGTGTCTAAAAGCAACACCCTGCTCCAGGGGAGGGAAGGAAGGGGAATCAGACAAAGCGCAGGGCACCGCCCCATGCTCAGCTCAACCCGCGGAGCTGTGGGTGCTTGTGAGAGCCTGGCACTGAAATGCCCTGAGCAGGAAGGCTTCAATATCTTCTGCTGACACCATGGCACCTAACAGGGGGGCAAAAGCAATTCTGAAAAGCTGAAAGGCCACCAGAACGAATCCTACAACACCATGGACCAGCCCCTGCGAACCCAAACCAATTCATATCAGAAGCCACAGAACCCATTTCTCATTTCAATGCCATCATTAGATTACAAGCTGGCCTCAGAATAACCAACCAGACAGCTCCAGCTCCTGACCTTCCTGCTGACCAATCCACTGAAGTGAGGAACACAACACTTCACCACGGGAGGGGATCAGATCATCTGTTAGCAGCAAAAGGAGGAGTTTGTGGAAAATTAAATGACTCAAACTGCTGTTGACAAATAGGTGACAAAGGAAAAGTGGTGAAACAGATAAGAAAGAAAACGAGAAAGCAGCTCATGTACCAGTCCAAACGTGGAAAGGATGGGAATGGGACACGGTTTTGTGGCTCCCTGGCAGACCATGGGTTAAACGAATGCTGTTTCTCCTCTCATGTGCTACAGCAACTCTCATCTTTTTACCATGCTCCACACACCTTGAGAGTGCAGCGCATTCAGCAGCTGAGCGAGGGGATGCAGTGGCAGCCAGGCCTCCTGATCCAGAAACGGCTCCAGAAGGACAGGGAATGAGGGCACTGAGAATAATCCCAAATCCAAAGAGGACCCAGGAAGAAAATACAGAGTCAATGACTGAATCTGCCTGGAGATAGGGCCAGGGACTTGTAGAGAAGGACGTAATGAGAGAAGCCATCAGTTTTAGAAAATGTTAGAAATTGACAGGGAAAGCCCCTCAAAGTTCCGCTGAATTCCTGAACTTCGAGAAGAACAAAGACGTGACAGAGCCGTGAATATCGGCTGTTATACAAAAGTGGGGGTGCACATTAACGAGGACATGCAGTTGGCGGATCGGCAGGTCTGAACCTTCCAAGTATCTCAGCCAGTGGGCAAAGGGAGAGGGAGATGAGGCCGGGAAAATGAGGATAAAAAAGGAGGCTGCGAACTACAACAACGGCAGAGACCGCACGGCAAATGCCCCACGGCCTCTCCCTCTGCTCAGCAATAAAGTCACTTGTACAGGACTCCTCTGTCTCCTCTGGGCACACAAACCTCCGGCCACGGCAATTTCCCCGCACAGCCCCGGGCACGGGGCAGCCACCTCTGTCCCAGCACAGGAACCGGGCCGAGCCAGCGCTGCTCCGGCAGCGGCTCCTGCCCAGGCAGCGGCCGCAAGGAGACCGCGGGCAGGGGATGCCCGAGAGAGGCCCCGAGCCCCCGGGAAGCCCCTGCAGAGCCATGGAAGCGGCTCCTGGCGGCACCTGTGAGCCCCCTGGGGGATCCCCGCTGGAGCAGCCCGTTCCCGAGGGATGTGTCCCGGGGAGGGACCCCAGGCTGGAGCAGGACGAGGATTCCGGTCCCCGAGGGGAGGCTGTGACACCACCGGGCTGTGACCCCCATCCCCTGCGCCTCTGGCGGGGGAGAAGGGAGGGAATGCGGGATAGAGTTAAGCCCAGGAAGGAGAGAGAAGTGGGGGGAGGATATTTTCGTAGGAATTATTTCAGTTCCCATTCTCTTGCCCTGCTATGTTTGATAATAAATTCAATTAAATTCCCCAAGTCACGTGTGAGAGGAATGATGGATTTTGTCCTTACAAACAGGCTGTGAGTCTGCTGGTAGATCAAACCAGCACTGAGAGATAAATGAAACAATGGAAAAGATTCCACTGATTGATGAATGGGAAAAGATATCTGCTTTTACAAACAAACTTTAGGTTGGCAGAAAAATGAAACTGAACATTGAAAGATGAAAGAAACAATGAGGGAAAACCCTATATTGCATAAGAATGAAAAGTTAAAAGGAAGGGTTATACATTAGAGAGAAATCTTCAGTATCAGGGTTATCACGAAGTCTGAACCTCTCAAGTACCTCAGCCAATGGGGAAAGAGAGAAGGGAAATGCGGCCGGGAAATTAGGATAAAAAGGGAGGTTGTGTCCTCCAAAAATTTGAGAGACCCCAGGGGAACGCCCATGGCCTCTCCCTTTATTCGAATAAAGTAAAAGGACTCATGTCTCCTTCTTGGACATAAACCTCTGATGTTTGTGGATTAATTTTCCTGACAAGTGCGTTGTGCCCGTCACCAGTGATTGAACTGTCCCCACCCTCACCCAGACCCTCGAGCCTTTCCTTACGTGCTCTGTTCCCTGCCCAGGGGGAGAAGGGAAGTGACAGAGAGGTTTTGGCCTCTCTCCAGCATCCCCTGCTCCGGCCTGGGCTCCTGCCGGGGCTGCAGGTGGGTCCCAGCTCCGTCCCGCACTCACCCCAGCTCCCAGCGCCCTCAGGTCCCGGTCACGCTGAGCTCCCGGCGGTTCGGGGCTGCAGCAGCGGCTCCTTGGCCTCCCGCCCGGGCCGGGCCCAGCGCCGAGGCCGCTCCTCAGCCGCGGCCGCCGGGAAATGCCGGAGTTCGGGGAAAGGGAGGCGAGGCCGTGCCGTGTGCAGAGCCCGCCCCGCGCTGCGATTGGTCGATTCTGCCGTCACTCATCCTTCTGGCCGCTGATTGGTCAGAGCCTGGCCAAGCACGGCCCCCGGTGCCGCCCTGAGGGCGCCTCTGGCTCGGCAGAGCCGCCATTACCGGAGCGTCCGTGCGGGCCGGGAGCGGAGGCAGCGGCCGGAGCCCGGTGAGGCGGCGGCGGAGCTCGGAGGCGGCCCCAGCGCAGCCTCCGGGCACGGGGCAGCCACCTCTGTCCCAGCCACAGGAACCGGGCCGAGCCAGCGCTGCTCCGGCAGCGGCTCCTGCCGAGGCAGCGGCCGCAAGGAGACCGCGGGCAGCCGCTCCCGCAGCGCCCTCAGGCCAGCGCCAACGCGGCCGGACACGGCACAACGAACCCGCCTGAGCCCCCTGCCGCCCCCGAGGCCCGCAGCCAGCCCCGAGCCCCCGCACAACCCAGCGCGGCTCCCACCTGCGCTGCGGCCGCCTCCGAGCTCCGCCGCCGCCTCACCGGTGGGTCCCGGTCACCCCCTGGATGATCCCGGTCACTCCCCGTATGTTCAGAATCACTCCCGGTAGGATCCCAGTTGCCCCCAACACGGTCCCAGTGGCTCCCAGTCATGCCCTATATGGTTCCTTTCACTCCCTCTCAGTAAGAGCCCAGTGTGGCCCCAGTCACTTCCAGTATGAGCCCAGTCACACCTTACACGATGCCATTTGCCCCTGCTGTGGTCCCAGTTGCTCTCAGTATAAGTCCATAACCTCCAGAATGATCCCAGTAACTTCCAGAGACACCCAGTGCTATGCCAGTCACTCCAAATGTGACCCCGTCAGTCCCAGTATGATCCCAGTATGACCCCAGCATGGGCCAGTTGCTCCCAGTATGATCCCAGTTGCTCCCTGCATTATTCCAGTTTCTCCTCTTCACCCCTACTACAGATCTGATCACTCCCAGTATGATTCCAGTCAGTTCCAGGATGATCCAAACCACTCCTGGGCTCTCCCAGTATGTCTCAATTATCCCTTGCATGTTCCCATTTGCTCCCAGTAGCCCTCAGTGTGGTCCCAGTATATCCCAGTATGATCCCTGGTGCCCCAGTTCTGCTCCCAGTGGGTTCTTTCCCAATCTGTCCCAGTCCATCCCAGTCCCTCCCCAGCAGCTGCTGCCGTTTCCCAGATCCTGCCCCCCCCCCCCCCCATTCCCGGGCACTGGGACCCCCCTGCACCCCCTTATCCTGCACCAACACCCCCTGCACCCCCTTTCTTGGGTATCCTCCTCTCCCGGCCCCTGGATCCCCCATTTCCGTGATCCCGGGGACCCCCGGGCCCCCATTCCCGGCCAGCCCGGGGCACCTCAGCCCCAGCCTCCCTTTGCTGGGAAACCCGGCCTGGGCACGGGGCTCTGCGGCCGCTCTGGGATTTATGATCCCCCAAAGGAAAGGGAGAGAACAGCAGAGGGAGAGAGGAGGAGATCGGGAATCGGGGATCGGGGTCCCAGCGCCCAGCCCCGCTCCGCCGGGGGTGGGACCCGCACCCGCAGGAAAAATTGGCTCCGCTGCTGCCGGTGCTTGCCCGGCTTTGGGCCGAGCCCAGCGGGGTCCGGCAGGGTTTGAGCGCAGGGCCGGGAGTTCAGCACAGCCCGGCCCGGGGGTCCCGCAGTTCGCGGCCCTGGAGGGTCCCAGACGGATCCCCGAGGGATCCCGAGGGGTGCCAGGAGGGGATCCGGGTGAATTCCCTGGAATTCGCCCTTTTCCCCTCCCCCTTTTCCCCTCGCCCCGCGCTCCTCGGGCACTTTCGCTTTCGCGTCTCTCCAGCCGCGCCACAGCCGCGATCGGGGACGGCTGCGATGGCTCCAGCGCTGGGGCTCGGGGTGCTCTGGGGCTCCTGGGGCTCCTGGGGAACACGGGGGGCGCGACCAAAGGTGAGTGGGACCCCCCGAAACCGGGACCTCCCTGAACCGCTATTCCCGGGCACCGGGAGCCCCCCGACCTTCCATTTCCGGCACCGGGAACGCCCTAACCCTCCATTCTCTGGCAGGGGAACCCCCTTAACCCCCATTTTGGGTCCTGTGAACCCCCTCACTCCGCTTCCCCGGCACCGAGATCCCCCTGAACCCCCATTTCTGGGCAGGAAAACCCCCCTGAACCGCAATTCCCGGGTACCGGGAAACTCCTAATCCTCCATTCCCGGTACCGGGACCCCCCTGAACCCCCGTTTTCGGTCCTGTGACCCCCCTCAATAACCTTCCCCAGCACCGGAACCCCCCTGTACGCCCTCGTCTTTCACCGGGACCCCCCTGAACCCCCATTTCTGGGCAGGAAAACCCCCCTGAACCCCCATTCCTGAGCACGCGGACCCCCTTGAGCGCCCATTTCCGGCCACCCCGACCCCCCTGTACCCCCTTCGGCAGCACCGGGACACCCCGGTACCCCCTCATCTGGCACCGGGACCCCCCTAAACCCCCATTTCTGGTCACTGGAGCCCCCGGAATCCCCATTTTCGGGCACCGGGACCCTCTCGAACCCCGAATTCCGGGAAGGAAACTCCCCCTGAACCCGCATGCCCCGGCACGGAAATCGCTTGAACCCCAATTTCTGGGCACTGGGACCCCCCTGCACTCCTAATCCGGGACTGGGATCCCCTCACACCCCCGTCAGTGCTCTGGGACCCCCTGCGCCCCCATTCCCGGCCATCCCGCCCTTCCCAGACCCCAGACCCGCCCTTTTCCTCGGCTTTTGCACCCCCAGATCGCCCAAATTTCTGCGTCCCCCCCGTTCTCCATTCCCGGCGCTTCCTGGAAGGGGTTTCAGGGGGTCCCCCCGGGGTCCCAGGGGGTCTCAGTGAGGATCCAGTGGGATCCAGATGAATTCCCTGGAATTCCCCTTTTCCCCGTGTCGCTTTCGCGTCTCCCAGGCTGCGTCCCCGGGCTCCGCCCGCCTCTCCCAGCCCCAGCCCCCCCTTTCCGTGACCCAGGGACCCCCTGGAGCCCCATTCCTGCCTTTCCCAGCTCCCACACCCCACTTCCCTCAACACCGGGGGCCCCTGGAGCCCCTTTGGTGGGCACAGGGACCCCCTGGATCCCCCATCCCGCCTCTCCCAGTCCCTTCCTTGGACCCTTCCCGGCTCTCCCGGTTCTGCTTCCCGGCCCTTGGACGCTCCCAGATCCCCAAATCTCTGCGTCCCCCCCGTTCTCCACCCCCTGCGCGTCGTGCGGGGGTTCCTGGCAGGTCCCGGGGGGTTCAGGGGAATTCCCAGGGTTTCCTCTGTCCCGTCCCCCTCCCCGCGCTGCCCCGGTCACTTTCGCGTCTCCCAAGCTGCGGCTCCGGGATCCGCCCGGGGACTGCCCCGGCACCGGGACCCCCCGACCCGCAATTCCCGGGCACGGGGACCCCCCGAACTTCCATTTCCGGGCGAACGCCCCTTCCTGGGCACAGAGACCCCCTTGAACGTTCATTTCGGGGCACCGGGACCCCCCTGTACCCCCTTCCGCAGCCCCGATAACCCCTGCAGCCCCTTATCTGGAGCCTGGAACCTCCTGAACCCCAAATCCCGGGCACGGAAACCCCCCTGAACCCCTATTTTTGGGCACCAGGAGCCCTTGAACCCCAGAACCCGAGAAGGGAATCCCCCTGAACCCCATTTCCTAGGCACCAGGACCCCAGTGCATCCCGTTATCCGGCACTGGGACCCCGTGAACCCCCATTCCATTGCATCAGGACCCCCCCCGAGCCCCCAGTCCCGGGACCGGGGACCCCCTGCAGCCCCTTCCCTGGCACTGGATCCCCACCATGCCGTTATCTGGCACCGGGACCCCCTTTAACCCCGATTCCCGGGACGGGAACCCCCCTGAACCCCCATTCCTGGGCACCGGGACCCCACTGTATTCCTGCAGCACCGGGACCCCCGGAACCCCCATTCCGCTGCGCCAGGACCCCCGTGCCCCCCATATCCAGGACTGGAACCCTCCCAAACCCTCCATTCTCACGCACCGGGACCCCCCTGCACCCCCTTATCCAGCACGGGGATCCCCCTGCACCCCCTAATCCGGCACAGGGATCTCCCTGCACGCCCTTATCCAGCACCAATGACCCCCCCGCACCCCCTTTCCCGGCTCTCCCCCTCTCAGAGACCACAGCCCCCACTTTTCCTTGATCCCGGCACCTCCTGGACCCCCACTCCTGCCTTCCCCAGCCCCCACCCACCGCCTTCCTGAACACCGGGGATCTGCCCGTGCACCCCCTTTCCTGGGCACCGGGACCCCTGTACCCCCCATTGCCCTCACCCCCCTTCTCTTGACCTGGGACCCCCCTGCACCCCCTAATCCGGGACTGCGACCCCCTCCTGGATCCCCTTCACGTGTTCTGGGACGCCCACACCCCTCCCCAGTCCTCCCGCCCTTCCCAGACCCCAGACCCGCCCGTTTCCTTCACCTTTGCACCCCAGATCTCCCAAATTTCCCTGTTCCCCCAGTTCTCCCCTCCCGGCGCTTTCTTAAGGGGGGTCCCAGGGGTCCCAGGTGGTTCTCAGAGGGCTCCAGGGCGGTCGCAGCGGGGATCCAGAGGGATCCGAGGGATTCTCTGGAATTCCCCCGTCCCCTCCCCGCCCCGCCCTCCTCGGTCCCTTTCGCTTCCGCGTCCCAACCTGCGAGACCGGGATCTGCCCGGCCACCGGTGACGTCACAAACAGATCGGGCTGCCATTGGTGGGCAGGAAATAGCTGCGCCACTGGCGGGGCCTGAGGCGGCTCTGAGGGCGGGGGCAGTCATATGGGCGGGGCCATGGCTGTGGGCGGGGCCGCAGCGGAGCAGCGCCATGGCTCCAGCGCTGGGTCTGGGGCTGCTCTTGGGGCTCCTGGGGCTCCTGGGGAACCCGGGGGGCGCGACCAAAGGTGAGTGGGAACCCCGAAACCGGGAACCCCCTGAGCTTCCATTTCTGGGCACCGGGACCCCCCCTGAACTTCTATTACCGGGCACGGGAATCCCCCATAGCTCCATTTTGGGTCTACTGACCCCTATCCATCTCCTTCTCCAGCACCGGGACGCCCCTGCACCCCCTTATCTGGTACCGGGACCCCCCTGAACCCCATTCCTGGGCAGAGAAACCCCCCTGAACCGCTATTCCTGGACATGAGAATCCACTGAGCCCCCATTCCTGAGCACGGGGACCCCTTGAGCGCCCTTTATGGACACTGGGACCCCCTGAACCGCCATTCTCGGGCACTGGGCCCACTTGAACCCCGAATTCCGGGAAGGGTATCTGCTGAACTTCCATTCCTGGGCAGGGAAACCCTCCTGAACCCCCATTCCTGGGCACTGGGACCCCCCTGACTCGCAATTTCCGGGCACGGGGACCCCCCGAACTTCCATTTCCGGGCGAACCCCCCTTCCTGGGCACAGAGACCCCATTGAACGTTCATTTCGGGGCAGCGGACCCCCCTGTACCCCCTTCCCCAGCCCCAATAACCTCTGCACCCCCTTATCTGGAGCCTGGCACCTCCTGAACCCCAAATCCCGGGCACGGGGACCCCCCTGAACCCCTGTTTTTGGGCACCAGGAGCCCTTGAACCCCAGAACCCGAGAAGGGAATCACCCTGAACCCCATTTCCTAGGCACCAGGACCCCAGTGCATCCCGTTATCGGGCACTGGGACCCCGTGAACCCCCATTCCATTGCATCAGGACCCCCCCCGAGCCCCCCAGTCCTGCGACCGGGGACCCCCTGCAGCCCCTTCCCTGGCACTGGATCCCCACCATGCTGTTATCTGGCACCGGGACCCCCTTTAACCCCGATTCCCAGGACGGGAACCCCCCTGAACCCCCATTCCTGGGCAACGGGACCGCACTGTATTTCTGCAGCACCGGGACCCCATGAACCCCCATTCCGCTGCACCAGGACCCCCGTGCCCCCCCATGTCCAGGACTGGAACCCTCCCAAACCCTCCATTCTCACGCACCAGGACCCCCCTGCACCCCCTCATCCAGCACGGGGACCCCCCTGCACCCCCTAATCCGGGACTGGGACCCTCTCCTGGACCCCCTTCACGTGTTCTGGGACCCCCGCACCCCTCCCCGGTCCTCCCGCCCTTCCCAGACCCCAGACCCGCCCGTTTCCTTCACCTTTGCACCCCCAGATCTCCCAAATTTCCGGGTCCCCCCAGTTCTCCCCTCCCGGCGCTTTCTTAAGGGGGGTCCCAGGGGTCCCAGGTGGTTCTCAGAGGGCTCCAGGGCGGCGCAGCGGGGATCCGGAGGGATCCAGAGGGATTCTCTGGAATTCCCCCGTCCCCTCCCCGCCCCGCCCTCCTCGGTCCCTTTCGCTTCCGCGTCCCAACCTGCGAGACCGGGATCTGCCTGGCGACCAGTGACGTCACAAACACCGCGGGCTGCCATTGGTGGACAGGAAATAGCGGCGCCACTGGCGGGGCCTGAGGCGGCTCTGAGGGCGGGGCCAGTTTTATGGGCGGGGCCAGGGCTGGGGGCGGGGCCGCAGCGGAGCAGCGCCATGGCTCCAGCGCTGGGTCTGGGGCTGCTCTTGGGGCTCCTGGGGAACCCGGGGGGCGCGACCAAAGGTGAGTGCGAACCTCGAATCCGGGAACCCCCCTGAGCTTCCATGTCCGGACACGGGAATCCCCCCATAGCCCCATTTTGGGTCCTGTGACCCATCTCAATCCCCTTCCCCAGCACCGAGACTCCATTGCACCCCTTTATCTGACACCGGGACCCCCCTGAACCCCATTCCTGGGCAGAGAAACCCACCTGAGCTGCCATTCCCGGGCATGAGAATCCACTGAGCCCCTATTCCTGGGCACGGGGAGCCATTGAGCGCCCATTTATGGACACCTGGGCCCACTTGAACCCCGAATTCCGGGTAGACAATCCCCTGAACCCCAATTTTTGGGCACGGGAACCCCAATGAACGTTCATTTCCTGGCATGGGGCCCCCCTGCACTCCCTTATCTGACACGGGGACCCACCGGATCTCCTATTCCTGAGGATCAGGATCCCTTTGAATCCAGATTCTCGGCACGGGGACCTCCCTGAACCCCCATTCCTGGGCACTGGGACACCCGTGAACTTCCATTTCTGGGCACCTGGACCCCCCTGCACCCCCTTATCGGGGATTGGGATCCCCCACACCCCTGTCACTGCTCTGGGACCCCCTGTCCCCCCTTTTCGAGCATCCTGCATTTCCCAGATCCCAGAGCCGCCGTTTTCCTCGGCTTTTGGACCCCCAGATCTCCCAGATTTCCGTGTACCCCCCATTTTCCACTCCGACTGCTTCCTGATGTGGGATCCTAGAGGGTCCCAGGGGTCTCAGGGGGGTCGCAGCGGGGATCCAGATGAACTCCCTGGCATTCCCCCTTTCCTCCGTCCCCACCCTCCGCGTTCCCTCGGTCCCTTTCTCTTTCCCGTCTCCCAGACCGCATCCCCGGGATCCGCCCGCCTCTCCCAGCCCCAGCCCCCCCTTTGCGTGACCCAGGGACCCCCCTGGAGCCCCATTCCTGCCTTTCCCAGCTCCCAGACCCCACTTCCCTCAACACCGGGGGCCCCTGGAGCCCCTTTGGTGGGCACAGGGACCCCCTGGATCCCCCATCCCGCCTCTCCCAGTCCCTTCCTTGAACCTTGGACCCTTCCCGGCTCTCCCGGTTCCGCTTCCCGGCCCTTGGGCGCCCCCAGACCCCCCAATTTCTGTGTCCCCCCAGTTCTCCACCCGCTGCATGTCCTGTGTGGGAGTCTCAGGGTGTCTGGGAGGGTCCCAGGGGAATTCTGGGCCCCAGGACCCCCCTGAGTTTCCAGTTCTGGGTGCTGGGACTCCTCTGCACCCCCTTATCCAGTACCAATTCCCTTTTCCTGCCCCCCTTTTCCTGTCCATCCTGTGTTCCTTAGTCCCCAGACCCCTTTTTCCTTGTCCCTGGACCCCCATTCCTGCTTTTCTCAACCCCTGGCTCCCCCCTTTCCTGTATCAAGGACCTCTGAGCCTCCCATTCCCAGGTCTGCCCACGTTGTGACCCCTCATTCCTTGGCACTGGGGATCCCTGGACCCCCTTTCCGGGACACAGGGATCCCCTGGAACCCCCATCCCACTCTCCAGTCCCTGCACCTCCTCCTCCTTCCGTAACCGTGGCACCCCCTGAGCCCCCATTCCTGGACACCAGGACCCCCTGCAGGCTCTTTCCTGTCCATCCCACCTCTCCCACCCTGCACACCCTTTCCTTGGCCCCAGGATCCCAAACCCCTTCCCAGCTCTCCCAGTTCCCCTTTCATTGTTCCACGATTCTCTCAACTCCCCCAAATCTCTGTGTCCCCCCAGTTCTCCACTCCCTGCATTACCTGGATGTGGTGGTGTCAGAGCCCAGCCCGGGGATCCCCCAGTTCATGGAAATTGGATTTGTGGATGGGATCCCCTTCATGCGCTTCGACAGCGAGCGGGGCCAGGCGAAGCCGCTGACGCAGTGGATAAAGGATGGAGACGAGCCGGGATATTGGGAGAGGCAGACCCAGACTGCTGTGAGGAGCCAGCACGTGGCTGCCAGGAACCTGGAGATCCTGCGGGAGCGATACAACCAGAGCGGGGGTGAGTGGGGGGAACTGGGGCTGGGATGGGATCTGTGGGGCTGAAATGGGAACTGTGGGGCTGGGAGGGGATCCATGGGGGTGGGATGGGATATCTTGTGATCCTCAAGTTGGGATATGGATCCATGGGGCTGGGATGGGGAACTGTGGGGCTGGGATAGAAACTGTAGGGCTGGGCTTGGGATCCATGGAGTTAGGATGGAATCTGTGGGGCTGGGATGGGATCCATGGGGTTGGGGATCCATGGGGCTGGGATGGGATCTGTAGGTCTCCAGTGTGGATTCACAGGGCTCCAAGGGGGAAACAGGGACCCATTAGGCTGGGATGGGATAGCTTGTGATCCATGGGGCTGGGATGGGATCTGTGGGGCTCGAATGGGAACTGTAGGGCTGGGGTGAGGATCCATGGGGCTGGAATGGGGTCTCTTGGTCTCAGATGTGGATTCACAGGGCTCCAAGGGCCTGAAAATGGGGATCCATTCGGTTGGAATGGGATATTTTGTGATCCATGTGTTGGGATATGGATCCATGGGGCTGGGATGAAATCCGTGGGGCTGGGTTGGGACCCATGGGGTTGGGATGGGACCTGTAGGTCTCAGGTGTGGATTCACAGGGTTCTAAGGGGCTGAAATGGGGATCCATTAGGCTGGGATGGGATAGCTTGTGATCCATGGGGCTGGGATGTGAAGTCACGGGGCTGGGATGGGATCTGTGAGGCTGGGTTGGGATCCATAGGGTTGGGATGGGGATCCATGGGGCTGGAATGGGATCTGTAGGGCTGTAGATGCTGTAGGTGAGGGTCCATGGGGCTGGGATGGGATCTGTAGGTCTCAGGTGTCGACTTACAGAGCTCCAAGGGGCTGGAATGAGGATCCATCAGGCTGGGATGGAATATCTCGTGATCCATGGGTTGGGTTATGGATCCGTGGGGCTGGGATGGGATTTGTGGGGCTGGAATGGGAACTGTGGGGCTGGGATGGGATCTGTAGGTCTCCAATGTGGACTCACAGGGCTCCAAGGGGCTGAAATGGGGATCCATTAGGTTGGGATGGGATATCTTGTGATCCATGGGGCTGGGATGGGATCTGTGGGGCTGGGTTGGGATCCATGAGGGTAGGATGGGGATCCATGGGGCTCCAAGGAGCTGGAATGAGGTTCTGTGGGTCTCCATCAGACTCTGGGGCTCCATAGGGCTGGAATGGGGCTCTGTGGGGCTGGGACACAATTCCATGGGTCTCTGTGGGTACAATCTCCCCAGGTCTCCACACCATACAGCGGCTTTATGGCTGTGACGTCCGGTCCGATGGGAGCGTCCGTGGATCCCAGCGGCATGGCTACGACGGGCGGGATTTCATCTCCTTTGACCCCGGGATTCGGGAGATTCGTGGCGGCCGACAGCGCTGCTGAGGTCACCAGGAGGCGCTGGGAACAGGAAGGGACCGTGGCTGAGAGCATGACGAATTACCTGCAGCATGTCTGCCCGGAATGGCTCCAGAAATATGTCAGATATGGGCAGAAGGAGCTGGAGCGCAAAGGTGGGAGCAGAATTCCTGTGGGAGTTTGGGATTTGGGAATGGAGGACTTGGGAACGTGGGAATTTCTGTGGGAATTCCAAGGGTAGATCTCATCTCCATCCCATTCCCATGGAATTCCATGGTCAGATTTCACTCTCCATCCCATTCCAGTGGGAATTCCGTGGGCAGATCTCACCCCAGACCCATTCCAATGGGAATTCCATGGATGTCCCTCACCATTATCCCATTCCAGAGCCCCCTGATGTCCACGTGTCCGGAAGAGAGGAACACGGGACGCTGATCCTGTCCTGCCACGCGTACGGATTCTACCCCAACACCATCGCGGTCAGCTGGATGAAGGGGGGTGAAACCTTGGATCAGGGGACAGAGCGGGGCGGGATCGTTCCCAACAGCGACGGCACCTTCCACACCTGGGCCAGGATCGAGGCGCTGCCGGAGGAGTGGGAGCAGTACCGGTGCAGGGTGGAGCACCCCGGAATGCTGGAGCCCGGGATCTTCGCTTGGGGTGAGGCTGGGAATGTGGGAATTGGGAATTTGGAATTCCCAAATGGGAATTCCCCTCCCCCTCCTCACTATCCCGCGTTTCCCAGAGCCGACATCTGGCGGGAATCTCACCGTGGTGGTCGCTGTGTCCGTCATCGCTGCCATCCTCATCCTCATCGTCCTCATTGGATTCGGTGTCTGGAGGCTCCAATCTGGTAACACACGGGATGGGGGTCGGGAAGGGACACGGATCCACCCAGCACCGTTCTGGGAATCCTGTGCCACCAACGCTGATCCCACTTTGTTCCCACAGGGAGGAGGGACAGGAATGGATACAACCCAGCAGCCGGTGAGTTCCAGTGGTGGATCCAGCTCTGGATCTCCTCTGTGCAGATCCCAGGATGGATCCTGGGGTTAATCCCAGTGTGTGATCCGTGCTGGAATCTCATGGATCTTTTCTTTCTGCAGGAAAAGACATGGGAATGAATGGCTCCGGTGCAGGTACAGCATGGGATCAGGGTGGGATTCCAGAGAAGGATCAGGGCAGGATGGATGGATTGGGATCAGGGAGGGATTCCAGATCAGGGCAGAGGTCTGTCCAGAGTGGGATCAGGTGGAATTGTAGAGTGGGATTGGGGCTGGATTCTGGAGCGGGAGCAGGAGGGATGGATGGAGGAGGATTGGTGTGGGAGGGATGGAGTGGGATCAGGGCTGGATTCAGACAAGAATCAGGGATGGAATGGAGCAGGATCAGGTGGGGATTCCAGAGAGAAATTGGGGTGAGATGGGGTGGGATGGATGGAACAGGGTTGGGGCAGAATGATGGAGTGGGATCAGGTGGGATGGATGGAGCAGGATTGCAGCAGGATTGGGGTGGGATCAGGTGGGATTCTGGAGCAGCTCCTGCTCTCCATGGACTCCAGCCAGGTCTATCCTGTGGAATGGGAACAGGGACAGGGTGACACCATGACCCTCTCTCATCCTGGCAGGAATCACCGCCTGAGCGATCCCCGGAGCTGGATCCAGCCCCTTCCCTCTTCCCTGGAAAGCTGAGAGCTGCCAGCAGAGCTCATCCCACTGCTCCCACCCACCCCACAGCTCTTGCTAACGGATCCATTTCCCATTTTCCAATGCTTTAAAGGCAAGAGCCACAAGTATTCACAATGCTTCGCTTCTGGTGTGGAATTATCCTGCTTGGGGCAATAAATCCTGCTTTGGTCAATAAATCCTGCTTGGGGCAATAAATCCAGGTTCCCTCCTCCAGTGTCTGGCAGTTCATTTCTGGGAGCCAGGAATGGGAATGGGGTCACTGGGACAGAGATGGAGACAGTGGGAGCAGGGATGGGGACACCAGGAACTGGGATAGGGGCAGCAGGAGCCGGATGGGGACACCAGGACTGGGATGGGGACATCAAGAGCAGGTTGAGGACATCAGGAGCTGGACTGGGACACTAGGAGCAGGATGGGGACATCAGGAGCAGGATGGGAATATCAGGAGCAGGATGGGGACACCAGGACCGGGATGGGAACACCAGGAGCAGGATGGGGACTTGCCAGCCACACCCAGCTCCATCCCCCAGGATTCATTTCCCGCTCCGTGCCCCATGTCTGAGGTGTCCCCAGGAGGGTTGGGCTGCGTTGGGTTCCTGGAGGGGCAGTGGGATGGGGGGGAGAGGTCAGGCCCAGCCTCGTTGTCCCCAGTGGTCCTTGAGTGTCCCAAAATCAGGGCTCGGGATCTTGGAGAGGTTCCCTGGCCATGACCATGGCCGTGACACGAGCATGGGATGGCCGTGAGAATGACCATGAGTGACACAACCCTGAGATGACCATGACCATGACACGGCCACAACACTGACCATGAGATGATTTGAACCAAGAGATGACCATGGGTTGGCTATGGCACAACCACAGCCTTGAGGTGACCCTGATGTGATCATGGCCGTGAGGTGACAATGACATGATCGTGAGATGACAATTACAGTGAGATGACCTTGAGCATAAGATGATGGTGATCAGCAAATGACCATGACCATGTGAAGGCCATGAGATGACTGTGACCATGATGTGACCATCAACCATATGGCCCAACCATTGCTGAGATGACCATGATAAGATTGTGGCAAATGAGTTGAACGTGAGATGATCATAAAATGACCATGACAATGCAATGACCATGACCGTGACCATGACACACCCATGATCATGGGATGACCATTACAATGGGATGACCATGAGCATGTGATGATTGTGACCAAGAGATGTCCATGAGATGATCACAACACACCATGGCCATGTGTAATCATGATCATGACATGACTGTGAGATGACCATTACAGTGAGATATCCATGAGCTTATGATGATGGTCATCAGGAAATGACCATCTCCCTGAGATGGCCATGAGATGACCATGACCATGAGATGATTGTGACCAAGACAAGACCACAATGCAACCATGGCCATGTGGTGATCAAGGCCATGAGATCACCATGACTGTGACCATAATACAACCACAACCATGAAATGATCAAGATCATGACAAGATTTAAGAGTTGACCAAGACATAACCATGACCATGACACAACCACAGATGTAAGACGACCATGATGTGATTGTGGCCATGAGCTGACCAGGAGGTAACAATGAGATGACCATGACCATGACCCTGAGATGACCATGACATGACTGTGAGCATGTGATAACTGTGACCAAAGATGAGCATTAAATGACCACAACACATCACGGCCATGTGGTGATCAAGACCGTGAGACAATCGTGAGATGACCACAACCATGACATGATTATGACCATGAGATGATCATTACAATGAGATGACCATGACCATGATATAACCATGACTGTGACACAACCATGACTGTGGTGATGTGATTGTGGCCATGAAATGACCATGAGATGATCATGACACAATTATGGCCATGAGGTGATCAAGACCATGAGATGACCTTGACCATGCAATGACCATGACACAACCATGACCTTGAGATGACCATGAGGTGACCATGAGATGACCATTACAGTGAGATGTTAATGAGCATGAGATGATGGTGACCAGGAGGTGACCAGGACATGAGATGACCATGCAATGACCATGACACAACCATGAGCATGAGCATGAGATGATTTGGATTAAGAGATGACCACAATATGACCATGGCTATGAAATTATTGTGGCCATGGGGTGATCACGACCATGAGATTATGGTGATAAGGAGATGAATATGACCATGAGATGATCATGACCATGAGGCGACCGTAAGATGACCATTACAGCGAGTTGACCATGAGCATGAGATATTGAGACCAAGAGATGACTGTGACCATGAGAGGACTGTGACCATGAGATGACCATGACACAACCATGGCCATAAGGTGACAAAGAAATGTCCATGACTATGACCATGACATAACAATGACTGTGAGATGACCGTGGCCATGAGGAATTGTGACCAAGACATGACCACGACATGACCGTGACCATAACGTGATCCTGACCATGAGATGACCCTGAGCATGAGACGATGGTGATCAGGAGATGACAATCACCATGACATGACTGTGACCATGAGATGATTCTGACCATGACACGACCATGGCCGTGAGATGACTGTAATACGATTATGGCCATGGGTTGATTCTAGGATGACCATGAGCTGGACATGAGCTGACCATGAGCTGGCCATGAGATGACCATGAGATGACACGACCCGGCCATGGTCTGGAGCTCCCCAGGCCCCGTCTCTGCCCTCACCTCCAGGTTCATCCTTTCCTGAAATTCTTCATTTTCCATGGAAAATACGGAAATCTGAGCAGGGCGCAGCCAATGGAGAGCCGGGAAATCAGGGACGTCACAGGTTGCCAGGCAGAACAGATTTCCCCTTCCCGCCCTTGGCGCGGCAGCCAATGGGAAATCGCGTGCTCGGTGACGTCACTGCGCTAATGCGGAAGTGGCGAGCGCGGGGGCTGCCGGGATCGGGGCGGCGGTCGCGGATCGCGATCGATCCCGATCGGCCCCGATCGATCCCGATCGATCCCCATCGATCTCCGCCCCTCCCCGCCGCGATGTTCTTCACCTGCGGCCCCAACGAGGCCATGGTGGTGTCGGGTAAGTTGGGGGCCCGGGGGCTCCTGGGGACCCCCAGAAACTCCCGAGAAACCCCAAAATCCCCTCAGAATTTCCCGGGAACCCCTAGAATTCCCCAAAAGCTTCCGGCAAAACCCAGAATCCCCCAAAAACTCCCGGGGACCCCCAGAATTCCCCCCAAAAATCCCGGCACCCCCAAAAACTCCCGGAAATCCCCCGAATTCCCTCCAAAAACCTCCCGGGAACACCTAGAATCCCTGGGAATCCCCCAAATCCCCCCAAATTTCCCAGGAACCCCCAGAATCCCCAAAACCTCCCGGAAAGCCCTAAAATCCCCCCCAGAAGCCTCCAGGGAAGCCCCAGAACTCCTCCCTCGCCCCAAAACTGCTGGGAAACCTCCCGGGACCCCCAAACCCACCCTGGGACTCCTTGGATGCCTCCCAAACCCCCCCGAACCCCTCCTGGAACTCCCCAGACCCCTCCCCGAGGGTCCCCCCATCCATTCCGCCCCCCAGGACTCCTGGGGACCCCCCGAAGTTATCCCCCGAATTTTTCTCCCAAATTCCCCCCTCAAAACCCCTGGGGTCCCCCCTGACCCACCCAGCCACCCCCAAACCCCTCCTGGGACCCCCCGAAACCCATCCCGGGGATTGCCGGGGGTGTCCCCGTGTCCCCCCCGGGGTTTTGGGGTCCCCCTCAGCTCTCGGTGCCCCCCAGGTTTCTGCCGCAGCCCCCCGGTGATGGTGGCCGGGGGCCGGGTGTTGGTGATCCCGTGCCTGCAGCAGATCCAGCGGTGAGGAGGGGCCCGGGGGGGTTTTTGGGGTTCGGGCGGGGGAGGGGTCCCCAGAGATTTGGGGTGACCCCCTCGTCCCGCCCAGGATCAGCCTGAACACGCTGACGCTGCCCGTGCGCAGTGAGAAGGTTTACACCCGCCACGGGGTGCCCATCTCCGTCACCGGCATCGCACAGGTACCCCTGGAACGACCCAAAACCACCCTGAAAATACCCCCAAGAAACATCCCAAAAATCCCCTCAGGGACCCCAAAAAATCCCCCATCAGAACTGCCAAAAATCCCAAAAAAATCCCTCCAAAATCCCCTCCTGGACCTCAAAACCAGCCCAAAAATCCCAAAAAAATCCCCCCAAAAACACCCCAAAAATTCCCCCAGAATTGCTTCCTGTGCTCCCAAAAATCTCTCCTGGACTGTCAAAAATGCCCTAAAAATACCCCAAAAATCCCCTCCTTGTCCCCTGAAAATCCCCCCTCGGAATCCCCAAAAACCCTCTCCTGGACACCCAAAACCCCCTAAAAAATCTCCCATCAAAACCCCAAAGAAACGCTTCTGGAGCCCCAAAAATCCTCTGTCAGAACCCCCAAAAATACACCCAGGATCCCCCAAAATCTTCCCCAGGATCCCCAAAATGCCCCTCGGTACCCCCAACCCTCCCCGGACCCCAACACCCCACAGGGACCCCAAAAACCCCGTGCAGATCCCCCAGAATCTCTTTGGGAACCCACAAAATTCCCCCTTGGACCCCCCAAAATCTCCGTCTGGATCCTCCCAAACCCCCTCGGGACCCCCAAAACCACACTCCGAACCCCCGAAATCTCCTTGGAACCTCCCAAAAATCCTCCGGGATCCCCAGATCCCCCCCGGGACCCCCAAAACCCCCCCAGGGCTCCCCTGCCCGAACCAACCCGGGCGGCATTGCCCTTTTAAGTGAGGTTGTTGTGGGGTCCACGTAAGGGCGTTCTTAAAGCGGCGATGGTAGCGGGAAGCGCAAAACAACGCGGGGGGAGGGGAGGAGTCCTTTAAAGGGGGTTTGGAGTGGTGGGGCCCACCGGAAACATTTATAGGGGTTAAAATCACTCTTAATAGGACCATTTAGGGGTGAGGAATCCCTTAAAAGGAGCTCCAAGTTTTGGGGATCCCCAAACCCCTGGGATGGGAGGGGGAATCCCCCTTAAAAGTGGCTTGGAGTGGTGGGGAAGAACCCTTTAAAAACCCAGTAAAAAAACCCTAAGAACCCTTTAAACACTCTTCAAAACCCTTAAAAAGCCCTTAAAAACTAAAAAGGTTTGTGATGGGGCAGCCTCCCTAAACCTTTCTTAAAGGGGGTCAATGTCCAATTCTTAAAGGGGCTTGGGGTGGTGCGGGCCCCTGAATCCCACTGGAGGGTTTTGACCTCCCTTAAAAGGGGTTTTTGTTGGTGGGGACCCCTTTAAGAGGAGTAAGACCCCCCCCTAGAAATGGGCTGGGGGTGGTGGGGACCCCCAAACCCCCTCCAAGAGGATTAGACTCCATAAAAGGGCACTGTCCTGGTGGTCCCACCCCTGTCAAGCAAGCAGTCTCTTAAAAGGGCAATGACACATCTACTCCTTAAAGGGGCCACGCCAGTTTTGTAAGGTCCCAGGGGTGGCTGGGGGGTTCCCAGGTGATCCCAGCCCCCCCACAGGTGAAGATCCAGGGGCAGAACAAGGAGATGCTCGCAGCTGCCTGCCAGATGTTCCTGGGCAAGTCGGAGAGCGAGATCGGCCAGATCGCCCTGGAGACACTGGAGGGCCACCAGCGCGCCATCATGGCCCACATGACCGTGGAGGTGGGGCTGGGGGGAGCCACGCCCTCTTTGGGGAAGCCACGCCCCTCCCAGGACAGCTGCACCCACTTGGGAGCCAACCAGCCCCTCCCCCCCTTGGGATGTGGCCCCTTTAAGAAATCCCAGATCGATTTGGAAAGTCCATTGGCCCAAAAGTCACACCCCCGAGGTGTCCACACCCACCTGGATGGACACACCCCCTCAGGGACAGATCACCATCCCCCACTGCAGTGAGATGTGGCCCTTTAAGAGACTTCTCCCCCATTTGACCCATAAACTCCACCCCTGGAGGAGGACACACCCACTGGTGAAGCCACACCCATAAGATGGCACCCTTTTGGTAAAGCCCTGCCCACCAGCACGAGATCATCCTTCCATGGCCCCACCCCCTCTAAAGCCACGCCCATACCTCTACCCCTACCTTAAACTGTGCTTCCCTTTTGACCCCAGACACTATAAGCCCCACCCCATCTCAAAGCCACACCCTCTGACTCTACCCTGGGGTCAAGCCACGCCCACCTGGCCACATGTCTTGCTCAAGCCACACCCCTTGGTTCAGGCCACGCCCATTTGTATCAAGCTACACCCACTGGATCAAGCCACACCCACCAGGCTCCACACCTCTGTACAAGCCACACCCCCAAAACAAAGCCACACTCACCTGGCTCCACCCACTTTCCAAAGCCACACCCACACAACCCAGCCACGCCCCTGAGATCAAAGCCACACCCCTAGGCTAGCGCCTCACCTACCTGACACCACCCATTGTCTCAAGCCACACCCCCTGGATAAGCCACGCCCACCAGCCCTATGCATTTCTCTACTTACCCCACCTTATTTTCTCCCTGCCCCACAAAGCCCCACCCCAATAAGCCTGGCCCAATTTAAACTCCACCCCCTTGGCCCCCACCTTGCTCAGCCCTGGCCCACTAAGTCCCACCCTATTTGAGCCCCACCCTACTAAACCTTGCCCAGTTTGAGCCCCTGCTAAAACCCTGCCCAATCTGAGCCCCTGCTAAACCCCACCCTGCTAAGCCCCACCTACTTGAGCCCCACCCCTCTAAGCTCCACCATTTTGAGTCTTGCTCTGCTAAGCCCTGCCTAATTTGAGCCCCACCCTACTAAGCCTTGCCCCTTTTAGCTCCGCCCCACTGAGCCCTGCCCAACTTAAACCCCACTCTCGGGCCCCGCCCAGCCAAGCCCCACCCCCATTTGAGCCCCGCCCCGCTAAGCCCCGCCCCGGCCCCACCCAGGAGATCTACAAGGACCGGCAGAAGTTCTCGGATCAGGTTTTCCGCGTGGCCTCGTCCGACCTGGTGAACATGGGCATCTCCGTGGTCAGCTACACTCTCAAGGACGTGCACGACGAGCAGGTGACACACCTGGGCATGGCTGGGGACAGCTGGGGACACACCTGGGGACACCTGCCATATCTGGGGACATCCACGATACACCTTGGATACACCTGGGGGTGTCTGGGGAGAGCTGGGACAGACCTAGGGGGCAGCTGGAGATACCTGGGCACACCTGGGACACATTTGGAGATGCCCAGGGACAAGATGGGGACACCTGGGCACAGCTGGACACCTGGGGGGGCCTTAGACACCCCTGGGATGTGCCTGGGAGGGATGGGGTGACACAGTTGTGACACAGGTGTGACAGGGAGGTGACACAGGTGGGACTCAGCTGATAGGGAGGTGACACAGGTACGTGACAGGTGTGACAGGTGCGTCCCCGTGCAGGATTACCTGCGCTCCCTCGGGAAGGGCCGCACGGCACAGGTCCAGGGGTGACACAGGTGTGGCAGGGAGGTGGCACACGTGTGACAGGAAGGTGACACAGGTGACACGAGTTTGACAGGTGTGTCCCCGTGCAGGATTACCTGCGCTCCCTCGGGAAGGGCCGCACGGCGCAGGTGCAGCGCGACGCCCGCGTGGGAGAGGCCGAGGCCAAACGCGACGCCGGGATCCGCGTGAGTGACACCGGGGACACCTGGGGATGTTGGGGACACACCTGGGGACACCGGGGACACCTGGGGGCAGCTGGGTCACCTTCCTGTCAGTCACCCCCCAGTATTCCCAGTGCTCTCCCTGTGGCCCCCAGTTCATCCCAGTGCTCCCAGTACCCCTGATAGCAGCCCCAGTACCCTGTTCCCCAGTGTCCTCCCAGTGCCCTCCCAGTGCCCCCTTCATGTCCTATTCCAGCCTCTCCCAGTCCCTCCCAGTACCCCCAGTACCCCATTCCCCAAACTGCCCAGTACCCCCAGTGCTCCCAGTACTCTCCCAGTACCCCACTAATCCCACTGCAGCACCTCCCAATTCATGTCCAGCCTCTCCCAGTACCCTCAGTACCCCAGTCCCTCCCAGTGCTCCCAGTGCCTTTCTAGTCCTATTCCAGTTCCTCCCAGTACCCCCAGTACCCTCATTCCCCAAACTGCCCTAACACTCCCAGTGCACCCAGTGCTCCCAGTACCCCATTCCCCAGTCCCCTCCCAGTCCCATCCCAGCCCCTTCTATCCCCTTCCAGTCCATCTCAGTCCCTCCCAGTCCCATCCCTGTCCCATCCCAGTCCATCCCAGTCCCATCCCAGTCCATCCTAGTCTGTCCCAGTCCATTCCAGCCCCTCCCAGTCCCTCCAGATTCCATCCAGTCCCATCCCAGTCCCATCCCAGTCCATTCCAGCCCCTCCCAGTCCCTCCCAGTTCACTCCCGGTGTCTCCCAGTCCCTCCCACTCCCATCCAGTCCCTCCCAGTCCCTCCCAGTTCACTCCCAGTGTCTCCCAGTCCCTCCCACTCCCATCCCAGTCCCTCCCAGTCCCTCCCAGTCCATCCAGTGCCGCTGTCCCCGCAGGAGGCGAGGGCGCGGCAGGAGCAGGTGTCGGCGCAGCTGCTGAGCGAGGAGGCCACGGCGCGAGCCCAGCGCGACTTCCAGGTGGCCCAGGCTGAGTGCGATGGAGCCGTCAGCGCCCGCAGGGCCACGGCTGAGCTGGCCTTCCAGCTGCAGGTGAGGCCACACGTGGGCAGGGAACACAGCTGGGGCAGGGAACAAACAGACCTGGGACAGGGAACACTTGGGAGTGTCACAGGGCCATGGCTTATCTGGCGTTTCAGTTACAGGTAACTCACACATCTGAAGATGGGTAACAAACACACCTGGGGGGGCTGGAATGGGGCTTGGGAGCTCACCTGGAGACGTGGAACTCTCCAGAACACCTGGAACCTCCAGATCCTGGGGTTTTCTCCCAAATTTGGGTCTCTTGGGTCACCTGAGGACACCCCCAGGCTGCCTGAGCTCCCCTAGAGATACCTGGCCCCCCCTGCCTGGTGTCACCTGTCCCCCTTGTCCCTCCCCGATGGATTTGTGACCTGTCCCCTGTGTCCCCCATCCCTGGGTCCCTGTGTCACCTGTCCCCATATCCCTCCCTTGATGGGTTTGTGACTTGTCCCTGTGTTACCTGTCCCCGTCCCTGTGTCCCCTGTCCTCGTGTCCCTTCCCTAATGGATTTTTGTCCTGTCCTCCGTCCCTGTGTCCCTTGTGTCACCTTTTCCCATGTCCCTCCCTGGATGGGTTTGTGACTTGTCCCTGTGTCCCTTGTGTCACCTGTCCCCCTGTCCCCGTGTTTTGTGGAGATAAACAAAACTCCACAAGTTTGTGAAAGTTGTAAAGCCGGTATGTTTATTATTACAGTGCTGGACGCATGCGAGATTACTCTCCTTAAAAGACACGTGTCCTTCTGGGGACTTCAAGTCCTTTTTTGTCCCCTTCTCAAATACATAGGCATACAATTTCACAATAGGTTCATGCATATTCACTTTTATGAATTTCGTGTGACATTTGCCGCTAGTTCTTCTTTATCAGAAAGAATTCCTAGGTCAGGTTGACCTGCTCCCACAGCAGTCTCTCTGTCTCTATCACCCTTTGTCTCTCCCCCCTTATCTCTGTCCTTCACTGAAGCAGTTTCTCAGAGCCTAGGCATTGCAGTTAGGCTAAAAAGCAATGTTTTCAAACTACAGACCAACTCAAAGATGTACATTTCACCTAAATCAAAATGGATTTCTACTCTGGAGAATTTTTACTCTGTCTCACCCGTGTCCGTCCCCTGATGGATTTGTGTGCTGTCCCCCATCCCTGTGTCCCCTGCAGGCAGCCCGTTCCCAGCAGGCCATCGCGGCGCAGCGCGGGGAGGTGGCGCTGGTGGAGCGGGCGCAGCGGGTGCAGCTGCAGGAGCAGGAGGTCGGGCGGCGCCGCCAGGAGCTCGAGGCCACGGTGCGCAAACCGGCCGAGGCCGAGCGCTACCGGCTGGAGCGGCTGGCCGAGGCACAGCGGTGAGACACCGCCCCTTTAAGGGTGACCACACCCCTCTGGGGATGAGCCACGCCCTCCTCTGCTCGGGTGTGGTGGTGTTCAATGTGGTGGGTCACACACATTGCCCTTTTAAGAGGTGTTACCCTTTTAAGAAGCAGCACCCTCACTGTGGGGGGTCCCACCAGTTTGGGTGGAGTCATTGCCCCTTCAAGAGAAGCCCCACCCCTTAAAGGGAGTTATACACCTGGTGGGCCCCACCAGTAAAGGTGAAGCCATTGCCCCTTTAAGAAGGAGCCACACCCTCACCCAGTTAGGCCCAGTGGCAGTTCAGGGTGTCCCACCCATTGCCCTTTTAAGACAAGTATTGCCCCTTCAAGGAGAAGCCATACTTTCACAGTGGTGGGTCCTACCACCTTTGTAAAGCCGTGGCTCTTTTAGGTGAGCCACGCCCCTTGAGAGAGAAGCCACGCCTCGTCCCAGTCAGCCACCATCACAGCTTGGTGGACCCCATCAGTCTTTCTGTAGCCGTAACCCGTTTAAGATACGTTGCCCCCTCTTGCATGCTGTCACTGCCCTTTTAAGTCTTGTTGCCCTTTTTAATAGAAGCCACTCTCCTTCAAATAAACCACACCCCCTCTTGTAGGCCCACTCATATTGCACCATTGCCCCTTTAAGAACGGCATTGCCCCTTTAAGAACAGCCCCGCCCCCCTGATTTGGCGCCCCCTACAGGACGCAGGTGCTGCTGCAGGCGGAGGCCGAGGCCGAGACCCTCAAGGTGAGTCTGGGGGTCCCAGGGGAATTTGGGGGGTCCCAGGTGAGGTTTGGGAGTCACAGGTGAGATTTAGGGGGTCCTGAGAGGATTTTGGGGGTCCCAGTTGGATTTTGTGGCCCCAAATCTGGGAAATTTTGGCTTCCCTGGGGGATTTTTGGCTCTCACAGAATTTCAGGGGGTCCTGATCCCTTTTTGGGGTTCCCAATCCCATTTTTGGGGTTCTCAATCCTGTTTTCAGGGGTCCTGCCCTCCTTTCCAGGGCCCTATCCTTTTCTAGGGTTCCCAATCCCATTTCCCATGTCCCCGATGCCGTTTCAGATCCCCAGTCCCGATTTTGGGTTCCCAGTCCCATTTCTGATGTCCCCAATCCTGTTTCGGGTCCCCAGTCCCGTTTCGTGTCTCTGATCCCGTTTCCAATGTCCCCAGTCCCATGTTGGCATCCCTGATCCCATTTCCAGTGTCCCCAGTCCTGTTCCTGGGTCCCCAATCCTGTTTCAGGTCTTCAGTCCCATTTTGGGTTCCCAATCCCCTTTTGGGCCCTGATCCCATTCTTGAGTTCCTGATCCTGTTCCTGGGTCCCTATCCCATTTTGGGTCCCCAATCTCATGTTGGGTTCCCAATCCCATTTAGGGTCCCCAATCCTGTTTCGAGTCCCTGATCCTGTTTTGGGTCTCCCATCCCATTTCGGGTCCTCGATCCTGTGTCGGTGTCCCCGATCCTGTTTGGCTCCCCAGTCCTGTTTGGGGTCCCCCATCCCATTTTGGGTCCCCAATCCCATGTTGGGTCCCCAATCCTGTTTTGGGTCCCTGATCCTGTGTCATTGTCTCTTATTCCATTTTGGGTTCCTGATCCCATTTCCTGTTCCTGATCCCTTTTTTGGGTCCCCAATCCCATTTTGTATCACTGATCCCATTCCTGGGTTCCCAATCCCATTTCCAATGTCCCCAATCCTGTTTTGAGTCTCGATCCTGTTTTGGGGTTCCCAATCCCGTTCCTGGGACTCTGTCCCCATTTTTGGGTTCCTGATCCCGTTTTTGGGGGTTCTGTCTCTATTCTGGGTCCCCGATCCTGTGTCAATGTCCGTGATCCCCTTTGGGTCCCTGATCCCATTTCCAATGTCCCCAATCCCATTGTCATATCCCCAATCCCATTTCTGATTTCCCCAATGCCATTTCGGGTTCCCGATCCTGATTTTGGGTTCCCAGTCCCATTTCAGATGTCTCCCCGTGTCCATGTCCCAGTCCCATTTTGGTGTCCCCAATCCCATTTTGGTGTCCCCAGCCCCATTCATGTCCCTACAGGTGACGGATGCTGGCCGTGCCATGGCCTCTCATGTCCATGCCTGGGTTCCCAATCCCATTTCATGTCCCCAGTCCCGTGTCCGTGTCCTCAATCCCATTTCCAATGTCCCCAATCCCATTTGTGTCCCCACAGGTGACGGGTGCTGCCTGTGATGTGGCCATGGCCTCTCGTGCCTATGTCTGAGTTCCCAATCCTGTGTCTGTGTCCCAAATCCCATTTCTGATGTCCCCAACCCTGTGTCCATGTCCCCAATCCCATTTTGGTGTCCCCAGTCCCATTCGTGTCCCCACAGGTGACGGGTGCTGCCCATGCTGTGGCCTCTCGTGCCCGTGCCTGGGTTCCCAATCCCATTTTGGGTTCCCAATCCCATTTCCCATGTCCCCAATCCCATTTCCCATGTCCCCAATCCCATTTTTGTGTCCCCAATCCCGTGTCATGTCCCTGATCCCGTTTTTGGGGATTCTATCCCCATTTCGTGTCCCCGATCCCGTGTTGGTGTTCTCAATCCCATTTCCAATGTCCCTAATCCCATTTTAGTGTCCCAAATCCCATTTTGGGATCCCAGTCTCTTTTTGGTATCCCCAATCCCATGTTGGTGTCCCCGCAGGTGACGGGCGCTGCCCGTGCCGCGGCTGTGGCCTCTCGTGCCCATTGCTGGATTCCCAATCCCATTTCCCATGTCCCCAATCCCATTTCCCATGTCCCCAGTCCCATTTCGTGTCCCCAATCCCATGTTGGTGTCCCCAGCCCTGTTTCATGTCCCCGCAGGTGACGGGCGCTGCCCGTGCCGCGGCCGTGGCCTCTCGTGCCCGCGCCGAGGCTGCGGCGGCTGCGGCCAAGGCCGAGGCCTTCGGGCAGTTCCAGGACGCGGCCGTGGTGGATCTGGTGCTGCAGAGGCTGCCCCAGGTGGGGACACCAGGGACAGCTGGGGACACTTTGGGGATACTTGAGGACACTAGGAACACTTTAGGGATGTTTTAGGGATGCCTGGGGACACTTCGGGGGATGTTTTGGGGACACTTGGGGACATTGTGGGGATACTTACGGACACTGGGGACACTTTGGAGATGTTTTGGGTGCACTTGGGGACACTTTGGGGACACCTGGGGACACTTTAGGGGATGTTTTGGGGGCACTTGGGGACACTGGGGATGTTCTGGGGACACTTCAGGGATGTTTTGGGGAGACCTGGGGATGTTTTGGGGGCACTTGGGGACACTGTGGGGACGCTTTTGGGACTTTGGGGACACCTGGGGACATTTGGGGGTGTTTTGGGGCTATTTTGCAGACACCTGGAGGGTGTCTTGGGGACACTTTGGGACACTGGGGACACTTTGAGCATATTTTGGGGACACCTGGGGATGTCTTGGGGGCACCTGGGGACACTTTGAGGACATTTTGGGGATGTTTTGGGGATGGTTTTGGGACACCCAGGAACACTTTGAGGACATTTTCAGGATGTTTTGGGGACATTTGGGGGCACCTGGGGACACTTTGGGGACATTTTGCAGACACTGGGGCACACTTTGAGGGTGTTTTGAGGACACTTTGGGGACACTTTAGGCATGTTTTGGGGACACTTGGGGATTCCAGATTGGGGTTGATTTTGGGGATACCTGAACTGGGGACAGGAATTTGGGGATCCCAGGATTGTTGCTGATTTTGGGGATCCCAGATTTGGGCCGATTTGGGGATCCCCAATTTGAGGCTTATTTGGGGATCCCTGGTTTGGGGCTGATTTCGGGGCTGATGTGGGGATGCCCACTTTGGGGCTGATTTTGGGATCCCTGATTTTGGGATCCCTGGTTTGGGACTGATCTGGGGGTCCCTGATTTGGGGCTGATTTGGGGTGGATTTTAGGATCCCCGATTTGGGGTGGATTTTAGGATCCCAGATTTGGGGCTGATTTGGGGATCCCTGATTTTAGGGATCCCTGGTTTGGGCCTGATTTTGGGGCTGATTTCAGGATCTCCAGTTTGGGGATCCTGATTTTGGGATCCCTGATTTGAGGATTCCTGATTTGGGAATCCATGATTTGGGGCCAGTTCCGGGGCTGATTTTGGGATCCCTGATTTGGGGCCAATTTTGGGGCTGATTTTGGGATCCCTGATTTTGGGATCTCTGATTTAGGGCCAGTTTTGGGGCTGATTTTGGGGCTGATCTGGGGATCCCTGACCTGGGGCTGATATCGGGATCCCCAGTTTGGGGCTGATTTTGGGGACTCCTGGTTTGGGGCTGATTTGAGGGCTGATTTGGGGATCCTGGACCTGGGGCTGATTTTAGGATTCCTGGTTTGGGGCTGATTTTGGGGCTGATTTTGGGGCTGATCTGGGGAATCCCTGACCTGGGGCTGATGCTGGGATGCCGTTTGGGGGCAGGTGGCCGAGGCGGTGGCGCAGCCGCTGCTGGGGACGCGCCGGGTGACGCTCGTGGGCGGCTCCGGGGCCGTCGGGGTGGCCAAAATCCCCTCGGAAATCCTGGACTTGGTCACGCGGCTGCCGGGGGCCGTGGGGGCGCTGGCCAGGGGCTCCCAGGTGAGATGGGGGAATTCGGGAAATTCTGGGGTCCCAGGGGGGAATTTCGGGGCTCCCAGGTGGATATTTGAGGGATTTTGGGGGGGGTCCCAGGTGAGCTTTAGGGGAATTCGGGGGATTTGGGGGCCCCAGGGGGGATTTGGGGGCTCCCAGGTGGATATTGGGGGGAATTTGGGGGTGCCAGGTGAGGTTTGAGGGGGATTTGGGGGTGAACTTGGGGGATTTTGGGGGGTTCCCAGATAAATTTTAGGGTGAATTTGGGGAATTTTGGGGGGTCCTGGATGGGGAATGGGGGTCCCAGGTGAGCCTGGGGAATCCCGGAAGAAATCTGGAGGGTCCCAGATGGAATTTGGGGTGAATTTGGGGGATCCCAGGTAGAAACTAGAGTCCCTGAGTGGATTTTGGGGGGTCCCAGATGGGTATTGGGGGATTTTGGGGGATCCTGGATGGGTTTAAGGAGTCCCCGATGGGTTTGGGGGGGTCCCAGGTGAGATCTGGGGTGAATTTTGGGGGTTCCCAGGTGGATTTTAGGGTGAATTTGGGGGATCTGGGGGAGCCCAGAGGGATTCTGGGGGGTCCCTGATGGATTTTGGAGGTCCCAGGTGAGGTTTGGGGCCCCAGATGGATTTTGGGGTGAATTTGGGGGGATTTTGGGAGGTCTTGGATGAGTTTGGGGGTCCCAGGTGAGATTTGGGGTGAATCCGGGGGATTTTGGGGCCCTTGGGGGGAGGTGACACCCCCAGGTCCCCCCTTGTCCCCTCAGGTGACCCCGACGGAGCCCGAGGGTGGCACCGGAGCCACTGAAACGTCTCAAAATTCCCCCAAAGTGTCCCTGAGTGCCACCCCCCAGTGACACCAAAGTGTCCCCAAGTGCCACCCCCCCCCAGAGCCACTGGGACCCTGCTGTGTCCCCAAAGTGCCACCCAAGTGCCACCACCCCTGATGCCACCGCATCCCCAAAGTGCCACCAAGGTGCCACCGGCCCCCAAGTCCCTTTGTCCCCAGAGTGCCCCAAATGTCATGTCCCCCAAGTGTCCCTGTGGTGCCACTGTCCCAAGGTGCCACCTTGTCTTTCAAGTGTCCTGGAAGTGCCACCACCCTCCGGTGTCACTTTGTCCCTAAAGTGCCATGCCCAAATGTCATCATGTCCCTGCAATGTCCCCAAGGTGCCACCCCCAAATGTCACATTCTCAAAGCATCCCCAAGGTGCCACCACCACCCCCATGTCCTCTGTGTCCCCAGAATGCCACCACTGCAGTGTCACCCTGTCCCAAGTGTCCCCAAGGTGCCACCTTGTCCCCGAAGTGCCACCACTGCAGTGCTAGGTCAATAAAGTGTCCCTATGGTGCCACCACCCTCAGCGTCCCCAAAGTGCCAGCACCCCCAGTGTCACCGTGTCAATAAAGTGTCCCCAAGGTGCCACCACAGCAGTGTCCCTGTGTCCTTTAAGTGCCACCACCCCGCAGTGTCCCCAAAGCGTCACTCACACACCACCATCCTCCCTTTCATCATGTCCCAAATGTGTCCCCAAGGTGCCACCACCTCCCAATGTCACCTTGTCCCCAAAGTGTCCTCAAAGTGCCACCACCCCTTGCATTCCCCAGAGTGCCACCCTTGAATGTCATCGTCATGTCCCCACGTCCCCAAAGTGCTGCCACCCCCCATGTCCCCATTCCCTGTAGGTGCCCACCTTGTCCCTTGTCCCCAAGGTGTCCCCGAAGTGCCACCCCAATGTCCCCAACCAGTGATGTTCCCACACTGCCACCACTGGAGCCACTGACAGACACCCTGGGGACAGGTGACATCGGGGATCCCCAGGTGACACAGGGACCTCTCAGAGTGACCCCAGGTGACAATGGGGACTCTGAAGAGGGATCCAGGTGACATTGGGGACCTTCGGTGGGGACATGGGGACCTCCAAGGTGACAATGAGGACCCTAAAGTGACCCTGGGACTCTCCAGGTGACCCCAAGGTGACAATGGGACCTCCAAGTGACAGTGAGACCCTCAAGGTGACACAAGGACCCCCAAGATGGACATGGGGACCCCCAGGTGACCCTAAAGTGACCTCAGGACCTTCCAGGTGACACCAAGACCCCTCCCAGTGACCCCAGGGGACTCCCAAGGTGACAATGAGACCTTCTGGGTGACAGCCAGGTGACTCTGAAGTGACCCAGGGACCTCCAGGAGGGACATGGGGACATGCAGGTGACCCCAAGGTGACAGTGAGACCCTGCATGTGACCCTGGGACCCTCCAGGTGACAACTGAACCCCTCAGGTGACCCTGAGGTGACATCGGGGACCCCCAGGAGGGGACACAGAGACCCCCCAGGGGACCTCAAAGTGACCCAGGAGGTGACACAGGAGGTGACACAGGTGACACTCGTGGTGGCTTTTCCATCCCGAGTTTATTCCGGACCCGGGGGCGACTTTTCAATATGAAAAACAAAAGAAACGGGAAAAAAACAAAAACATCCAAAAATGGGAGAGAGCGACCGGACACCGGGAACGGCGACGGAATCGGGGAGAAACGGAGGGGAAATGGGAAAAACGGACAAAAATGGGGAAAACAAATAAAAAATGGGGAGAAACTGACAAATAATGGGGAAAAATGAACAAAAATTGGGAAAAAAAAAGAACAAAATTGAGGAATACGAACCCAAGATGGAGAAAAATGGGTAAAAAAAGAGCAAAAATGGGGAAAAATCAACAAAAAATTGGAAGAAAGGACCCCAAAGTTGGAAAAGGAATGGAATTGGGCTGAGAGTGAGCAAAAACGGGGAAAAAAAGAACAAAAATTGGAAAAGTGGGAAAAAAGACCAAAAATGGGGGAAACTGACCAAAAACGACGAAAATTGGTTGAAAATGATCAAAAATCAGGAGAGACTTGAATGAGAAGAGGGAAATGAACCAAAAAAGGGGAAAAATGACGAAAAACATGGAAAATGGCAAAAAATTGGGAAAAAACAATCAAAACTTAGGAAAAATTACAAAAAAATTGGGAAAATGGAGCCAGAGTGGGGTGGGGGAGGGGACAGGAGACCGTGGTGGCAGCGGGGGAGGGGCGGAGGTGATGATGATGATGATGATGATGATGAAGGTCAGCAGCTCTTCCAGGATGAGGCTGAAGGTCAAGAGCTCTTGGGGGCTCTTCCATGATGAGGATGATGGTGGTCAAGGCCAAGTGACCAACAATCTTCCACGATGATGATGAAGGTCAGCAACTCTTCCATTATGAGAGTGAAGGTCAAAAACTCTTGGAGGCTCTTCCATGATGAAGATGATTCTGATGAAGGTCAAGGCCAACTGACCAGCCCCAGTGATGACCAAGGGCTGAGGATGATGAAGATCGAAGACTGCAAAGACCACGATGAAGGCCAGGAGCTCCTGGAGGCTCAGTGGGGAGGATGATGATGAACTCTGGGGACTCTTCAAGAATGAAGGTTGGGGAGCCATTGACAATGACCATGATGAAGGCTGGGGACTCCTTGACAGTGATGAACCTTGGGGATCCTTCAATGATGATGGAAGTTGGAAGCTCTGACCATGATCAGGATTGGAGACTCTTCAATGATGATGAGGACTGGAAACTCTTCAAGAATGACCATGATGAAGGTTGGGGACTGTGAGGACAACGCTGAAGGTGGGGACTCTTCAAAGATGATGATGAAGGTTGGGAACTCTTCAGTGCTGATGGAAACTGGGAACTCTTCAAGGATGAAGATGACAGAAGTTGGGAGCTCTGACCATGATCAAGATTGGAGACTCTTCAAGGATGACAAAGACCAAGAACTTATTGATGATGAAAGCTGGGGACTCTTCATGGATGACAATGATGAAGACTGTGGATTCAAAGATGGTGAAGCCTGGGGACCGTGAGGACAACGCTGAAGGCTGGGGACTCTTCCAGGATGATGATGATGAAGGTTGAAGATCGTGAGGACAATGCTGAAGGTTGGGTGGGGACTCCACTGCCGCCGCCGCCGATGGCCAAGGCCAACACTGACGATGATGAAGGACAATGACGATGACACCGAAGGCGCCGCCCACCGGTTGACGCCTCTCTGGGACAACACACCGGGAAAGGGAGGAGCAACACTGCCAAGGACCGGGACCTCTGGAGAAACCCCTCAGGCCTCCTCTTCGGCCTCCTCGCCGAAATCCTCCTCCTCCTCGGCCGTGGCGTCCTGGTACTGCTGGTACTCGGACACGAGGTCGTTCATGTTGCTCTCGGCCTCGGTGAACTCCATCTCGTCCATGCCCTCGCCCGTGTACCAGTGCAGGAAGGCCTTGCGCCGGAACATGGCCGTGAACTGCTCCGAGATGCGCTTGAAGAGCTCCTGGATGGCCGTGCTGTTGCCGATGAAGGTGACAGCCATCTTGAGGCCGCGCGGCGGGATGTCGCACACGGCCGTCTTCACGTTGTTGGGGATCCACTCCACGAAGTAGGAGCTGTTCTTGTTCTGCACGTTCAGCATCTGCTCGTCCACCTCCTTCATGGACATGCGCCCGCGGAAGACGGCGGCCACGGTGAGGTAGCGGCCGTGCCGCGGGTCGCAGGCGGCCATCATGTTCTTGGCGTCGAAGACCTGCTGGGTGAGCTCGGGCACGGTGAGCGCGCGGTACTGCTGGCTGCCCCGTGAGGTCAGCGGCGCGAAGCCGGGCATGAAGAAGTGCAGCCGCGGGAAGGGCACCATGTTGACGGCCAGCTTGCGCAGGTCGGCGTTGAGCTGGCCGGGGAAGCGCAGGCAGGTGGTGACGCCGCTCATGGTGGCCGACACCAGGTGGTTGAGGTCGCCGTAGGTGGGCGTGGTGAGCTTGAGCGTGCGGAAGCAGATGTCGTAGAGCGCCTCGTTGTCGATGCAGTAGGTCTCGTCCGTGTTCTCCACCAGCTGGTGCACGGACAGCGTGGCGTTGTAGGGCTCCACCACCGTGTCCGACACCTTGGGCGATGGCACCACGCTGAAGGTGTTCATGATGCGGTCGGGGTACTCCTCGCGGATCTTGGAGATGAGCAGCGTGCCCATGCCCGAGCCGGTGCCGCCGCCCAGCGAGTGGGTCAGCTGGAAGCCCTGCAGGCAGTCGCAGCTCTCGGCCTCCTTGCGCACCACGTCCAGCACCGAGTCCACCAGCTCGGCGCCCTCCGTGTAGTGCCCCTTGGCCCAGTTGTTGCCAGCGCCGCTTTGGCCTGGAAAAGGGGAGGAAGGGTTGAGTTGGGGTCTTCAAACCACCTCTGGGGACCTTCAAACCACATTTGAAAACCTTTACACCACCTCTGGAGACTTTTAAACAATCTCTAGGGACTTCAAGAATCTCAAAACCACCTTGGGGAGCCTCAAAATCTCCTTTGAGGAACTTTGAACCAGCCTTGAGGATCTCAGGGATCCTCAAACCTGGAGACCTTGAGAGCACCCTTGGGGACCTTAGGTAGCTTCAAACCATCTTAAGGGACCCTCATCAACCCAACCTTTTAATCACCTTTGACAACGATGAGCACCTGTATTTCCCTCTTGAGAATATTCAAACCACCCTGGGGACCTTCAAACCATCTCTGGGGACCTCTGAGGCACCTCTGAGGACCCCTGACCCCCCCAGCTCAGCCGCTCCCTGTGGTGACCCCTGCCCAGGGGCAGACAAGGAGGAATTGGGTTGGGGTCTTCGAGGTGACGTTAGGGACCCTCAAAACACTTCTGGGAACCTTGAAGAACCTTCAGTCACCTTTGGAGATCTTCAGGTTAATGCTGAAGGCTTTGGACACCCTCAAACCATTTCTGAGGGCCTTCAAAGCATTTTTGAGGACCTTGGGCAACTCTTCCTCCCACTCTCGGGGACCTCAAGCGCTTCTGTCCCCTCTCTGGGGACCTTCACCTCACCCCTGAGGAACCTCAATCCCACTCGTAGGGACCTCAGGGACCTTCAACCCCTTTGGGGAGGTTCAGCCCCAACTTGGGGATCCTCAGGGACCTTTAACTCCACCTAGGGGACACTTGGGATCCTCAACCCCCTCTTTAGGACCTTCACCCTTAAGAACACTCGAGGACCTTCAAACCCACCTTGGGGTGACACTTGGGGGGACCTTAACCTCACTTTGAGGACCTTCATGCCACAGCTGGGCACACCTGAGGATTTTTGAACCCACCCTTGTGGGATACTTAGGGCCTTCATGCCACCCTTGGGACCTCCAACCCCACCCTGGGAACACCTGGAGACCTTGATCTCCTCTTTGGGGCCCTGCTGTCCCTTGAGGCCACCCCCCGCTGTCCCAGGTGTGTCCCCACATGTCCCCAGCTGCCCCAAACATTGCTGCGTGTCCCCAAGTGTGTCCTGAAGTGAACCTGATGTCCCTCGAGAGGCACCAAGTGTCCCCATGTGCTCCCCAGATATCCCTAATGTCCCTCAACAACCCCCAGGTGTCCCCAAGGTGCCCTCAGGAGCCTTCAGGTGTCTGCAGATGTCCTCAAGACTCCCAGGCATGTCCTAAATTGTGTCCCAGGTGTCTGCAGCTGTCCTTGCCACATGCCAAGAGTCCCCAGATGTCTTGAGCATCCCCAGCTGTCCCTCAGGAGCCCCCAGGTGTGTCCCAAGTATGTTCCAATGTCCCCAGGTGTGTCCCAGATGTCCCCAAGCATGCCCAAGGTGTCCCAGGTGTGTCCCAGATGTCCCTGAGTGTGCCCACAGGTGTCTTCAGATGTCCCACAGGTGTCCTTGATGTCCCCAGGAACCTCCATGTGTCCCAGGTGTGTCCCCAGCTATGCCACCAGGTGTATCCCAGTGTCCCCAAGCATGTCCCAAATGTCCCAACATCTGCCCCCAGATGTCCCAGGTGTGCCCTCAGGTGTCCCAGATGTCCCCAAGCATGTCCGAGGTGTCCCCAGGTGTGTACCCGATGTCCCCAGGAGCCCCCAAGCCAGCCCAAGGTGTCCCAGATGTGCCTGCAGATGTGCCAGGTGTGTCACTCACCGAACACGAAGTTGTCAGGCCGGAAGATCTGCCCGAAGGGGCCGGAGCGCACAGAGTCCATCGTGCCGGGCTCCAGATCCACCAGGATGGCCCTGGGCACGTATTTACCCCCTGGGGACAGCACAAACGTCACCAAAACCCAGAGAATTCACCCCAAAACCACCAGCATGGCCCTGGGCCTGTATCCACCCCCTGGGGAGTGACCAAAACCCAGAGAATTGAACCTGAAACCACCCAGAATTAACCCAATACCACCAGAACTGCCCTACATACACCCAAACCACCCCATAAACACCTGGAATTAGCCCAAACCAATCTAGTACTAATCAAAACCACCCCAAAACTGCCCAAAATTACCCCAAAACCACCAGGAAATATCCCCAAAACAGCCCAAACCCACCCAGATTTACCTCAAAACACCCAGAATTAGCTCCAAAACCACCAAAACCACCCCAAACCCACCCAGAATTGCCCCCGAAATGCTCAGTATTAACCCAGAAATATCAAAAATAGCTCCAGCAAAAACCAAAATCACTCCCAAAACGTCCCAAACCACCCCATGTGAGACCAACACACCCAAAATTGCCCCACAAGTCTGAAATCACCCTAAAACACCTGAAATTGCACCAAAAATCAACCCCCAAAAAGCCCAAGTCACCCCCAAACCACCCAGAATTACCCCATGAATAACTGGAATAACCTCAAAACCACCCCTAATCCACCTAAATTCACCCCCAAACATCCACAACCACCCCCAAACCATCCCAAAATTACCCCAAATCAGCTGGAATCAACCCCAAACCACACAAATTCACCCCAAACCAGGAAAAATCACCCCAAAAATGGTTCCAAATCCACCCAAAATGAACCCCAAAACTCCCCAAATTACTCCAAAATGTTTAAAATCATTCCCAAACCATCTAAAATCACCTCAAACCCACTTCTGACCAACACTACAATATTCAAAATCACTATGAAGTACCCAAATTTGCCCCAGAACACCCTAAAATGTCCTAAAAACAATCCAGACCTCCCCAAAACTCAACCCTGAAGAACTTCCAAAACTCCCAAATTCACCCCCAAACCAGCCCTAATAATCTAATCCACTCAAAATCACCTCAAAACCACCCCCAAAATCTCCCAAATTCAACCCCAAAACCCCCGAATTCATTCCAAAGCCTCTCAAAATGACCCCAAAATCATCCCAAACCAACGCCAAAACAACCCCAGGAGTGTCAAATTCACCCCAAACTCCCCAGCAAACCCCAAAAGCTCCTCCACAGCAACCCAGACGGGACACAGGGACAGGGAGGAGACAAATGACAATGGACAGGTGACACTAATGGGTGACAGGACTGGGGGGTGACAGGACAAGGTGACCCCACTGGTGTGGCAAAGGAGGGGGTGGCACTCAGGGACACAGGAGATGAGGGGACACAGGGCACGGACAAGGACAAAGTGACACTGGGAGGTGACAGCAGGACAAAGGTGACACAGTGACATAGGGATGACAAAGTGAACATACAGGAAAGTGACACTGGGGGGGTGACACTGGGGACAGGATGAGGCAACACAGGAGAGTGACAAAGCAAGGAGTGGCAATGTGGGGGTGAGAAGGTGACACTGGAAGTGACAAAGTGACAGCAGGGCAAAGTAACAAACGAAGGAAAGTGACACGGGGGTGACAGCAGAACAAGTGACACTGGGGAGATGACAAATGCCACCAAGTGCCACCCACACTAACGAGTGGCACAATGAGGGGCTGAAGGGCAGAGGAGCCCCGGGGGGTGTGGCAGCTGTCCCCAAGTGCCACCAGCTGTCCCCAGGCGTCCCCACCTGTGGCCTCGTTGTAGTAGACGCTGATGCGGTCCAGCTGCAGGTCGCTGTCCCCATGGTAGGTGCCCGTGGGGTCGATGCCGTGCTCGTCACTGATCACCTCCCAGAACTGTGGGGACAAGGGGACAGCTTGGGGACGGCTCAGGAGCGGGTTCGGGGTAAAAAACAGGGATTTGGGGAAAAAACCTGGGGGTTATGGGAGGAAAAATGGGGATTTTAGGGAGGAAAAGGGGGGGTTGGGGGCGTGGTCAGGGGTTAAAAGGGGCGGGGCTTGTGTAGGAGTGAGATCAGCTGAGCCACGCCCTCTTTATGACAAATGGGACCCGAATTGGAGGAAAAATAAGGATTTGAAGAAAAAAATTGTGATTTTAGGGAGAGAAATGGGGATATTAGGGTAGGAAATGGGGGTTTGGGGGTGTGGTTGGGGTTAAAAGGGGTAGGGCAGAAGGAGAGGTGGGGTCAGCTGGGCCATGCCCAAGGCAGACTCGATTTTGGAAAAAAAAAAAGGGTTTTGAGGTTAAAAACTGGGATTTTTGTATAGCAAATAGGGGTTGGGGTCATGACTGGGGTTAAAGGGGATGGAGCTGAAGGAGGGGTGGGGGCAGCTGGGCCACACCCACTTTGCTTCCCCTGGGACCCCATTTTGGGCGAGAAAATGAGGATTTTGGGGTAAAAAAATTCAGGAATTTTAAAGCAAGAAATTGGGATTTTAAGGTACGAAATAGCAGTTGAGGAGTATCAAAAAATGTGGATTTTAAGGAAAAGATTTGGGATTTAAAGGGAAATTGATGGCGTAGTCTGGGATAGAAGGGCAGAGCTTGTGGAAGAGAGGGGCTACACCCACTTTGCTACACCTGGGAGTGATTTTGGGGACAAAAAAGGGGATGTTGGGATCTTATACAAAGAATTAGATGTAAATCTGGCCCCACCCACCTCCCCTAGGCAGTGTTTTTGGGGAAAAAATGAAGGATTTAGGGATTTAAAGGAATTTGGGCGTGTGGCCAAGTGACAGGCAGGATCCACAGGACCTCCCTCACAGCCAGGACCTTCTTTTGGGTTGAAAAATGGGTATTCTGGGGGCTTTAAAAATAAATTTAGGGTGTGCTCAGGTCCTAAGAGGGTGTGGCTACAACACACAGCCACTCCACGACCCTTTTTGGGGGTAAAAAGGCGATTTTTAGGATTTTTTCGTGGTTTGGAGGCGTGGGGAAGAGAAGTGGGCAGGGCTCCGTGAGGGAGGGGGCGTGGCCAGGGCAGCGCGGTCCCGCTCCCTAAAAAGGGCGGGAACGCGGGAAAATGGCGGCAACTCGTTAAAATTCAAACCAACCCCTCCAAAATCAGCTTCTTGCACCCCAAATCGGCTTTTTCGTCACCCAAAATCAGGATTTTTATACCCGAATTCGGCTCGGAGGGCTCCAAGTTTTGTATTTGAAGTTGAGATTCCACCAATGTGGAGGTTTGGGGTTAAAATGGGCCGGGGGTGGGGGAAGGGGGGGGGGGGGGGGCGATGCAGCGTGAGGGAAAATGAGGTGAAAAAAGGTGATTTTGGGGTCAAAGATAAGAAATGGGGCAAAAAAAATGAGATTTTGGGGCTGTGGAGAACAGAATGACATTCAAATATTAATTTGGGGTAAAAGCCATTAATTTTGAGATTGTTAATTCAAAAAAGAGCTATAAAATGGTGATTTGAGATAAAAATGGTGGTTTGGTGATTATGAAGAACGAAATGTATTTTAAAAAAACCACAATTTTGGATAATAGAAGAAAAAAGGGCCTAAAAATATTAATTTTGGAGGTGAGAGAGAAAAGGGGATTAAAACCCAGCAATGTGAAGTAAAAAAAAAAAAAAAAGGCTTAAAAATGCTGATTTTGGATATGAGAAAGGAATTGCTTAAATCTGGCATTTTAGGGGCTTGTGAGCAAAAATGGGTTAAAAAAATAGGGATTTTGGGGCTGATGGGACAAATATGTTAAAAAAGGGCAGTTTCAGGGAACGTAGAAAAGAAATACCTCCAAAAAATAGTTCATTTGGGATAAAAATTGAGATTTTGGGCAAACGACAAAGAAAATGAGTTTAAAAAGTTCAAAATCTAATGAACAGCATTTCAGAGTTAAAAAACCCTGCATTTTGGAGCCTTGGGAAACAGGGGGTTAAAAATTATGGGTTTTGAGAAAAAATGTGAGTTTGGTGCAGAATTGAGAGTTTAGTGACAGGAATATGGATTATGGGGAGAAATGGATATCTAAGGGTAAAAAATGCGAATTTTGGGTAAAAAAAAAAGCAGATTTGGGGCTAAACCACAATTTTTGAGAGTAAATTTGACCTGTTAAATAACAGTATTTTCTGTACAGTACAAACCCTTTTTTGGGCCTCAAATCGCAATTTAGATTCAAAACCTCCCCAAAGTTAAAAAAAAATTTAATTGCTTTTTAGGGTTAAAAACTCCAATTTGAAGGGTTTGGAGAACAAAGATTTCGGTGTGGGGCAGGAAATGGAAATGTTCATTTCGGGGGCAGGAAATGCGGTCTGGAGACACAAAGAAAACGGGTTGGGGCTGAAAAGGGCGATTTTGCGACAAAAAGTAACATTAAAAAAAGAAAAAAAAAATGGGCTTAAAGGAGGCCGTTTTGTGGGTGAAGTGGATATTCGGGGGAAAAAAGGGATTTTTGAAGCAGTAAAAATGACATTTAGGTCTGAAGAATTACAAGTCCCGAGGCCTAAAACAATGCTTTTTTAGGCAAAAGCGTTTTTTAGCACCAGTTTGTGCTAAAAAAAGGAAAAATTTAAACAAACCCCGTTAATTTTGGAGAAAAAGCGGTGATTTTGAAGCAAGAAAAAAGCGGATTTAGAAGCACAAAGCTGCGATTCTTCCCCCGACCCTCCATTTTGGGGCTGGAAACCTCCATTTTGGGGCTGGGAGCTGCCTCCGAGTTGCAGAAAATCCCGATTTTAACCCTAATTTCTACTTCTGGAAAATAAATCCAGTCCTTTTTCTCCTCCAAACTCCACGTTTTGGGGATAGAAATCTTGATTTTGGACGGAAATGTTGTTTTGCAAAACAAAGATGCTGAGCTGGAGCTCCGAAGCTCCATCTTGGGGCTGGGAAAAAACCAAGGTTTTGGGGCCAAAAAGCTGCATTTTAGCAGCAAAAAACCTTTCATCAATGAAAAAATAATCCCTTAAATGGAAAACTTCAACATTCTGTGAACTAAAATACTTTTTTGAAGATAAAGTCATCCATATTTAGGCGTAAGAAGGGCATTTCAGAGAAAAACGCTGATTCAAAGTAAAAACCCATCAATTTTGGAGATTAATATTGCAACTTAAAGACCTTAAATCCACATTTAAGAAATAAAAAACACCTGCTTTCGTCATAAAATCCTGCAGTCCAAAAGCTTAAAAATCTTCATTTTGCGGATTAAAAAAAAAAAAAAAAAAAATTTAGGAAAAAAAATTAGGAATACACCTCTTATTTTGGGAATAAAATCTTTATTGTGGATATTAAGCCGCTTTTTTGGGGGGGATAAATCCTCCCATTTTCGGGTCTGACCCCTCCGGGCGTCACGCACCGTTTGGGGGTCAAAACTATTTATTTTGGGGCTCAAAATCCACATTTTTTGAGGTAAATTTAGACGGTTTTGCAGTGAAAATAGCCGATTTTAGGGGCGAAAATACCCAATAATGGGGTGAGAACAACCGATTACAGACTAAAAAAGCAGCATCTAAAGTATGGTGCTTTAAAAACGTAACAAATAATGTTTTAAGTTTAACTATGACTATATTTTTGTGAAAAACCTGATTTCGAGGTTAAATCCTTTAATTTCGGGGCTCCTCGCCGCCATTTTGGCGCCTTCCCCGCCCAGCCTCAGCCAGACCCCCTCGATTACGGGCAAAAAGGGCCATTCGCGGCCAAATCTTTGAAATAGTCATGTAAATTAAAATAAAATAGTAATATTTTCTTTTAACACCCCCAAAAAAGGCGATTTTGGAGGCGAATTCGCCGCGGTTCGCGGCCGCCGCCCTCAGTCGCCATTTTGCGGCCGCGTGCAGGGGGGGGCGCGTTCGGCCACCGAAAATCCTCATTTAGCGACAAAATCTCCTGATTTTAACCCCAAACCCGCCCCATTCAGCAAGGCCCCCTTCCCTCACAGGCGCTTCTGTGGGGGGAAAACGCCGATTTTGGGGTAAAATCGCCCTGGTTTGGGTCACCCTTTGTCTTGGCGCGCGGGGGATGGGGGGGCTCTTAAAGGGGCAACGCCGCCGCGGCGGGGGATGGAGGCGGGGCCCGCCGCACTCACCTTGGCGCCGATCTGGTTGCCGCATTGGCCCGCCTGGATGTGGACGATCTCCCTCATGGCGGCGGTGGAGTCTGGCGGGGGGGGTCGGGCCCACCCGGACGGCGCGGAGGCGCTCGGAAAACTGAATAAAAAAACGTAAGGAGGCGGCGCGGCCCCTTTAAGAGTGGAGCGAACGCGCGAGCGCGACGGCGGTGAAAATGGCGGTAGCCGCGGCCCCGCGCGCGCTCATATAGGACAAAGCCGGGGCTCCCATTGGTCGGCACCGCCCTCTTTCTATCTTTCTAGTGGTTAATCGTGTTGTCAATCGAGCTTTCTGCTCTTCAATTGGTCTAAACATCTTTTAAGCCCCCCCCACCGGCGCTCCGGCGCTCTCGGAGGACCACCCCGCCCCATCTCGATGGTCTGGCGATGATCGACACGCACGACAACCAATGGGAAGTGCGGATGGGCGCCGGCGCGCGGAGAGAGCGGCCAATGGGAGCGCGGGGGGCGGGGCCCGGCTGCGATGGCGCGGGAGGGGTGAGCGGGGGGGAGGGAAGCCGGGGCCGCTTTTGGGGTCCCTGAGGGAATTTTGGGGGAGTTCGGGGGGTTTGGGGTCCAGGGGCGTTCTGGAATATCCTGGAGGGATTTCGAAGTGACAGCGGGGATTGGAGCGGTCCTTGGTGAGGACTGAGGGCCTCGGGGGCAGTTTGGGGGAGTCCCTGAGGGAGACTGGGGGAGGTCTCTGACATGGGATGGAGGTTTCTGAGGAAAGTTTGGGGTCTCTGAGGGAAGTTTGCGGGCTTGGCTTGGCAATTTGTGGTTCCGGAGAGAAATTTGGGGGTTTCTGAGGGGAGCTGGGACTTGATGAGGGAATTTGGGGGTCCCTGAGGGAGGTTGGATGTGTCTGAGGGAGGTTTGGGGTCCATGAGGGGAGTTGGGGCTTCCATGAGGGAACTCGGGGTTCCTGAGGGAGGTTTGGGCTCTCTGAGGGGGTTGAAGAGTCCTGAGGGGAGTTTGGGGCGCCCCTGATGTGAGTTGGGGTTTCTGTGAGGGAATTTGGGGTTCCTGAGAGACGTTTGGGTTTCCTGAGGGAAATTTGGGGTCCGTGACGGGGGTTCGTGGTTCTGTGAGAGAATTTGGGGTTCCTGAGGGGCGCTGGGGGTTCCATGAGGGGAGCTGGGCATTTGATGAGGGAATTTGGGCTCCCTGAGGTGTGTTGGGGGTTTTGTGAGGGAATTTGGGCTTCCTCAGGAAGGCTTGGAGGTCCCTGGGGGGATTTCGGGTCTTTTGGGTGCAGTTTTGGGGGATCCTTGTGAGATTTTGGGTCACTCACTTGGGTGCATCTTGGGGAATTTTTGGGGGTCCCTGGGACATTTCGGGGGTCCCTGGGTTTGTTTTGAGTCCTTTTGGGGCAGTTTGGGAGGTCCCAGGCAGGGGTTTGGGGCCTCTGGGGTGGTTTGGGTCCTTTGGGGGCAGCTTGGGGGACTCCGGGTGATTTTGGGGGGTTCCTTGGGGAGTTTGAGGGTGTTTGGAATGGTCTTGGGGCAGTTTAGGGGGATTTTTGGGGGGAGTGGAAGTTCTGGGGGGTCTCTGGAACAGTTTGGGGTTGTTTTGGGGCATTTGTGGGGAGGGGGGTTGGGGATCCTTGGGGCAATTTGGGGGCATTTTTGGGGGGTTCCTGTGGGGTTTTTTGGGGGGCTTTGGGGCATTTTTGGAAGGTTTTGGGGCAGTTTGTGGAGTTCTGAAAGGAGTTTTGGGGCTCTTTGGGTTATTTTTGGGATCCTTGGGGGATTTTGGAGGTCCCAAACACCTGAGCCCCCCCAACCCTCCTTTGCAGTGCCCTGGAGGATCCAGCTGTGCCCCCAGATGTTGAGGGCCCCCAAAAACACCTTCCCTGCTCCCGAAATGCCCCAGATGTGATCGGGGAGGGGCCAGATCCAGATGCTGGGGACCTGAAAACGCCCAAAATGGCCCAAAACACCTCAGAGGCTCCAGATGTGGCAGCAGAAACCCAAAATCCAGATGTGCTATGGGCCAGAAATGGGCACCGGATGCTGCAGGTGGACAGTGACACAGATGTGGAGGAGGAGGGGCCAAATCCAGATGTTGGGCCCAAAAAAGGTCTTAAAATGACCCAAAATGTGCCCGAGACTCCAGATGTGAGGCTAAAACCCCCAAATCCAGATGTTCCATGGCTTAAAAGCGGGCATGGCACCCTGCTGGTGGAGAGCGACACAGATGTGGAGCAGGAGGAGGCTGATCCAGAAGTGGAGGCCCCAAAACGACTGAAAATTACCCAAAACGTCCCAGAAACTCCAGATGTTGCAGGAAAGACCCCAAATCCAGATGTTTCAGGCCCAAAAATGCGACACAGGATGGAGCTGGTGGACAGTGACACAGATGTGGACGAGGATCCAGATCTGCAGCCCCAGAAAAGGCCTAAAGTGACCCAAAACATGCCTGGAATTCCAGATGTGGAGGTGGAAACTCCAAGTCCCGCTGTGAGGGTGCCCAAAATTGGACACTGGAGAATCCTGATGGACAGCGACACAGATGTGGAGGGGGAGGAGGAGAATCCAGATGTGCAGCCCCAAAAACAACTCATAATGCCCCAAAACCTGTCAGAAACTCCAGATGTGGCAGCAAAACCCCCGAATCCAGATGTTTCGGGCCTGAAACTCCGTTCTCAGATGCTGCTGGTGGACAGTGATACAGATGTGGAAGACGAAGTGAATCCAGATGTGCAGCCCCCCAAAAGGCTCAAAGTGTCCAGAATTCCAGATGTGGAGGTGGCGACCCCAAATCCAGCTGTGGAAAGACCCAAAATCGGCCATCGGACGCTGGTGGAGGACAGCGACACAGATGTGGAGGATGATCCAGATGTGCAGCCCCTAAAAAGGCTCAGAAGGACTCAGCATTTGCCTGAAAGTCCAGATGTGCGATGGGGGACACCAAATCCAGATGTTCCAGGCCCCACAGTCAGGAGTCAGATGCTGCTGGTGGACAGCGACACAGATGTGGAGGAGGATCCAGATGTGCAGCCCCTGAAACGGCTCAGAGCGACCCAAAACATCCCCGAAACTCCAGATGTGGCTGTGAAGCCCCCAAATCCAGATGTTTCGGGCCCTGAAATCAGGTGCCAGGCATTCCTGGTGGACAGTGACACAGATGTGGAGGAGGAGGAGGGAAATCCAGATGTTGAGACCCTAAAAAAGCTTGGAATGACCCCAAATGTGCCTGAAAGTCCAGATGTGGTGGCACAAACCCCAAGTCCAGATGTTGGAATGACCAAAAATGGGTGTCAGGCACTGCTGGTGGACAGTGATACAGATGTGGAGGAGGATGAGGTGGATCCAGATGTTCGTCCTTCAGAAAGACGGAAAATTCCTCAAAATGTGCCCCAAACTCCAGATGTGCCCCCACAGCTCCCAGATCCAGCTGTGAAGGGGTCACAGAGGGGTCAGGGGGCGCTGCTGGACGACAGCGACACAGATGTGGAGGAGGAGGAGGCAAATCCAGATGTTGGATCCTTAAAAAGACCGAAACCAGCCCCAAACGTGCCTGAAACTCCAGATGTGAGGTTGAAAACACCAAATCCAGATGTTTCAGGCACAAATATTGGGTGTGGGACGCTGCTGGTGGACAGTGAGACAGATGTGGAGGAGGATGAGACGGGTCCAGATGTTCGGCCCTTAAAAAGACTGAAAATGACCCAAAATGTGCCCAAAACTCCAGATGTGCCCACACCGACCCCAAATCCAGCTGTTGGCGGCTCTGAATCCAGATGTGGAGCCTTGGTGGGGGAGAGTGACCCAGATGTGGAGGAGAAGGAGGCTGATCCAGATGTTCGGCCCTCAGAAAGTCAGAAGATTACCCAAAATGTGCCTGAAACGCCAGATGTTGGGCTGAAACCCCCAAATACAGATGTTGGGAGGCTCCAAAGGCCCCAAAATGTGACCAAAACACCAGATGTGGAGGGAGAGGAGGAAGGGTGGGATCCAGATGTGGCCACCCAGCTGTTCCTGCCCCCAAATCCAGATGTGGGTGAGGCTGAGGCAGATCCAGATGTTGTGAGCCCAGAACAACTCAAAATTACCCAGAAGCCATTGGAAATTCCAGATGTGGAGGAGGAAGAGGAGTCAGATCCAAATGTGGCCACCCAGCTGTTCCTGCCCTCTCCAGATGCTGGGAGCCCAAAACGACCCAAAATGACCCAGAACCCCCCCAAAATTCCAGATGTGGAAGAGGAAACCCCAGATCCAGATGAGGAGGAAGAACAGGAGTCAGATCCAGATGTGGCCACCCAGCTGTTCCTGCCTTCTCCAGATGCTGGGAGCCCAGAAGGCCCCAAAACTACACCAAAGGACCCCAAAATTCCAGATGTAGAGGGGCTGCCCTCCCTGGATCCAGATGTGGCCACGCAGCTGTTTCTGCCCCTGCAGTCAGGTGTGGAGAACAGCCTAAATCCAGATGTTCTGGGTCCAAAACAACCCGAAATGGCCTCAAATGCCCCCAAAATTCCCGGTGTGAGGGCGGAGACACCAGATCCAGATGTGGAGGGGGAGGAGGACTTGGATGTGGCCACTCAGCTGTTCCTGCGCCCTGATCCAGATGTGGAGGGGGAAGGACCCTCAGAACCAGGTGTTGGGTCCCCAAAACCACCCAAAAGTCCCCTAAACGCGCCCGAAATTCCAGATGTGGAGATGGAGAGCCCAAATCCAGATGTGAGGGAGTCACTGAGGGACCACAGGACATTGCTGGGGGATGCTGATCCAGATGTGGGGGAGGCGGGCCCAAATCCAGACGTGGCAGCCTCAAAAAGATCCCAAACAGCCCCAGAAGTCCCTGAAATTCCAGATGTGGAGGTGGACACCCCAAATCCAGGTGTGGAAGGGCTGGGGAGCCCTGGCCTGAATCCAGATGTGGCCACCCAGCTGTTCCTGCCCCCTGCCCCAGATGTGGAACCCCTGGAAAGCCCCGAAAGGGCCCCGGATGGGCCCCAAGTTCCAGATGTGGAGGAGGCAGCCCCAAATCCAGATGTTGAGGGTCCCTCAAGCCCCGCCCAGGAGGAAGCAGAAGCTCCGCCCACCCCGCAGGTGAATTTTGGGGGGTCCCGGGTGATTTTGGGGGTCTCTGGTCGATTTTGGGAGCCCCCCGGGGATTTGGGGGGGGTTCCAGCTGGATTTTTTGGGGTTCCCCGTGAATGTTGGGGGGTCCTAAGTGGGGTTTGGGGGGGTCTCAGGTGAATTTTTGGGGGTCCCGGGTGATTTCTGGGGGGTCCCAGGTGGGGTTTAGGGGATTTTGGGGGTGGCAGGTGGATTTTGGAGGTTCCTGGGAGGATTTGGGGGGTTCCCATTGGATTTTGGGGTCCCCACCGCAGCCCCTCCTCTCCAGGTGCGGCGCAGTCGGCGATTGGCCGTGAGTGGAGGGGGCGGAGCCTCACATGGCCCCACCCCCACCCAGAATGGACATGCTCAAGGGTCCAAGCCACGCCCCTCGGCCAAGCCACGCCCCCAGAGGGGGCAGGACCAATCAGTGGCAGTGCTTGAAGAGGCAACACCCTCTGTGTCCATAAAAGGAAATGGGCGGGGCTCGATTGCAGCCCCACCCCTTGGGGAGGAGGAGCCAGCAAAGGGTGCCAAGCGCAGGCTCCGCCCCCGGGCAGCACCAGGCTCCGCCCAGATCCGGGTAAGGACCAGTGTGGACCAGTATGAACCAGTACAGACCAGTGTGGACCAGTATGAACCAGTACAGACTGGTACAGACCAGTAGTCCCCCAGTGATTCCTAAGTGACCCCACCCAGTGCTCCCAGTACAGACCAGTATAGAGCTCTATGGACCAGTATAGACCAGTAAGGATCAATATGGGCCAGTACAGACCAGTGTGGAACTACAGTGACCAGTACAGACCAGTGACTCCCCCAGGAACACCCCAGTGACCTCCCAGTATGGACCAGTACAGACCAGTATGGACCAGTATGGACCAGTACAGACCAGTATGGACCAGTACAGACCAGTATGGACCAGTATGGACCAGTACAGACCAAGACACCCCCAGTGCTCCCAGTACAGACCGGTGCCCCCCACCCCCCTCCCAGCTGCTGTTCTGGGGCTGGTGGCACCTGGGCATGTCCCCACAGTGTCCCAATGGCCCCTGAGTCCCCTGGGCATGTCCCCACAGTGTCCCCAGGGTGTCCCCGAGTCCCCTGGGATGTCCCTAAAGTGTCCCCAAACTGTCCCAAACCTGTCCCACTGTTGCCCAGGTGTCCCCAACTCATCAGGGTTGTCCCCACAGTGTCCCTGACTCTCTCAGGGGTGTCCCCAGTGTGTCCTGAATGTGTCCCCAACCTGTCCCAGTGTCCGCAGGTTCTGTCCCCAGGCCTGGTGACACTCAGGGATGTCCCCAGTGATGTCCCCAGGCCTGGTGGCACTCAGGGATGTCCCCACTGTCCCCAGGTGCTGTTCACAGGCCTGGTGGCCTCCCCAGCGCTGCGGGTGGCCCTGGGGACGCTGGGTGGCACCGAGGCCACGTCCGTGCACGACTGCAGCCACCTGGTGACCGATGGCATCCGCCGGACACTGAAGTTCCTGTGTGCCCTGGGCAGGGGCGTCCCCATTGTCACCCCCCAGTGGCTGCTCGAGGTGACATCGGGGCCAGCAGGGGATGGGGGACATTGGGGACAGTGGGGACAATCGGTGGGGTTGGGGGGATTGGGGACTGATGACATCAGGGACATCAGGGACACCAAAGTTCCTCTGTGCTGTCGCCAGGGATGTCCCCATTGTCACCCCCCAGTGGCTGCTGCAGGCGACATCAGGGACAGCGGGGGGTTGGGGACAATCGGGGGGGCTTGGTGACAATGAGGGGAGTTTGGGGACGAGGAGAAGGATTTGGGGACAGGGGGTGGCACTGGAGACTTTGGGGGGCATTTGGGGACATTGGGTGGCCTTGGGGACAGGGGGACTCTGGGGACATGGTGACAAAGGGGGAATTGGCCTTGGGGACTTTAGGGATGGGTGGGGTGACCTTGGGGACAGCGGGGTGACCTTGGGGACAGTGGGAACTCAGGGCAATGGGAGGGGATTTGGGGACAAGGGGAGAGGCCTTGGGGACCGGGGGTGGCCTTGGGGACAGAGGGGCTTTGGGTGACAAGGGAGGGTGCCCTTGGGTTCAAGGGAAAGGACTTGGGGACAATCAAAGGGACTCTGGGGACACCAGGGTGGCTCTGGTGGCCGTGTGTGACCCCTGTGTCCCCGTTGTCCCCAGAGTTCCCACAGTGGCCGCCCGCTGTCCCCAGGTCCCTTCCTGCCCCGGGACCCCCCCTGTGAGCGGCGCTTCGGCTTCCGCCTGCGCCCGGCGCTGGCCCGGGCCCGGGAGCGGCCCCTGCTGCAGGTGACACTGTCCCCAAATGTCCCCAAATGTCCCCAAATGCCACCTAAACCCATCCCTGAGCCAGCCCCAGGCATAGCAATGGCCCCTGCTGCAGGTGACACTGTCCCCAAATGTCCCCAAATGTCCCCAAATGCCACCTAAACCCATCCCTGAGCCAGGGCACAGGCAACAGGCATAGCAATGGCCCCTGCTGCAGGTGACACTGTCCCCAAATGTCCCCAGATGTCCCCAGATGCCACCTAAACCCATCCCTGAGCCAGGGCACAGGCATGACAATGGCCCCTGCTGCAGTTGACACTGTCCCCATATATCCCCAGTGTCCCCAGATGTCACCTAACCCCATCCCCGTGCCAACCCTGAGCCCTGCTGCAGGTGACAGTGACAGCAATGTCCTCAATGTCCCCAATGTCCCTGGGCCCAGGAACGGCCCCTGCTGCAGGTGACACTGTCCCCAAATGTCCCCAAATGTCACCTAAACCCATCCCTGAGCCAGCCCTGGGTATGGTGGCACCCCCTCCTGCAGGTGATGATGACATTAGTGTCCCCAAATGGCACCAACTTCTCCAATGTCCCCAATACCCCAATGTCCCCAGTGTCCCCAGCCTGCTCAATGTCCCCAATGTCCCCCCAGTCATCCCCCATGTCCCCAATACCCCAACCCCCCAATGTCCCCAGTCCCCCAGTCTTCTGAACCCCTCAACGTCCCCAACCCTGAATGTCCCCGATGTCCCCCGGCTGTCCCCACTGTGCCCCTGATGTCCTGTGTGTCCCCAGGGGTACCAGGTGCACGTCACCCCCAGTGTCCAGCCGTGCCCCGAGGACATGCGGGACATTGTCACCTGCTGTGGTGGCACCTTCCTGCCACAGCTGCCCCGGGAACACGCGGTGAGGGGACAGCGGGGACAGGGGACACTGGGGACATGCAGGGGGATTGGGGACATTGGGGCACTGGGAACACTGGGGACACTGAGGGACATTGTGGGAAGTGGGGGGCATTGGGGACATTGGGGACACTCAGGGACATCAAAGGTGTTGGGGACACTGGGGGTTGGGGATATTGGGGGACATGGGAACAGTGGGGTCTTGGGGACACCGGGGACATTGAGGACACTGGGAGGATTGGGGACATTGGGGACACTCAGGGACATCAAGGCCATTGGGGGCGTTGGGGGTTTTGGGGATTCTCCCAGGGTGTTTGGGGTTTTTGGGGGGTTTGGGGTTTCTCATTCAGTTTTTGGGGGTTCTCACTGGGTGTTTGGGGTTTTTTGGGTTTTTGGGTGGGACTGGGGCTCCTGACCCCATTTCCCCCCAGCCCCTATGTCGTGGTCATTTCCTGTCCCCAGGACCAGGCTCTGTGGAGTTTGGGGCTTCTCATGGGGGTTTTGGGGTTCTTGTCTAGGTTATTTGGGGTTCTTTTGGGGTATTTGGGGTTTCTGATGGGGTTTTTGGGGTTCCTGACTGGGAATTTGGCATTTCACTCCAGGTTATTTGGGTTCCTCACTGTGTTTTGGGGTTTCCTCAGCCTGGTGTCCTGGTAATCGCGTGTCCCCAGGACCAGGCTTGGGTGGGGTATTTGGGGTTTCTGACTGGGTTTTGGGGGTTTTTGATGGGTTATTTGGGGTTTTGATGGGGTTTTGGGGTTCCTCACTGTGTTTTTGGTGTTTCCCCCCCAGCCCCACATCCTGGTGATCTTGAGTCCCCAGGACTGGGCTGTGTGGCTTATTTGGGGTTTCTCACAGGGTTATTTGGGGTTTTTGATGGGTTATTTGGGGTTCCTGGCAGGGTTTTTGGCGTTTCTCACTGGGTTACTTGGGGTTTCTTACTGGGTTTTTGGGGGTTTTTCCCCAGCCCCGTGTTGGTGATCTCGTGTCCCCAGGACTGGGTTATTTGGGGTTTCTCACTGGGTTATTTGGAGTTCCTCATGGGGTTTTTGGGGTTCCTGACAGGGTATTTGGGGTCTCACTCTGGGTTATTTGGGTTCCTCACTGTGTTTTGGGGTTTCCCCCTCAGCCTGGTGTCCTGGTGATCTCGTGTCCCCAGGACCGGGCTGTGTTTGTTATTTGGGGTTTCTCTCTGGGTTATTTGGGGTTTCTGACAGGGTATTTGGGGTTTCTCACTGGGTTATTTGTGGTTCCTGATGAGGTTTCTGGGGTTCCTGACTGTGTTTTTGGGGTGCCCAGCCCCGTGTCCTGGTCATTTCCTGTCCCCAGGACCGCAGGCTGTGGCCCCCGGCCGTGGCCGCGCGGCTCCCGCTGCTCTCGGCCGAGCTGCTGCTCTCGGGGGTCCTGCGGCAGCGCCTGGAGCTGGCCCCGTTCCTGCTGAGCCCCTGGCAGCCCCCCGAAAACACCCCCGAGCCCCCCCAAAATACCCCTGACTCCCCCCAAAGTACCCCACATCCCACCCAGAATAGCCCAGAGCCCACCCGGAAACAAAAAAATCCCACCCAAAATACCCCAAATCCCACCCAGAATAGCCCAGAGCCCACCCAAAAAACCCCAAATCCCGCCCAGAAACGGAAAAATCCGCCCCGAAAAACCCCAAATCCTCCCCAAAAACACCAGATCCACCCCAAAAAACCCCAAATCCCCCCAAAACCAAAAAAATCCTACCCAGAAACACCCAAATCCCACCCAAAGTACCCCAATCCCACCCCAAACCCATTCCCGGCCCCATTTTGGGGGCTCCACCCCTCCCCCAAGCCCCCCCAGGACCCGGAGTGGGCGGAGACCCCCCAAAATCCCCCCCCGAAAACCCCAAATTCAGGGACCCACCAAAAAACCCCAAATCCACCCCAAAAAAACCCAAATCCACCCCAAAAAACCCCCAAACGGCCCCGGGGTCACTCAGAGGGTCCCGACCCCGATTTTGGGGTCCCCGACCTTCCACAGGAGCCCCCCAGGACCCGGAGCCGTCAGGGACCCCCCCAAAATCCCCCTCGGGACCCCCCAAATTCAGGGACATCCAAAAAACCCTCAAACCCAACCCCAAAATCCCCAAACCCACCCCAAAAACCCCCAAAGCAGCCCCGGGGTCCCCCTGGGGATCCCAATCCCAATTCTGGGGTCCCAAATCCCCCCCTGGAGCCCCCCCGGACCCGGAGCGGGCGCAGACCCCCCCCACATGCAGGGACCCCCCAAAAAAACCCCAAACCGGCCCCAAAAAGCCCCAAATCCCACCCCAAAACGGCCCCGGGGTCCCCCCGAGGGTTTCCCCCCCAATTTTGGGGTCCCCGAGCCCCCCCCGAGCCCCCCCCGGACCCGGAGCCGCCGGGGGGCCCCAATAAAGTGAATGTGGGCAGCGAAATTTGGGGTTTTGGGGGATTTTGGGGTCAAAAATCCCAAATTTTTGGGGGGAGGACCCGGGGGGGTTTGGGGACATCCCGGTGACAGGCCTGGGGTGGCTGTGGGGGGGTTGGGGGCACTGTGGGGACATTGGGGACCCCTTGGGGACATTGGGGACCCCCCCTGGGATGGCCATGGGGGGCTGGGGTCATCAGAGGGCCCTTGGGGACACTTTGGGGACACCATGGACCCTTCTGGGGACCCCCAGGGATGGTCATGGTGGCCTTAGGGACATCAGGGACTTCGGGGGGGACACACTGGGGGCATCAGTGACCCCTTGGGGACATCAGGGGCCCCCTTGGAGACACTTTGGAGACACCGGGGCCTTCTGGGGACATCGGGGCCCCCCTTGGGGACACCAAGGACCCTTTTGGGGATCCCTTGGGGACATCAGGGACACGCTGGGTTGGTCGTGGTGGCCTTGGGGATATCGGGAATCCTTTTGGGGACACCAGGGGACATTGGGGACCCCCCTGGGTTGGTCATGCGGGGGTGGGGGGCATCAAAGCTCCCTTTGGGGACACTGGGGACCCTTTCGGGGACTCTTTTCCCTTTAGCCCCGCCCCCTCAATCATCAGCCAATCAGTGCTCTCGTGCTATGGCACTGCAGCCAATGGCAGCGCAGGACGGGCGGGATTTTCGCTACCATGGAAACGGCCGAGCCGGGTCACCATGGTAACGAGCGAGAACGCTTCCGGGTTCCTGCCCCGCCCTCTGCCGCTCTCAGCCAATCAGCGCTCGCTGAGCCAAGCAGCCAATGGCGATGCAGAAGGGGCGGGAGCATCGTTGCCACGGCAACGGAGCGGCCGGGCCTGGGGCGGGAAAAGCGAGAAAAGGTAAAAAATGGGAATAAAAAGGGAATAAAACCCGGGATTGGCGTGGGGCGGGAGAGACTGGGGGGCCCTGGGGACAGCAGGGACCCCTTGGTGACAGCGGCACCCCTCCGGGATGGGCGTGGGGCTTTCTGGGACCCTGATTTACCCTGCCAGGACCCCATTGCCCTCTCAGGACGCTGACGGACCTTGCCAGAACCCCATTGCCCCTCAGAACTCCGATTTACTCTGCCAGGACCCCATTGCCCCTCAGAACTCCGATTTACCCTGCCAGGACCCCACTGCCCCCTCAAGACCCTGATTTACTCAGCCAGGACCCCGTCTCCGTCAGGACCCCAGTTCACCCTTTCAGACCCTCATTTACCCTTCCATGAGACCCTCGGACCGCATTAACCCCGCCCTAAGGCTGCACTGAGCCTTTCAGGACCTCATTTACCCCTCCTAGGACCCCATTTCCCCTTCCAGGACCCGATCACCTCATGGCCCCGCCCACGTCCCTCAGACGCGCCCTCCCATTGGTCGGAGTGTGAGGCGGGATCCGGGAGCCACCCCCTCTGATTGGCTGAGGCGGGAGCGCGGGAAAGCGGCGGCGGGGGCGCCTTCCGGGCGTGCACCGCGCGGGGGAACTGGGAGAGACTGGGAGGGGAACTGGAAGGTACTGGGGGGAACTGGGAGGAACTGGGAGAGACTGAGAGGGACCGGGAGAGACTGGGAGGGACTGGGAGCGTGGGGAGGGGGAACTGGGAGGGACTGGGAGGTTGCTGGGACTGGGGACAGGCTATACTGGTCCATACTGGTCCATACTGGGAACTGTCCCCCTACAGGTCGCCGATGGCCGAGCCCCGCCCGGGCCCTCCCAGTGCTCCCAGTACCTCCCAGTGCTCCCAGTTCCCCCCTCCTAGTGCTCCCAGTGCCCCCCAGTGCTCCCAGTTGCCCCCTCCCAGTCTGGAGGGGCTCATCCCCCCCTCCCACTTTGTGCTACGCCCCAGGTGAGGCTCCCAGTGCTCCCAGTAACCCCCAGTGACCTCCCAGTAACTCCCAGTAACCCCCAGTGACCTCCCAGTAACGCCCAGTCCCCCTCACAGGTCCCTGGGGGCGGAGCTTGAGGCAGAAAGGGGGCGTGTCCATGAATTGGAGGTGGAGCTGAAAGCACTGAAGGGGCGGAGCCAGCATATAGAGGCGGAGCTTGAGGCAGAGAGGAGGCGGAGCCAACAGCTGGAGGCAGAGCTTGAAGCAGAAAAGGGGCGGAGCCAACGGCTGGAGGCGGAGCTTAAGACAGAAAGGGGGCGGAGGCAGGTGCTGGGGGTGGAACTGGATGCACTGAGGGGGCGTGGCCAGCGTTTGGAGGCGGAGCTGGATGCAGAAAAGGGGCGAAGCCAAATGCTGGAGATGGAGCTAGAGACCCTGAGGGGGCGGGGCCTTGGCCCAGAGGGGGCGGAGCCAAGCCCAGAGCAGGTGAGGCCTCGGTGCTCCCAGTAACTCCCAGTAACTCCAGTTACCCCCAGTGCTCCCAGTAACTCCCAGTGCTCCCAGTAATTCCCAGTAACTCCCAGTACCCCCCAGTGCTCCCAGTAACTCCCAGTGCTCCCAGTAACTCCCAGTAACTCCCAGTAACCCCCAGTAACTCCCAGTCTCACCTGTCACAGGTGTTCTGGGTTTGTCTCAGGGCCGTTGTCTCCCCACCCCAGGAGGGACTGTGGACACCTGGGGGGACACTGGGGACATTTAGGGGCACTTGGGGACACACCTGAACAAACTTGGGGGGACCTGGGGACACACCTGGGCACCTGGGGACACACCTGGGCACCTGGGGACACACATTGGGGATGTTGGGGACACACCCTGGGGTGCCTCAGGTGTGTTTGGGGTGTCTCAAGTGCATTGCAGGTGGTTCCGGTGGGGTTTTCGGGGTTTTCCAGGTGAGTTTGAGGTGTCCCAGGTGAGTTTTTGGGTCTCTCAGGTGTGTTTGGGGTCTCTCAGGGGTACTTGGGGTCTCTCAGGGGTACTTGGGGTCTCAGGTGAGTTTGGGGTTCCCCAGGTGAGTTTTTGGGGTCTGGTGTGGTTTTGGGGTCTCAGGTGACCTCTCTCTCCCCAGGTGTGTTTTTCGGGTGCCCCAGGTGTGTTTTTGGGTCTCAGGTGTGTTTGGGGTTCCTCAAGTGTGTTTGGGGTCTCTCAGGTGAGTTTCAGGTCTCTCAGGTATATTTGGGGTTCCCCAGGTGAGTTTTTGGGTTCCCCATGTGTGTTTAGAGTCTCTCCAGGTGTATTTGGGGTCTCAGGTGTGTGTTTGGGGTCTGTCAGGTATGTTTGGGGTCTCAAGTGAGTTTTTGGGGTCCCAGGTGTGTTTTTGGGGTCCCAGGTGAGCTCTCTCTCCCCAGGTGTGTTTTTGGGGTCTCTCATGTATGTTTGGGGTCCCAGGTGAGTTTTTGGGGTCCCAGGTGAGCTCTCTCTCCCCAGGTGTGTTTTTGGGGTCTCTCATGTATGTTTGGGGTCCCAGGTGAGTTTTGGGGTCCCAGGTGAGCTCTCTCTCCCCAGGCGCTGCTGGGCCGCTGGCGCCAGAAGGTTTTCCAGCTGCTGCTGCAGGTGAGGCTGCAACGGGGCCAGGAGCTGCGGCTGCAGGGACAGGTGAGGGGACAGGGGAGGGACAGGGGACAGGGGAGGGGGACAGGGGAAGGGGACAGGGGAGAGCCTGGCACGCCTGTGACAGGTGAGAGCACATCTGGGACAGGGGAGGGGACACAGGTGACACCCCACACCTGGGGCAGGCAAGACCCTGGACAGGTGGGACCAACCCCACACCTGGGGGGACCCTCTGGGGTCACCTGTGTCCCTTTAGGGTCACACAGAAACACCTGGGCACACCTGTGTCCCTTGGGGAGGGTCCGGTGGTCACCTGAGCAGGTCACCTGTGTCCCTCAGGGATGTCACTTGTGTCACACCTGTGTCCCTCCTGTGTCCCCTGTCCCAGGTGCGTCACACCTGTGTCTCACCTGTGTCTCACCTGTGTCCCACCTGTGTCACACCTGTGTCACACCTGTCCCCTGTCCCAGGTGTGTCACACCTGTGTCACACCTGTGTCCCACCTTGTCACACCTGTGTCACACCTGTGTCCCACCTGTGTCACACCCGTGTCTCACCTGTGTCACACCTGTTCCACCTGTGTCACACCTGTGTCACACCTGTCCCCTGTCCCAGGTGCGCTCCCTGGGTGCTGCAGTGGCCGCCGGGTCCCGCCAGGTGTCGCTGTTGGAGCTGCGGCTGCGCCAGGGGGAGCAGGAGAGACAGGTGAGGGACACCTGGGGACACACCTGGGACAGGGGAGGGACACCTGGGACACACCTGGGACAGGGGAGGGACACCTGGGACACACCTGGGACACACCTGGGACAGGGGAGGGACCCTGGGGACACACCTGGGACACACCTGGGACAGGGGAGGGACACCTGGGGACACACCTGGGACACACCTGGGACAGGGGAGGGACACCTGGGACACACCTGGAACACACCTGGGACAGGTGAGGGGACAGTTTGGGGGCAATCTGGGGACAGCTGCGGGGTTGGGGACACCTTGGGGCCATCTGGGGACAATGTGGGGACAATCTGGGGCTGTTCCGTGTCCAGGCCCTGTCCCAGGAGCGGCTCCGGGCGGAGGCGGCCGAGGAGGAACTGGGGAAACTGGGCCAGGCCCTGAGCCGGTACTGGGGGAACTGGGAGGGACTGGGATGGGACTGGGGGGGACTGGGGGGGGTCTGGGCTGTCGCAGTCGCTGTCCCCAGGCTGTTGGGGACACTGGGCTGAACTGGGATGAATTGGTTTGTACTGGGATGAACCTGGGATGTCCCCATTGCTGTCCCCCAGGTGTCGCCCGGGCTACTGGGGGACACTGGGGGTTACTGGGGTGAACTGGGATGTCCCCATTGCTGTCCCCAGGCTGTTGGGACCCTGCAGTTACTGGTTTGAACTGGTTTGTACTGGGATGTCCATTGCTGTCCCCAGGCTGTTGGGGACACTGGGCGTGGCCCTGGCCGATGTCACCGCAGCCATCGGGGCCCTGGGGACCCTCAGTGAGCGCCTGGGATGGGCCCAGCACCGACTGCAGGGTCAGTGACACTGGGGACACCTGGGGACACTGCAGGGACACTGCAGAGACACTTTGGAGGCTTTGTGGGAGGACTGGGGACACTTTGGGGACACCTGAGCACACCTTGGGGACACTTTGTCAGGACTGGGGACACTCTGGGCACAGTCTGGGGACAGTCGCGGGGTTGGGGACACGTTGGGGACAGTTTGGAGGCATTGGGGAAGGATTTGGGACACTTTGAGGGATTTTGGGGACACCCTGGGGACATTGGGGGTGGTGGGGACACTCTGGGGACAATTTGGAGATGTTGGGGGACAATTGGGGATGCCTGGGAACACCTGAGGGGAGTTGGGGACATTCTGGAGACATTGGGGGGACACTGGGGACACTTTGGGCCTGTTGGGGACACCTTGGGCCATTGGGAATGGTTTAGGGGAGTAGGGATGCTCCTGGAACACTTTGGGGACATTTGGGACACCTTAGGAGGGGTTGGAGATGCCTTGGGGACACTGTGGGGACATTGGGGACACTGCGGGGACACTGTGGTGGCCGTGCCTGCTGTCCCTGTCCCAGTGTCCCCTCTGTCCCCAGCGCTGGTGGCCTTGGGGCGGCTCCGGTGGCAGCGGGAGCTGGAGGGGACAGCACGGGACAGCAGGTGAGTGACACCGGGGACACTGGGGGTGGCACTGGGGACATTGGGGACAGCAGGGGGTGACCCTGAGGACAGCAGGGTGACACTGGGGACACTGGGGGTGACACTGGGGACATTGGGGGTGGCCCTGGGGACAGTAGGCACAGCGGGTGAGTGACACTGGGGGTGGCAATGGGGACAATGGGGACATAGGGAGGTGACTCTGGGGACACTGAGGACAGTGGTGACACCAGAGCCATCAGGGGTGGCCCTGGGGACAGTGGGGACAATGGTGAGTGACACCAGGGCGGCCCTGGGAACACTCTGGTAGCGCAGGTGACATCAGGGGATGGGCCTGGGGACAGCACTGACCCTGGTGGTGACACAGTGGCTTTGTCCCCTCTCTGTCCCCTCTGTGTCCCCAGCACGATGGCCCCAGAGGTGACAGCGGAGGTGAGGGGGTGGCACCGAGGGGACACCAGGGGTGGCTCTGTCCCCAGGGTGTCACCCCCATGTCCCCCCCAGGCCACCAAGGGTGGGGACAGGACCCGGCCACGCCCAGGCACAGGTGGGTGTGTCCCCAATGTCCCCAGCGTGTCCCCAATGTCCTCAAATGTGTCCCTGGTGTCTCCAAATGTGTCCCCAAACGTGTCCTCAGTGTCACCAAGTGTCCCCAAATGTCTCCCAGTGTGTTCCCAAATGTGTCCCTCAGTGTCCCCAAATGTCCCTCAGTGTGTCCCCAAGTGCGTCCCCAGTGTCCCTAAATATCCCTTCAATGTGTCCCCAGTGTCCCCAGATGTCCCTAAAAACGTCCCTGGATGTCCCAAAATGTCCTTCCCAGTGTCCTCCCAATGCTCCCAAATGTGTCCCCAATTGTCCCCTCACTGTCCCCACTGTCCTGTCAGTGTCCCCAAAGTGTCCCTGAGTGTCCCCAAATGTCTCTCAACATCCCCAGTGTCTTCAGTGTCCCCTCAATGTGTCCCCAGATGTGTCCCCAGTGTCACTCCAGTGTCACCAACGTGTCCCTGCAGTGTGCCTGGCCTCGTTGGTGACACAGCTCCAGGCCCTCGGTGCCACCATCCTTGGGGACATCGGGGACCCCGCAGTGCCAGCGCCCCCGTGGGGACACCGGTGACATCATCAGGGACACAGGTGACATCATCAGGGAGCGGTGGCACGGCAGGGACAGAGATGATGTCACTGTGGAGGCGGTGACGATGATGTGTTGATGATGGTTTGATGATGTCACTATGATGGTGATGACATCATGGCTCTGCCCCAGCCCTGGCTCGGTGTCACTTTGTCCCCGCCCAGTCCCCAATGTCCCCAAAGCCTCCACGACCATCCCAGAGGGTCCCCAAAGAGTCCCCGATGTCCCCAGGGAGGTTCTTTGGTGTCCCCAACGCCCCCCAGTGCCCTCCAGGTGTCCCCACATGTCCCAGGAATGTCCCCAATTCCCCCAGGGTGTCCCAAGGTGTCCCCAACCCCTCCCAGTGTCCCCAGCCCTGCCCAAAGTGTCCCCAAAGGTGACATGGGAACAGCAGTTCCCATGGTAACAGAAATCCCGCCCATCCTGTGCTGCCATTGGCTGCTGTGCTCAGGACTGAGAGCACTGATTGGCTGGGTTTGGAGGGGGCGGGGCTAATGCAGAACTGGGCCCAAACCAGTACAGACCGAACTGGGATAAACTGGGATAAACTGGGAACTGGGCCCGAACCAGCACAGACCGAACTGGGATAAACTGGGATAAACTGGGCCTGAACCAGTACAGACCGAACTGGAATAAACTGGGAACTGGGCCTGAACCAGCACAGACTGAACTGGGATAAACTGGGAACTGGGCCTCATCCAGCACAGACTGAACTGGGATAAACTGGGAACTGGGCCTGAACCAGTACAGACTGAACTGGGAACTGGGATAAACTGGTAACTGGGCCCGAACCAGTACAGACTGAACGAGGAGCGATCCCAAACCAGTACAGGGATGAACTGGGAACTGGGATGAGCTGGGACCAGTGCTGAACTGAGCCCAGGGCTCCAGACTGGTCTGGGAGCCACAGTGGTCACTCAGAGACCCAGCACTGCTTCTGGTTTGTACTGGTTCATACTGGTCCATATTGCTCCATGGTGATTTATACTGGTCCGTACTGGTTTGTACTGTTTCATACTGGTCCACACTGGTCCATGGCGGTCACTGGCCATACTCCAGCCCCCCTGTGTGTTTCCTGTGCTCTCCCAGTGGTGCCTGAGTTGCAAGCGCTGGTGGCAGCGGCCACAGGGGAACGGGCACAGCCTGAGGGTCAGGGGGAATGGCCACAGGGGAATGGGCACATGGGAATGGGCACAGGGGAATGGCCACAGGGGAATGGGCACAGGGGAATGGGCACATGGGAATGGCACAGGGGAATGGCCACAGGGGAATGGGCACAGCCCAAGGGTCAGTGGGAATGGCCACAGGGGAATGGGCACAGGGGAACGGCCGCAGGGGAATGGGCACAGGGGAATGGGCACGGGGGAATGGGCACAGGGGAACGGCCACAGCCCGAAGGTCAGTGGGAATGGCCACGGGGGAATGGCCGCAGCCTGAGGGTCAGCAGGAATGGCCACATGGGAATGGCCACAGGGGAATGCCACAGCCCGAGGGTCAGCCAGAACGGCCACAGGGGAACGGACACAGCCCAAGGGTCAGGGGGAATGGCCACAGGGGAGCGGGCACAGCCCGGGCTCAGCCAGAACGGCCGCAGGGGAACGGGCACAGCCTGGGCTCAGCCAGAACGGCCGCAGGGGAATGGCCGCAGCCCAAGGGTCAGCCAGAACAGCCGCAGGGGAACGGGCACAGCCCGGGCTGAGCCAGAACTGCCGCAGTGAACGGGCTCAGCCTGGGCTCAGCCAGAACGGCCACGGGGGAACGGGCACAGCCCAGGCTCAGCCAGAACTGCCGCAGTGAACGGGCATAGCCCGGGCTCAGCCAGAACGGCCACGGGGGAACGGGCACAGCCCGGGCTCAGCCAGAACTGCCGCAGTGAACGGGCACAGCCCGGGCTCAGCCAGAACAGCCACGGGGGAACAGGCACAGCCCGGGCTCAGCCGGACGCGCCGCTCGCCCCTGGGCCGTTGCCACCGAGCGTTTCCCGCGGTCCCGGCGGCGCCCGGCCTCAGCGGCGCGTGACCGTGTGGCCACTGCGGCACAGGAGCTTGTGGCCGGGCGGGCCCACCGGTGTCCAGCTGGGCAGCATTGGGTTGGTCGGCAGTGGGATGTCCAGTGTGGCCAGCTTGGGTTTGATGTAGAAGATGGTGGCACGGCCAGAGTGGCAGTGGTGTTGTCTGGCATGATCCATGTGGGGCCTTTGTCATTGTCATAGTTGTCATCGCTGTCATCGTCATCATTGTCATCATCACCGTCCTCCATGTGGATCTTGATCTCCTGGGATGGCAGAGATGGGGATGTGGTGGTGGCCATGCGGAGCTGGAGGAGCTCCTTGGTGGTGGCGTGGGTGGCCCAGGAGGAGAGGAGGTGGAGGAGGAAAAGGAAGGGTCATTGTTACCATGGATTGTCACAATGTCACCTTGGATTGTCACATTGTCACCATGGATTCTCCTGTCTCCACCATGGATAGTCCTAATATCACCATGGATGGTCTCAATGTCAACATGGATGGTCCTGATGTCACCATGGATTGTCCCCTCACTGCCGTGGGAACCTCACGGTGACAATGACAATGACTAAGGGTCCTTCTCCACTGTGGTTGAGCCACAGGGCCACAACAGAGGGTCTGTGGAGAGGAGGATGAAGATCTTTTCTCCACCGTGGTTGGCACGCAGTGACCCACTGGGACCGTGGGTGGTGTGTGACAATGACAATGGAGACTTCACTACCATGGACTGCCCTTGATGACAACAGTGGAGACCCTTCATGGCCATGATTGGCTCATGATGATGATGACAATAAAGGCAAAGACCCATCAAGACCACGGATGGACTCATCTCCATCATGGACATTCCACAACGATAATGACCCTTCAGGAAGACGAATGGTCCTTAATGATGATGATGATGATGAAGACCCTTCACAACCACACATGGTCCATGATGATGACGATGACAAAGGCAAAGACCCATCAAGACCATGGATGGCTCTTGAAGATCAGGGGATGGACCCATCATGGTCATGGATAACCTTTGATGACGACAATGACAGTGAAGACCCACCAAGGCCACGGATGGACTCATGACCATCACAGATGTTCCACAATGATGATGACCCTTCATGACCACGGATGTTCCTTGACAATGACGATGACCCATCATGACCATGAACATTCTGTGATGATGATGATGATGATGATGACGATGCTGATGACCCATCATGACCGTGAATGTTCTGTGACAATGTCGATGACGATGCCCCACCACGACCCTGGCTGGTCCCATCCCCCTCCAGCTCCTGCAGGATCTGTCAGCATGGCTCCACCAGGTGCCACATCTACAGCACGCTGGCCACCAGCAAACCCCAGCTAGAACCCTCCAGGACCCCCAAAATCGTCCCCAGCATTTTCCAAAACCCCTCCTAGAACCTTCCAGGACCCCTCGGGACCCCCCAAACCCCACCCAGGACCACTCAAGGCCCTCCAGGACCCCCCAGAACCTCCCCAGGAATTGCCAGAACCCCCAAACCCTCTTGGAACCCCTCAAATCCTCCCCAGGACCCCTCAAATCCTCCTCAGGACCCCCAGTGCCCCCTCTCTGAGGCCGTTTCTTGTAATGCCTCGAATTGGGATTAAAAGTTGACTTTCCAGAAAATTCCTGGGTTTTTGCTGGAAAACCAGGAGCTTGCTGGAAAATCAATGTTTTATCCCAATCTGAAGCATTAAAATACAGGAATTTCCAGGAAAATAAACTTTAATGCCAATTTGGGGCGTTAAAAACTGAGAATTCCTTGGAAAAATCAATGTTTAATCCCAGTTTGTGGCATCTGGGGGGCCTTGGGTCCAGTTTTTGGGGATTTACATGGAATTCCCAGTATTTTAGGGGTTTCCAGGGAATTCCCGGGATTTTGGGGTCCTGGTCTCATTTTTTGGGAGTTCCCATGGAATTCCCGGGATTTTGGTGGGGGGGTCTTGATGCCATTTTTGGAGTATACCTCCCCTCCTCCCCCTTCCCATCCATTTCAGTTTCGATTCTCAGACCTTGCCACCGGCTTGGCCACTCCCCTTTCTCCAATCGGACCAATCAGAGCTTGGGGCGGAGCCTAGGTGACATGGCCTGTCGGGGGGGGGGGCGTGAATGAGGTCCCGGAAGGTGATTGGGGTCCTGGAAGGGGAAATGTGGCCCTGGGAGTGGGGGCTCAGGGTCCTGGCAGGGGAAATGATGGTCCTGAGGGGGTAAATGGGGTCCTGGAAGGGTAAAGGAGGGTTCTGAAGTGTTCATTGGGGTCCTACAGACGGAATTCAGGAACCTCATTTAACCTTCCAGGACCCCCATTTACCCCCTCAGGACCCCAATTTACCCCTTCAGGACCCTAAATGACGTCTGTAGGATCCCATTTCCCCCCTCAGGACCATCATTCCCCTGCCAGGACCCAATTCACCCCCTCAAAACCCCATTTCCCCTTCCAGGACCCCATTTGTCCCCATCACCATGGAAACAGCACCTGTGAGTGACCGGGGCTTGCTGGGTTGGTCCCTGTCCCCAGATATCCCCAGTGACGTCACCCCAGGAATCCCCATCAGGATTTGGGACAATTTTAATGAAAATTCCCCAGATTTATCTCAAATCCCGTGCTGGGACGGTGGGAGGGGACAGGTGACACCAGCGATGTCCCCGATGGTGTCACCACCCCGATGACATCACAGCGGTGACATCAGTGTCCCTGCAGCAGCCTCGGGATGTCCTCGATGGCTCTTTGGCATTGCTCGGCCACCGCACGGGCATGAGGGCCACCAGGGAGACTCGAGAGGAGCCTGCGGATGTCCCCAAGTGTCCCCACCAGGTGACGCGTGGCCAGGCGGGCACTGGCCTCCCACAGCCGCTCGGCATTGGCCACCATGGCCACCAAGGCATTGAAAACATCGGGGGACGCCTCATTTGTCCCCTTCAGGGCAGCCTCGATGTCCCCAAGCTGGCGCTGCAGCTCCCGGGGGAACACGGTGGCTTTGTCACACGCGGCCACCAAGCGCTCCAGCAGCCCCAGGGCCGCCTCTGCCCGCTGTCCCCTCCTGGTGGCCGCCCCCCCCTCGCTGGTGGCCACCTCAGCTTCTATCCTGGCCTCAGTGGCCGCCACCAACTCATTTTTGGCTGCCTCCACCCGCGCCTCATGCGCAGCCTCCTCCGAGGCCATCTTTTCCTTGTCCAGGGCCAGCGGCAGCTGCCAGGCCTCGGCCACCAGGCTGTGCAGAGATGGCTCCCAGCGGGTGGCCTTGTCCTGCAGGTCCCTGGCCCGGGCGTTGGCGGTGGCTGCAGTGGTGGCCTCCCTGGTGGCCGTGTCCCTGCAGGCGTCACGGAGCTCGGTGGCCTCCCGGGCCAGCCGGGCCCAGCTGTCCTCGATCGTGGCCACCGAGTCCCTCCAGGTGCTGGCTGCGGCTGTCACATGGGCCCAGGTGGCCCCCAGGTTGGCCCTAAAGGCAGCCAGGGCCTGGCCCAGGAAGGTGACACCGTGGTGGTCCAGGGTGCCCTGGAGGTGACCAATGAAGGTCCCCAGGGCCACCTGCAGGGACTCTGGGGACACAGCCAGCAGCACGTCCCCATATGGTCCGGCCACAGTGGCTGCCACCTCACCCAGGGTGGCCACCACGGCCACCAGCGCCTCCAGCAGCTGTGGATGGGACAGGGCAGGTGTCAGGGACCTGGTGGCACTTGTGGCCTCTTGCGGTGGCGCCTGTGCCCTCCCAGGGTCCCGTTTGTCCCATCCCTGGAGACCTCTGCTGTCCCCGCTGTCCCTGTGCCACCCCCTCATCCCCTCTGCCACCCTTGGTCCCCTCCACCCCTCTGTCACCTCCCCCTTCCCGCCACGCCCCTGTCCCCTCCTGCCACTCCCTGTGTCCCCTCCGTTCCCCCACCACCGTCCCCTCCCCCCCGCCCCGCGCCGGGATTGCCGCACCTCGCGGGGCTCCATGACCGCTGGGGACACTCCAGGACACTCCGGGGACGCTTTGGGGACACTCCGGGACACTCCGGGAGACGCTGGCGGGGGGGGGGACACGCCCGGGGACACTCGGAGCGCGCGCGGAACGGGGCACGGCCGGGTGGGGGCAGGGCGAGGTGACGTCACCGCCCCCCGCCCACGGGGCCAGGGCGGGGTCCCCAATGTCCCCCCGATGTCCCCAACGGGTCCCAATGTCCCCAATAGGAGCCCAATGTCCCTTAATGTCCCGTTAGGGGTACTGGGGACACACCGGGGTCCCGTTGGGGACACTGCGGGGATATCGTGGTGACCCAAAACGGGACAGGGGACTTCAGGGTGGCCCCGGTGTCCCCAAGAGAAGGACATGGGGGTGGCACCAAGCTCCCCAATGTCCCTCGGGGTGTCCCTGTGCCCCGGTGGTGGCAGTGCCACCCCCATGTCCCCAGCCTGCCCTTACCCCTGCCCCACCAGCGCCCTATGGGCCGCCTCCAGCCTCCGTGTCACCTCCTCGTGCCGCTCCCCCGGTGTCCCCAAGGCCACCACGATGTCCTCGAGCGCCCGGGCAGCGCTGGGGAAGCCCTGTCCCCGTGTGCCCCAGGGTGTCACCTCCCTGTCCCGGGTGACAGCGGCCACCAACGTCCCCAGCTCCCGCGTCACCTTCTCCAGCCACCCCAGCGCATCCGCGGTGGCCTTGTTGGTGGCCGCGGCGGCCTCGGCGCTGGCCCTGGTGGCCGCCACCCGCCGGGCGCGGTCCCCGCAGGCGCAGGGCCATGTCCCGCTGGTGGCGCACAGCAGCGGCCAGGTGACGCCGCGATGTCTCCAAGCCCCGCCAGGCCACCTCGCAGGACACGGCCACCACGGCCAGGGCCAGCAGCAGGTGACAGTCCTCGGCCACCCCCAGGGCGGTGCGGGCCGAGTCCAGGGACACTGCGGGGACACCACACGCGTGGCATCAGGGACACGGCAGTGCCACCAGTTCTAGCCCAGTGCCACCAGCCCAATGTCACCAACTCAGTTCCAGCCCAGTGTCCCCAGTCCTGTCCCAGTGCCACCAGCCCAGTGCTCCCAGTGCCAGCCCAGTGCCACCACCCCATTGTCCCCATACCTATGTCACCGTGCCAGTGTCACCAGTACCACACATAGCACCAGCCCAGTGTCACTGGTTCAATCCCAATGTCCCCCACCCCAGCCCAGTGTCCCCAGTCCCTTCCTGACGTCCCCATCCCAGTGTCCCCTCCCAGTGCCCCCAGTCCTGTCCCACTATTTCCATACCAGTGTCACCAGTCCCCTCCCATTGTCCCCAGTTCCAGCCCAGTGCCACCAGTTCTGTCCCACTGTCACCCCCTGAGTGCCACCACCCTGGTGTCACCAACTCAGTTCCAGCCCAGTGTCCCCAGTCCTGTCCCAGTGCCACCGGCCCAGTGCTCCCAGTGACTCCATTGTCCCCATACCAGTGTCACCAGCCCAGTGTCCCCAGTTGCAGCTCAGTGTCCCCACCCCATTGTCACTGTGCCAGTGTCACCCCAGTGTCACCAGTTCAATCCCAGTCTCCCATCCTGGGGCAGGGAAAGGTCTCTACTGGTTTGTAGGGCTCCATACTGGTCTGTACTGGTTCCCTGCATCCCCTGCTGCCCCGTGCTGCTCTATACTGGTCCATACTGGTTTATACTGGTCTGGACTGGTCTATACTGGTCAGGGCAGGGGAAAGTCTCTGTTGGTCTGTAGATATTCATACTGGTCCAAACTGGTCTGCACTGGTCCCCACTGCTCTATACTGGTTCATACTGATGATCCTTACTGCTCCATAGTGCCTTATACTGGTCTGTACTGGTCTATACTGGTTTTTACTGGTCAGGACAGGGGGAATTCTCTGCTCGTCTGTAGATATTCATTCTGGTCTATACTGGTCTGAACTGGTCTGAACTGTCTCCCACTGAGGGAGCACAGACCCACAGCACACAGTAGTGCCACAGTGTGCTAGCAAGATGGATACTGGTCTGGTTTATACTGGTCTGAACTGGTTTATACTGGTCTGAACTGGTTTATAGTGGTCTGTACTGGTCCATACCATTCCACACTAGTCCATACTGGTCCATACTACTCTATACTGGTCTGTACTGTTCCATACTGGTCTGTACTGGTTTATACTGGTCTATACTGGTTTATACTGGTCAGGGCAGGGGGAATTCTCTACTGGTCTGTAGATATTCATACTGGTTTATACTGGTCCATACTGGTCCATACTGGTTTAAACTGGTCCATACTGGTTTTTACTCACGCACAGCCCCGCACAGCACCATCAGCCCCGTGGCCAGCCTGTGCCCAGCCTGCAGCCCAATTCATCCAAACTGCTCCATACTGCTTTATACTGGTCTATACTGGTCCATACTGGTTTATACTGGTCCATACTGGTCCATACTGGTTTTTTACTTACGCACAGCCCCGCACAGCACCATCAGCCCCATGGTCAGCCCGTGCCCAGCCCGCAGCCAGCGCTGGCACTGCCGTGCCCGTCGCTCCTCGCCCTCCAGTGTCGCCGCCGCCGCCTCGGCCAGGGCCCCGAGCTGCCGCAGCCGCTGCTCGTCCTCGTCCCCCAGGGTCCCCAGGGCCACCGCCGGGGCCACCGCGGCCTCCCGGGCCCTCTCCAGCCCCTTCAGGGCCACCTGGGCCTGGCTCAGTGCGGCCTCGGCCTCAGCCAGTGCCGTGGGGACGCTGTCGGTGTCCCCAAGGCCTCGGCCAGGGCCACCAGGGCCGCCAGGGCCCGGTGCTGTGCGGCCTCTGCCGAGCCACCTCGGGAGGGGGGGCAGGGGGGGACACCTGGGGACAGGAAAGAGGGGTTAGGGGTAGGGGAGGGGTGGGGGGTTCTGGGGGGTGGGTTTAGGGGGTCCCAGGTGGGTTTGGGGGCTCCCAGGTGAGGTTCCCCAGGGATTGGAGGGGCCCCAGATGAGGTTTGGGGGCTCCTGGTTGAGGTTTCCCAGGGATTTGGGGCTTCCCAGTTGAAAATTCCCAAAGATTTGGGGTTTCTCAGCTGCCCGGGTGAGGATTTGGGGGGGTCCCAGCTGTCCAGGTGAGGGTCCCAAGGGACCCCCAGGTGAGGTTTGGGGGGTCCCAGGTGAGAATTCCCAAGGATTTTGGGTTTCCCAGCTGCCCAGGTGATGATTTGGGGGGGTCTCAGGGGTCCAGGTGAGGGTCCCAAGGGACTCCCAGATGTGATCTGGGTGTCCCAGATAAGAATTCACAAGAATTTTGGGTTTCCCAGGTGTCCCAGGTGAGGCTTCAGGGAGGTTTTGGGGTTCCCAGGTACCCAGGTGAGATTCTGGGGGGTTCCACCTGAATTCCCCCAGGAATTTGGGAGGTCCCACCTCCCTTTTCCCCCTCCCCAGCCCCACTGAACTCTCCAGACTCCGGAACTTTCCACTTCCCTTTTCCCTCCCGGCCGCACCCACAGCCCTGGGGATCCCCAAACTTCACCAAATCCCCTCAAATCCCTCCCAAATCCCCCCTAAATCCCCTTGGGTACCTGCTGGGGGCGACCCCGGGGTTTTGGGGTTCCCACCTTGGGCTCCATCCCTGTCCCCATCCGGAGGCTGCGGCCGGAGCTCTGAGGGCAGAGGGCGTCGAGGCTCGGAGGAGGGAGGGCCCCACGCCCTGATCCTCCCCCGAGGGGCAGAACTGGCCCTACCAGGACCTCAGGGAACCTTTCGGGGCTGGCTTTAACCCCTCGGGGCCTGAATCCATCCCCCAGGGCTCCATTTCCCTGCCAGGACCCCACTGACCCCTCAAGGCCCTAGTTTCCCCTGCCAGGACCCTGATTTACCCCCCTTCACCCTTTCAGGACCCCACTTACCCCTCAGGGCCTTCATTTATCCCTTTGGGACCCAGTTCCCCCTCAGGACCCCATTTATCCTTTCAGGACCCCATTGACCCCCTCAGGGCCCATTTACCCCACCCAGGGCTCTGATTTCCCCTGCCAGGACCCTGATTTGGAATTGGTTTTGGGGATTGTTAATGAAGATCCAGCAGGATTTGGGGCCTGGGATTTGGGATTGTTTGGGGACCCAGGACTGGAGATCTTTTAGGATCAGATTTGGGGTATCTGGCAGCATTTGCGATCTGGGATCTTCTGGGATCCAGGATTTGGGATTTGACAACATTTAGAATTAGTTTTGAATGTCCAGTAGGATTTGAGATCTGGGAGATGGGGTTGTTTGGGATCAAGGATTTGAGATCATTTGGGACTATTCCTTGGGATCCAGCAGGATTTAGGATCTGGAATTTAACACTGCTTGGGATCCTGGATTTGGTGAAATTTTGGAATTGCTTGGGATCCAGGGTTTGAGAAAATTTGGGCTCATTCCTTGGGATCCAGCAGGATTTGGGATCTGGGGTTTGGGATTGGTTTTGTGTATCCGGCAGCATTTAGGATCTGGGATTTGTTTGGATCCAGGATTTGGGATTTGAGATCATTCGGGATCATTCCTTGGGTCCAGCAGGATTTGGGATCATTTGGGAACCTTGGAGCCCCCAAACCCCTGCCCTCGATGTCCCCAAGGGGTCCCTTTCTCTGCCCCTCCCAGGCTCTCATTGATGGCTCCGCCCCTTTCCCACGCCCCATTCACGCCCGCACAGGCCCCGCCCAGTTTCGTTTCCTTCCAGGCCCCGCCCCTCTCCACGCCCCCGTTCATTGCCAGCCCCTTCCCGCCCCTCAGGCCACGCCCCCTCCGCTCCCCATTGGCTGTTCCCCCCCTCTTTTCCACTCTCCCTTCCTCACCCTCCCCAATCCCGCCTCCCCCCAATCTGCCGCTCCCCATTGGCCGAATTACGCGGTCCCACCCCTCTGTGGGCGTGGCTACAAGACCTATCGGTGTTGATTGACAGGCTCCGCTCAGCGGCGGCCCCGGGGGTGGAGCCAACGCGGGCCGGGGGCTCGGGGGGCCATGGGGGAGGGGCTGGGGGCGTTTTGGGGGGGTTCAATCAGTGGGGGGGCCCGAGGGTGCCGGAGGGGTCCTGGTGAGTGTGGGGGGGTCCCATGGACTGGGCAGTCGGGGGTCGGGGGGGTCCCCTGGGTGGGTGAAGGGCGGTGAGTGGGGGGTCCTGGCACACTGTGGAGGGTCATGGACCGGGGGGATTCTCAGCGCTTGGGGGGTCGGTAAAGGGGGGGAGGCAGTGAATGGGGGGATTCCGGTGCATGGGGGTGTCTGGTAAACTGGGGGGGTCACAGGACCGAGCCCCAAGGGACCATCACACTGCCATCAGATCGGCTGCACGGTGCACACATGAGCAAACAGATTGTATTGTAAAAACGAGCAGCCACAAGGGATTACCAATAATCAATAATCAAGTACCAGAGCAGAATACTTGTGAAAGTTTTGTTTTTGCAAAGGCTAATGCAGAACTGCAGCAGCCAATGCAGAACTGCAGCAGCCAATTATTAAATTGTCATTTATGACCCGGCTGTGCTGGAGGCACAATGGAAAGCTGGAAGCTGCTGAGGGGACCCAGTCACCCCTGTCCCCTGTCCCTGAGTGTCCCTGAGTGTCCTCCCTGTGTGTCCCTGAGTGTCTTCAGTGACGTCACCCCAGGAATTCCCATCAGGATTTGGGACAGTGTCAATGAAAATTCCCAGAAAATTCCCCAAATTTGTCTCAAATACCATGTGGGAAGGGGAGAGGGGACAGGTGACAGCAGTAGTGTCCCCAGTGATGTCACCGCCCTGATGAGGTCACAGTGGTGACATCAGTGTCCCTGCAGCAGATTTGGGATGTCCTCCATGGCTTTTTGGCACTGCTCGGCCACTGCACGGATGCTGGGGCCATTGGGGCCACCACGGCCATCATAGGGACTCAGGAGGAGGTCGTGGATGTCCCCAAGTGTCCCCAGCAGGTGACGTGTGAACAGGTGGGCGCTGGCATCCCAGAGCCGCTCGGCCTTGGCCACCAAGGCCTTGGGGACATTTTGGGGGGTGCCTCATTTGTCCAGTCCAGGGCATCCATGATCTCCTCAAGCTGCCAATCTATGTAACTGCTAAACATGGATGCTCTGTCACACGCATCCGCCAAGCACTCCAGCAGGCCCAGGGCCACCTCTGCCCAATGTCCCCTCCTGGTGGCCGCCCTTGCCTGGCTGGCACCCACGGCCTCGTTGGTGGCCATCGCCACCTGGGCATCGTGCACAACCCCTGCCAAGGCCTCCTCCTGCCTCTCCAGGGCCACCATCAGCTGCTGGGCTGTGGCCGCCAGGCTGTCCCCAGCTGTCCCCCTGCGGGTGGCCTCATCCTGCGGGTCCCCAACCTGGGCATTGGCCACATCCTCACAGGCATCACAGAGCTTGACGGCCTCCCAGTAGAGGTGGCCCCAGCTGTTACCGTAGTCCAGCTCCCGCCAGGCTCTGCCCACGGCTCTCCCACCGGCCCAGATGGCCCCCGGGGTGGCCCCAAGGGCGGCCAGGGCCTGGCCCAGGGAGGGGACACCAGGGTGGCCCAGGGAGGTGACATCGCCGTGGACCAGGGTCTCGCGGAGGCTCTGGGTGAATCTCCTCAGGGCTGTGTGCAGGAACTCTGGGGACACGCGCCGCCGCATGTCCCTGTGTGACCCGGTCACGGCAGTGGCCACCTCGCCCAGTGTGGCCACCACGGCCACCAGCGCCTCCAGCAGCTGGGGAGGGGACAGGGGAGGTGTCAGGGACCTGGTGGCACTTGTGGGCTCCTGTGGTGGCCCCTGTGCCCTCCTAGGGTCCCTTTTGCCCCTCCCTGAGGGCTCTGCTGCCCCTCTGTCCCTTTGTCACATCCGCATCCCTTCTGCCACCTCCTGCCACCCCCTCCTGTCCCCTCTGCCACCCCTCCCCCCCCCCCCCCCCCCCCGCCCCCACGGGACTGTCGCACCTCTTTGGGCTCCATGGCCACTGGGGACACTCTGGGGACACTCTGGGGACACTGCAGGGACACTCTGGGGACACTGCGGGGGGTGAACACATCCGGGGGACAGTTGGGGACGCGCGGGAATGTGGCGCAGCCAGAGAGGGGAAGCAGGAAGAGGTAAAGTCACCGCCCCTGGCCAGGGCGGGGTCCCCAGTGTCCCCCTCGATTTCCTCGACAGGACCTCAGGGTCCCCAACAAGGCCCAAGTGTCCCCTGATGTCCTGTTGGGGACACCGGGGACACACCAGGGTCCCGTTGGGGACACTGCGGGGCCATCGGGGACATCGTGGTGACCCAAAATGGGACAGGGGACATCAGGGTGGCCCCCGTGTCCCCAGGGGAAGGACACGGGGTTGTCGCCAAGGTCCCCAACAGGACCCCGGTGAGTCCCTGGTGTCCCCAGCTGGACGTTGGGGGACACTTGGGCCTTGTGGGGGACATCAGGGCAGCACTGGGGCCATGTGGTGACACTCAGGGGACATTGGGGTCCCATTGGGGACAGTGGGGGGACACTGGGGACCCTGCCCTGGCCCCACAGGTGGGGGGAGGGCAGGGGGGACAGTGACATCACCTCTTCCTGCTTCCTCCATCCGGCCGTGCCACGTTCCCGTGTGTCCCCAACTGTCACCTGGGTGTGTCTGTCACCTGAAGTGTCCCCAGAGTGTCCCTGGAGTGTCTCCAGTGGCCATGGAGACCCAAGAGGTGCAACAGTCCCCGGGGTGGGGGGGCACGCAGGGGGTGCACAGGGGTGACAGAGGGGACAGGAGGGCGTGGCAGGAAGGGGGGAGGTGACAGAGGGGTGGAGGGGACTGAGGGTGACAGAGGGCTGGCAGAGGTGACAGCAGGGGGTGGCAGGGGGTGGCAGAGGGGACAAGGGGGCAACAAAGGGACAGAGGGAACAGCAGAGCCCTCTAGGGAGGGGACAAACAGGACCCTGGGAGGGCACAGGGGCCATTGCAGGCGGCCACAAGTGCCACCAGGTCCCTCACACCTCCCATGTCCCCTCCCCAGTTGCTGAAGGCGCTGGTGGCCGTGGTGGCCACCCTGGGCAAGGTGGCGGCCACCGTGACCGGGTCACACAGGGATGTGCGGCGGCGCGTGTCCCCAAAGTTCCTGCCCGCGGCCCTGAGGAGATTCACCCAGAGCCTCCGTGAGACCCTGGACCACGGCGATGTCACCTCCCTGGGCCACCGTGGTGTCCCCTCCCTGGGCCAGGCCCTGGCCGCCCTCGGGGCCACCCCTGGGACCACCTGGGCCGATGTGAGAGCCGCGGCCAAGGCCTGGCGGGAGTCGGTGGCCGCGCTCAGGGAGAGATGGGACCAGCTGCACGAGGAGGCCGCTGAGCTCTCTGGAGCCCGTGCTCACAGGGGCTTCACCATGGCCATCGCCCGGCCCACGGACCCCCGGTACGAGGCCACCGCCGGGATTGGGACACGGATTTGCAAGAGCTGGAGGCCACAGTCCGGTTGCTGCCGGTGGGCCTGGGCATGGATGAGGGGGCCTTGGCAGGGGCTGGGCACGAGGCCCAGGGGGCTGCAGCCACCACCGAGGCCGTGGGAGAGGCCATGGTGCCCGCCAGCTTGGTAAGGGCGGCCACCAGGAGGGGAAATTGGGCAGAGGAGGGCCTGGTGCTGCTGGAGCGCTGGATGGAAGAGTGTTGCAGCGTCAGTTTGTTCTTCCAGGAGCTGCAGCGGTGGTTCAGGGCCATCAAGCCTTATCTGGAGGGGACAGAGCAGGTGTCCCCCAATGTCCCCATGGCCTTGGTGGCCAAAGTGGCCGAGTTTGAGCACCTGTGGGATGCCAGTGCCCGCCTGGCCAAGGATCACCTGCTGGGGATACTTGAGGTCATTGACAACATCCTCTTGAGTCCCTATGCTGGCCCTGGTGGCCCAGGTGGCCCCAATGGCCCTGGCAGCCGCGCGGTGGCTGAGCAGTGCCACAAAGCCATCAAGGACATCCCAAGGCTGCTGCAGAGACAGTGATGTCACCACTGTGACCTCATCAGGGTGGTGACATCATTGGGGACATTGCTGCTGTCACTTGTCTCCTCTCCACTCCCCACACGGCATTTGAGACAAATTTGGGGAATTTTCATTGAAATTGTCCCAAATCCTGATGGGAATTCCTGGGGTGATGTCACTGGGGACACTCAGGGACACACAGGGAGGACACTGTGGGGACACTCAGGGACAGGGGACAGGGGTGACTTGGTCCCCTCAGCAGCTTCCAGCTTTCCATTGTGCCTGCAGCACAGCCGGGTCATAAATGACAATTTAATAATTGCCTTTTGCACTTTTGTATTGCCTTGTTCACAATGTTATTGAACACAGGTATTTAGCTATGGTACTTGATATTGATACTATTAATAATTCCTTGTACCTGCTTTTTGGAGCAATATAATCTATCAGTTTATGTGTGCACCATATAACCCATTTAATGCTATTCGATATTATAGCATAGGCCTTAAAGTATTCAAAATAGACAAATATTAAATAGATAAATAATAAGTGTTAAAATAGAGACTATGCAATGTTAAAATGCTTTTGCATAACTAACTCAGGAGTAAAACAATTCCCTTGTTTCTCACATCTGTGGATCAGCCTCTCCAGGTGATGATAACAGTGACACAAACCTGAGAAGAATTTATGAGTTTATCAGGGAGTGTGCAACAACCGGATGGAACCAGAAGAAGAAATAAATAATATTGACCTAATCTACAGAATGTCCTGCAGACAAGTCAGAGGTTCAAACCAAACAAGAGTTCCTGAAACATCCAAACCTCCCGGGAATGTTTGAATACTGTCTAAACTCAGGAATGTGTTTGTAGCCCTGCAGTGGAACCGGATCTGGAGAACAATGGGTTAAGTTAAGGGCAAGTTCTTTGACCGAGTACCAAAATCCTTTTATAGCCCTTATTAAACTTTTACACTTTTCAAAGAGTGAACTTTGTTTTCACACCCGGCTGTGGTTTGGGGGGCCCCCCCGCTGCTGAGCACTGACCCCGCCCCGGTGTCGCTGGAACCCCCAAAAACCGCAGCTGCCACCACGTGTTGGGGTTGGGATTTTCTGTTCTTTCCTTGTTACTTGTGGGGTTTTTTCCCATTGGGTTGCTGAAAGGCACTGATGGCTGAGTGCTTGAGAAGGCGGGGAGGGGGAATCCTCTGGTTTTTGGGAGTTGCTCTGGGAGGGGACAACAGAGATACCGGGAGCTGTGCCCGTGATGGGACAGCTCAGGAAAACCTGGGGGAGCTGGGTCAGGCCCTGGGCAGGGAGGAGGGGGCCCAGGTGAGGAGAGAGGCCAGGGTGGCTGCCAGCGAGGCAACAAGGGCCACCATGGTGAGAGAGAGGATTGAGACAGCCCTGGTGCTGCTGGAGCGCTTGGTGGCCGCGTGTGACGAAGCCACCGCGTTCCCCCAGGAGCTGCAGTGCAGGGTTGGGGACATCGAGGCTGCCCTGAAGGGGACAAATGAGGCATCCCCCGATGTCCCCAAGGACTTGGTGGCCAAGGTGGCCGTGGCCGAGCGGCTGTGGGAGGCCAACGCCCGCCTGGCCAAGGGTCACCTGGTGGGGGCAGTTCCAGACATCATCAAGTTCTTGTTCACTGGTGGTCGCGCCAGCCCCAGTGCCTGTGGGGTGGCCGAGCGGTGCCAAAGGGCCATCAAGGACATCCCAAGGCTCCTTCAAACCCCAGAGAGTCCCCAGAGCGTCCCCAGGGTGTCTCCAGTGAGTGTGGAGCTCCAAGAGGTGCGACGGGGGGGAGGGGGCAATGAGGGATGTGGGAGACACAGGGGGGTGGTGGGAGGGGGCAGAAGGTCAGAAAGGGGATATAAGGGATTGGCAGGGAGGGAGAAGATGGCAGAGAGGGGGAGGGAGGTGAGGGGGATGGGAATGACTGGGGTGGAGGGGACTCAGGAGCTGGTGGGCAGTGTCAGGAGGGACAGCAGAGGGTGACAGGGGCTATGAGTGTGGTGGTGGTGGGTGGCAGAGGGGACAGCAGGTAGGGTGGCAGGAGGCAGCAGAGGGGAGGAGGGGGTGACAAAGAGACAGAGGGTTCAGCAGAGCCCTCCAGGAAGGGCACAGAGGGGACCCCAGGAGGGCACAGGGGCCACCCCAGGAGGCTGTAAGTGCCCTGAGGTCCCTCACACCTCCCCAGGTGTCCCCTCCCCAGCTGCTGGAGGTTCTGGTGTCTGTTGTGGCCACCCTGGGCGAGGTGGCGGCCACCATGACCGGGCCACACCAGGGCATGTGGCACTGTGCACCCCCAAAGTCCCTGCACGCGGCCCTGAGGATCTTCTCCTGGAGCCTCCGTAAGGCCCTGGCCCACCCTGGTGTCAGCTCCCTGGGTGACCCTGGTGTCACCTCCCTGGGCCAGGCTCTGGCCACCCTCGGGGCCACCCCTGGGACCACCTGGGCCGATGTGAGAGCCATGGGCAGCGTCTGGAGGGAGTTGGTGGCTGCGTGTGATGAGAGATGGAAACAGCTGCTCGAGGAGGTCACCAAGCTCCGTGATGCCTGTGAGGACGCAGCCCTCGCCTGGGCTGGGCACCAGCAGGACAAGGCCACCCGCAGGGGGACAGCTGGGGACAAGCTCGTGGCCACAGACCAGCAGCTGATGGTGGCCCTGGACGGGGATGAGGAGGCCTCAGCATGGGCCATGCGCAGTGCCCAGGTGGCGATGGCCACCAACGAGGCCATGGGAGAGGCTGTGGTGGCCACCAGGCGGGCAGGGCGGCCATCAGGAGGAGACATTGGGCAGAGGTGGCCCTGGAGCCACTGCAGCGCGTGGTGGCCGCGTGTGACAAAGCCACTGAGTTTATCAGTTACACAGGGTGCCAGCTCAGGGACATCGAGGCTGCCCTGGAGGGGACAAAGAGGCGTCCCCCGATGTCCCCAAGGCCTTGGTGGCCAAAGTGGTCAAGTCTGAGCAGCTGTGGGAGGCCAGCACCCGCCTGTTCAAGCATCACCTGCTGGGGACACTTGGGGACATCCACGACCTCCTCTTGAGTCCCTATGGTGGCCGCGGTGGCCCCAGTGGCCCTGGCAGCCGCGCGGTGGCCGAGTGGTACCAAAAAGCCATTGAGGACATCCCAAGCTGCTTCAGGACAGTGACATCACCGCTGCGACGTCATCGCGGCAGTGACATCATTGGGGTCATGCTGCTGTCACCTGTGCCCTCCCCGTGAAGTATTTGAGATAAATCTGGGGAAATTTCTGGGAATTTTCATTGAAATTGCCCCAAATCCTGATGGGAATTCCTGGGGTGACGTCTCTGGGAACACTCCGGGAACACTCAGGGGCACGCTGGGACAGTCTGGGGACACTCAGGGACAGGGGACAGGGGTGAATGAGTCCCCTCAGCAGCTTCCAGCTTTCCGTTGTGCCTCCAGCCCAGCTGGGTCATAAATGACGATTTAATAATTGCCTTTTGCCTTTTGTATTGCCTTTTGCACATTGTTATTGATCACCAGCAATTTGAAATGGTATTTGATATTGATATTGATTATCCATGATTCCTTGTAGCTGCTGGTTGGTGCAATATAATCTATCCGTTTCATGTGTGCACCGTACAGCCTATAAATAAAAAAATAAATTAATAAATATCCTCTCTATAAATCAGACCGAGCTGATCTGCACTCTGTGTCAGACACATCACTTGACCCCATTGAGAGACGAGTGGTCAATAAAGGCACCCCGACGTTCCTTGAGGGGAGCACAGCCAGGGAGATGCTTCAGGGCACTGTCACTGAGATATTTCCCCTTGGAAACCCTGGGTGGGATGGAAATACACCCGAGCAGATGGCGAAATTATAATGATATCGAAGCCTCGTGTGTATGTGGGTTAAAACATGGGGCCTCTAAAGCTGTAAAGTGGTCAAAGCTTCACCAAGTGAGGCAAAATGATGAGGAATCACCCACTGATTTCTTAAACGGGTGAAGAGAAACTGCCATCAAATATACTGATCGTAGATCCTGAAACAGCTGAGGGTAAAGCACATCTGGTTTTGGTTTTTGTGGGTCAGGCTTCAAATGACATAAGAAGAAAAGATAAGGGAGTTCAAGACATGGATAAACTGCTGGAGGTTGCCTGGAAGGTGTTTTGAGACAGGGACCCAGCTGAAAGAGTTAATCCTAACCTAGCAAGAAGGTAGTTCAGGGAAAGTCACCCAAGAAAGCTTCCCCTCCGGAGAAGGCTCAGAGTGCATCCTGTAAGAAATGGGGGCATTGGAAAAAGGACAGTCCAGTGCTGAAAGAAAAATCATCAGTCCCTGTCGTAGCAGCGGTGCCCAGCGGGGAATAATGAGCATTGACTCCATGGTTGCAGCAGGCTGATCAATCGCTTTGTTATACCACACTTTACTACTAAGAAAAACCCATGCCCTTGCCAGACAGTCACAACACACACGTGGATCCAATTGGTCAATCAAGCCAAACAACCATCGCCAGTGGCCAGTTGTTCTGGTTTGAAAGCAAAACCAGTGAGAGACTCCAAGTCAGAAATACAATTTATTAGGAAAAGGGAAAAAATCCCAACAAACATGCAATCATACAAAATGGAACCACTGACAGTGTCAGAGTGCATCCTGACACCCTGCTAGTTAGGGCAGTGGTAGCAGTCCAGATAAAATGGTCTTGTTGAAGTGGTGATCCCGTAGAAAAGATCTGGTAGCTCTTGTCCTCTGGAAACCAGTGGGTGAGGGCTGCCTGTTCTGTCCCAAAGCCCAGATTATATCCAGGTGGGGATGCTGAGCTCCTCCCCCTGGGCAGAGCATCTCCCAATGGGCTGATATCGTTCTGAGTCATGATTGGTCCTTGATTGCCCATCAAACAGAAATGGCTCCTGGATGGAATTATCTCTGAGTCATGGGGCAAGGCACTGATGGGCCCAGTAACAGGAGATAAGGAAAAAACAATGCCCCTCCCGGTTTGAGCAGCTCTTGAGGATGAGACTGGAATACATTTTTATATTGTGACCTGGAACATAATCCACCCCCTTATTCTATTACCATCTATACCCAAACCAATGCTCTCTTAGAGATATATATATATAAAAATATAAAGTACAGAATGAAACCTTACACACAGATCTCAGTTAAAATTAGGTCTCCCTGTGGTACACAAGGGGTTTCCCCGTCCTTCTGCATTACCCACCCAGAGTAAGCAGGTCCTCGAGCAAAAGCCTTGCTGCCTCACATTGGGTGCCAAAATTATGTTCTGGCTTGAAAGCAAAACCAGTGAGAGACTCCAAGTCAGAAACACCATTTATTAGGAAAAAAAAAAAAAACACCAAAATACATGCAATAGTATAAAATAAAACCACTGACAGAGTCAGAACACAACCTGACACCCTGGGAGGTATCTCTGAGTCACAATTTCAGTTAATCAAGCCTCACTACGACAGTGAGTTGCTTTTGACACTGTCTCTAAAAAATTAGTGAGTAGAAGAGCTGGACAATTTTAGTTTTATTTTGGAAAACATTGTTGCTGTTTTGATAATTATTTTTTTCCTTTCCTCCCTGCTTCACTTGCTCCCCTGCTCTGATTTTCTCTGAAAAGCAATATTGTGTTTGCCTAGTAACAGTGCAGGATAAGTTGTTCTCAGCTGCCCAACAGGAAACTACAATTTGTGTGTGACCTGCAAAGATTTCACGGTAGAGTCTTTTTCAGTGCTGGATTGGAAGGCTGGGGAAGCTGGGAGCGATCTGTGAGATTTTAAATGGGAGCTGCTGCTCAATGCATGGAATTGATGGGTTCATTAGCAGGAGATAGGGAAAAACCATAAACCAATGGCCCTCCTGGTGTCAACAGCTCTTGGGGATGGGGATAGAATACAGCTTGATACTGGAACCTAGGAGAGGGCCATTAATTAATAATTATCTGATGTTAATGGGCCATTGACTATTATCCGCTGTTCATGGGCTATTATTCTTAATTATCTGCTGTTAATAGGCCATTGAGTATCACTGATGGGATGACATCATCCCGTTGGGAGACGCTCTGCCCAGGGGGAGGAGCCAAGCATTCCTACCTGGATAGACTCTGAGGCTGGGAACACCACAGCGGCCTGCGCCACTGCATTCCCAGAGAAGCAGCTTTCTTCTTCTTCTTTTTATTTTTTACTTTATTTTATTTTTATTTTTGTCCTTTTTATTATTGTTACTTTTATTTTTGACTTTATTTTTATTATTTTTATTCTTATTTTTATCTTATTTTTATTTTGGTTTTATATAGTTTTAAATTTTTTAAATTTTTTCTTATTTTATTATTTTATTTTATTTTATTTTGTTATTCTTCATTTTATTTCTATCTTATGTATATTTTTATTTCTATCATTAATTACTTATTTTAATTTTTAATTTTCTATTTTAATCTAATTTTAATTTTTATCCTTTATTATTTATTACTTTGTTTTATTTTTATTAATTATTTTTATTTTTTATTTATATCTTTTTCATTTTTATTATTTCATTTTACTTTCATTATTTTATATTTAATTTTATTTTTTTCGTCATTTTATTTTTGTCTTATTTTTGTTTCTATCCTTTTATTATTTACTACTTTTAATTTCATTTTTACCTTATTTTTTTTCCTGACTTTATTCTTATTGCTATATTTATTCTTATTTTTATTTCTATACTTATTTTAATTTTAATTTTTTTTTAAATTTCCCTTCCCAAATTAAGAACTGTTATTCCTGCTCCCATATCTTTGTCTGAGAGCCTTTTAATTTCAAATTTATAACAATTCAGAGGGAGGGGGTTCACATTTTCCATTTGGGGCCTCCTGCGTTTCTCAGCACACACCTGTCTGTTCAAACCAAGATACACCAAAATACCCCAAAATTACATCCAAATAACAGATCCTGAAATAAAACCACCCCAAATTGCACCAAATACCTGAACCCATCATCACCCCCAAAATACCACAAAAATACCCTCAGGAACTTCCCCATCGCCCCAAATCACCCCAAAATCAAAATCAGGCCTGACCCCAAATTACCCCAAATCCACCCCACCAAACCCTACATCACATTCCATCTCAACCCCAAACCCCAAATCATCAGGGACCCTGAAACCCCAATCCCCCAAACTCCACACTCCCTGAAATCCTATCAGGGACCCTGAAATTGCACCGAATCACCCCCAAATCCCATCAGGGACCTCCGTAATCTGGTCAGTGACCCCAAAATTACACCAAATTACCCCCAAATCCAGTCAGGGACCCCCAAAATCAAGTCAGGGACCATGAAATTACCCCAAATTCCCCAAAACTCCGGTCAGGGAACACAAAATTACTCAAAAATACCCTGAAATTACCGCAAATCCCCCCAGAATCCAGACAGGGACCCAGAAGTTACCCCAAAATCCAGACAAGGACCCCAAAATGATCCCAAATCCCCCCAAAATCACCCTAAACCTGGTTGGGGATCCCCAAAATCAGCCGAGACCCTCCAAAATTCAGTAACAAATCCCCAAATCCAGTCAAGAACCCCCCAAAATCCCCCAGATTCCCTCAGGACCCCCTCAAACTCCCCCCCCAAATCCCCTCACGACCCCAATTCTCCCTCAGGACCCCCCAAAATCCCTCTCAACCCCCCCCCCATCCTGTCAGGATCCCCAAACCCCCTCAGGAGCCCCAATTCTCCCTCACAACCACCCAAAATCCACCCAAAGTCCCTCAAGACCCCCCCCAGATCCCCTCAGGACCCTCAATTCACCCTCAGAACCCCACAAAATCCACCTCAAACCCCTTCCGGACCCCCAATTCTCCTTCAGATCCCCCCAAACCCCCTCAGATCCCCTCAGCGCCCTCATACCCCCTCACATCCCCTCCAAATCTACAAATCCCCTCACAACCCCTCAAAACTCCCTCAGAACCCCCCGATATCACCCACAAATCCCCTCAAGACGCCCTTAAATCCACTCAGATACCCCCAATTCTCTCTCAGAACCCCCAATTCTCCCTTACGAACCTCAAACCCCCTCACCTCCCCTCAGCGCCCCCAGTTCTCCCTCAGGACCCCCCAATCCCCCTAAATCCCCTCAGGACCCTTCACATTCCCTCAGAACTCTCCACATCCCCTCAGAATCCCCAAATCCCCTCAGGACCCCCCATTCTCCCTCGGGACGCCCCAGATCCCCTCAGGACCCCCCATTCTATCTCAGGACCTCCCAGATCCCCTCAGGACCCTCCATTCTCCCTCAGGACCCCCCAGATCCCCTCAGGACCCCCATTCTCCCTCAGGACCCCCCAGATCCCCTCAGGACCCTCCATTCTCCTCAGGGTCCCCCCCCAACCCCCTCCCAACCGCCCCCACCCCGCTTCTCGCCAGAGGTCTCGCGAGAGAAGCGCGCCGCCATCTTGGTTGAGGGCAGTTCCGCCCGCTCCTCAGAGCGCTCAGCGTTCTCTCATAAATCCAGCCGGGAACGGCGGAATCCGTCTGGAAATGGCGGGAGGGAGCCTAAATCGCCTGGGACTGAGCCCAAATCGCCTGGGATGGAGCCTAAAAATCTCCCAAATCCTGGCTGGAGCTTCCCAGGGATGCGGCGGTCCCAGTGCGGGGTGAGGCTCGGTGACGTCACCTCGCCCCGCCCGCTCTTTCCCGCCCTTCCCAAGGCTCCGCCATTTCCGCGAGCGCCGCCACCGGGGCCGGTTTTGGGCCGGGACCGGCGCCTGTCCTGGGGCTCCTTCGCCACCGGAGCGTCCCCGCCGGGTCCCCAGTGAGCATGGAGGACGGAGAGGTGCGACGGGGGGCGGGGAGGAAAGGGGGGGGGGTGACAGAGGGAACGGTGGGGGAGGGGACACGGGGGGTGGAGGAGGGGTGGCAAGGGGACAGCAGAGGGGGCGGGAGGGGAGTGGCAGGGGGTGGCAGAGGGAACAAGGGACGGACAGACGGACAGCAGAGCCCTCCAGGGAGGGGCATAGGGGACCCCGGGAGGGCACAGGCGCCACCGCAGGAGGCCACAAGTGCCACCAGGTCCCTGACACCTCCCCTGTCCCCTCCCCAGCTGCTGGAGCGGCAGGTCACCGTGGTGGCCACACTGGGCACGGTGGTGGCCACTGTGACCGGGCAACACAGGGATGTGCGGCGGCGCGTGTCCCCAAAGTTCCTGCACGCCGCCCTGAGAAACTTCACCTGGAACCTCCGTAAGACCCTGGACCACGGCAGTGTCACCTCCCTGGTCGACTCCGGTGTCCCCTCCCTGGGCCAGGCCCTGGCTGCCTTTGAACTCACCTCAGGGGCCAGCTGGGACAATGTGAGAGCGACGGCCAAGGCCTGGCGGAAGTTGGTGTTTGAGCTCATGGAGAGCTGGAAAGAGCTGGCCAAGGAGGCCGCAGGCTCTGTGATGCCTGCGTGCCCACGGCCCCCGCCCGAGCTGGGGACCCACAGGATGAAGCCACCCACCGGGGGACATCTGGGGACAGCCTGGCGGCCACGGCCCAGCAGCTGCTGATGGCCCTGGACAGCGGGGAGGTGGCCTCGGCGGGGGCCACACGCGATGCCCGGGAGGCAGCGGCCACTGACGAGGAGGAGGCGGCCGTGAGTGAGGAAGAGCTGGCCATCAGCGAGGAGGAAGTGGCCATCAGCGAGGAGGAGGTGGCCGTGAGTGAGGAGGAGGCAGCCATGAGTGAGGAAGAGCTGGCCATCAGCGAGGAGGAGGCGGCCGTGAGTGAGGAAGAGCTGGCCATGAGTGAGGAGGAGGTGGCCATCAGCGAGGAGCAGGTGGCCGTGAGTGAGGAGGAGGTGGCCATCAGCGAGGAGGAGGTGGCCATGAGTGAGGAAGAGCTGGCCATGAGTGAGGAGGAGCTGGCCATCAGCGAGGAGGAGGCGGCCACCAGCGAGGCAATGGGAGAGGCCGTGGTGGCTGCCAGCCAGGCAAGAGTGGACACAAGGAGGGGACATTGGGCAGAGGCAGCCCTGGAGCCGCTGCAGCGCTTGGTGGCCGCGTGTGACAGAGCCACGTTGTTCCTCTCAGATCTGCAGTGGCTGCTCGATGAGTTCGAGGCTGATGTGGAGTGGGCATGGGCAGACGAGGAGTCCCCCAATGTCCCCGAGGCCTTGGTGGCCGAAGTGGCCGAGTTTGAGCAGCTGTGGGATGCCAGCGCCCGCCTGGCCGAGAATCACCTGCTGGGGACACTTGAGCTCATTGACAACATCCTCTTGAGTCCCTATGCTGGCCCTGGTGGCCCAGGTGGCCCCGGTGGCCCCGGCAGCCGCGCAGTGGCCGAGCGGTGCCAAAGAGCCACCGAGGACATCCCGAGGCTGCTGAGGGGACAGTGATGTCACTGCTGTGATGTCATTGGGGCAGTGATGTCACTGGGGAGACTTGTGGACACTTGAGCGCCACCAGCACCTCGAGTGCCACCAGCTCCTCGAGTGCCACCAGCTCCTCGAGTGCCACCAGCTCCTCGTGTCACCAGGACCTTGTGCAGGAGAACCTGGGGGGTCCCTTGGGGCTCAGTCCTGTGTTCCCTCCCCCCCATTATCAGCCGGGACCCCACTGTGAGAAATTGAAATTTTCATAAAAAGTCAGAATTGGAATTTTTATAGAAGTTGGTTAAGGGATAAAATCCTAGTGCGAATTGCCAAAAGCTCCCCGTTAATGAAACCGTGTTCTTTATGTTCTGTTACATCACAGAGGTTCATGTATATTCATGAGGGGTTATGCATATTCATAATATATCATTGATCAAAAGATATATACATATGAGTAATAAAATAGAAATACAATATATATTTTACAAAAATATTTTATATTAATATATTTTATACCGACAGAATTTATATTCTATTTATATATATTATTATATTAATTTATCACATTATTTAAAATAATATTTTATGTTAATATTTTATATATACATAAATATACCTATATTTTTCTATATAAATTAAATTCAAACATTCCTGTGAGTTCAGATGTTCTTTTGTTTAGTTTTAACCTTTGACTTGCCTCGATGCCATCTTGTGCATGAAACCAATTTATTTTACTTCTCCTTGCAGTTCCATCGTGTCGTGTTTTCAATCTCTGGTGATGAGAGAAGAATTCATAAATTCTTTTTTTTTTGCTGTTTTGGCACTGGGATGGAACTGGGGACACTGGGACAAAACTGGGAACACTGGGACAGGATGGGGGACGCTGGGGTGGGACTGGTGACACTGGGGTGGTGACACTGGAACTGGTGGCACTGGAACAGGGACACTGGGCTGGAACTGGGGGCAGTGGGAAGGGACTGGTGACAGTGGGTTGGGGATACTGGGACAGGACTGGGGACACTGGGAGGGGACACTGGGATGGGGACATCAGGAAGGGACTGGGGACACTGGGCTGGTGGCACTGGGGTGGAACTGATGACACTGGGACACTGGGATGGGGACACTGGGACAGGATAGGGGACACTGGGATGCTGGCATTGAGATGGAACTGGAGACACTGGGGTGGAACTGGGGACACTGGGACAGAAATGGGAATGCTGGGACAGGATGGGGACACTGGGATGGGGACAATGGGGCGGTGGCACTGGCAGCACTGGGCTGGTGGCACTGGGACAGGGCTGGGGACGCTGGGCTGGCGCTGGGTTTCTGATGCCAGCATTAATTAATCATTAACCCCCCAAGCCCCGATTGTTTGCGAAGGCAAATCTCTTTTTGCATCCATCACTCAGGGGAGCCCTTCCCATTCCTCCTTTGATCTCCCAGGGCCGGTTCGATCTCCCCGCAGAGCCAGAGCCGATGTCCAAGGAACGGCACCCGCCGGAAAGGGGCGGGGCGAGGTGATGTCACACCCCAGGGCCCGCCCCCCACTGGGCCACGGCGCTGGTGGCCCGCTGGTGGCCAGGTGACACCGCGATGTCCCCTCACCCCCTGGGCCACCTGGCAGGACACGGCCACCGCGGGCAGGGCCAGCCGCAGGTGACCGTCGTTGGCCACCCCCAGGGACACTGCGGGGACACGGGGACACTGCACAGGTGGCACCAGGGACATGACAGTGCCACCAGCCCAGTGCCACCAGTTCAATCCCAGTGCCCCAGTGCCACTGCCACCAGCCCGGTCCCGATGTCCCCAGTTCCATCCCAGGCCCACCAGCCCAGTGCCACCTGTCCAGTGTCCCTTGGGCTACCGCACTGTCACCACCCCAGTGTCCCCAGTTCCACTTCAGTGTCCCCAGCCCTCTCCTCCCAGTTGCCCCAGTCCTGTCCCAGTTTGCCTGCCCTGCGTTCCCAGTTGTGTCCCAGTGTCTCCAGTTCAATCCCAGTGCCACCAGTTCCATCCCAGTGCCATCAGCCCAGTGTCCTGTCACGATCCCTCCTTACGAACGGGTTTGTGATGGTTCGTGAATTGATCTCAGACACGGCACAGGGGATTTTGCAGTAATAATCAAAAAACCAATGCACCTTTATTGAATGACCACAGCAAAATGCATTGGGGGGAATTGGGGAAAAGGGGAAGAATAAGAAAAAAGAGGGAGGAAGAGAAAGGAAGGTATAGAGCTACCAAACGTAGAGAGACAGAGTCCTTTGAAGTCTTCAGTCAATGGAGTTCGCCTGGTCACGTCAGGGGAGATCTCAGAGATTCTGGTCAATTCAAACTCCTATTATAGTCTTTTTAGATGGGGGAAGGGGATGAGTCTTGAAATCGAATCAAAAATAGTAAAGAATAGTCTATTGTAATTTCTGGGGGTAAAAAAAAGGAATTGCAGAAGGGTACAAACAGTCCATGTTCTCAGCAGTGGGTGAGAACCATTGTCTTCCTGGTCCAATGGCCACAGCTGCAGGCAAACATCTGGCTTTGGTCAGCTCGCCTCCCCCACACACCTCCCCCGGGCTGGGGGTTTCAGTCCCAGCCCTTGGGAGGAGGGGGAGCTTCTCCACACGGGGGTCTCATGTCTCAGTCCTTGAGGGAGAGGCTTCTCCCGTCTCAGTCCGTCCCTCACGGTGGTTGTAAAACAGATGTGGGGTCTTCCGTGGGGACCACCAGAGGGGGGACCACCCCAGAAAAGTCCAGCCAAGCCGAGAGGTGGGGAAATTCCAGGGCCATTGTTGTGAAGCGGGTGCAAGGGAGAAAAGGGCAAGGTGTCCCCCTTCTCCTTTTCCTTAGGTTCAGTCTTCCATGGAAGCAAACACACCTGCAAACATCAGCTTGGCAAGCCAAGGGCTTTGCTCAGGCCTCAGGATCCTGGGGAACAACTCTCCTGAGCAAGACCAGGATTCCAACCAGGGACTTTTTCGGTGGTCCCAGTTTCTCCTGCCCTTTTCACGACGATGGTGAGGCAGATGAGAGAAACTTCGGGCAGAGACTGACACCGTCCTCAGCCACCCCCAGGGCAGTGCGGGCCAAGCCCAGGGACACTGCAGGGTCATGGGGACACCACGCAGGTGGCACCAGGGACACGGCACTGCCGCCCATCCAGTGGCACCAGTTCAATGCCAGTGTCCCTGTGCCACTGCCACCAGTGCTGTCCTGGTGTCCCCAGTTCCATCCCAGCGCCACCTGCCCAGTGCCACCAGTCCAGTGTCCCCAGGGCTGCCCCACTGTCACCACCCCAGTGTACCCAGTTCCATCCCAGTGCCACCAGTTCTGTCCCACTGTCACCACCCAAGTGCCACCGCTCGGTGTCACCAGCCCAGTGCCACCAGTTTCAGCCCAGTGTCCCCAGTCTTATCCCAGTGCCTCCCATCCTGTCCCAGTGTCCCTGTCCCAATGTCACCAGGTGTGTCCCAGTGTCCCCATTCCAGTGTCACCAGTTGTGTCTCTGTGTCACCAGTTCCACCCCAGGGCCACCAGCCCAGTGTCCCCAGTCCCTTCCTAATGTCCCCATCCCAGTGTCCCCTCCCAGTGTCCCCAGTCCTGTCCCAGTATCCGTGTCCCTGTGCCACAAGTCCCCTCCCACTGTCCCCAGTTCCAGCCCAGTGTCCCTGTCCCAGTGCCACCAGTTCCATCCCAGTGCCACCAGTTCCATCCCAGTGTCACCACCCCAGTGTCCCCAGGGCTGTCCCAGTGCCACCACCCCTGAGTCATCATTCCAGTGCCACCAACCCGGTGTCCCCAGTTCCATTCCAGTGTCATCAACCCAGTACCACCAGATCTGTCCCACTGTCACCAGTGTTTTGGGGGTTTTTGGGGATCCCAGGTGGAGTTTGAGGGCTCATGGGGGGTTTGGGGGAATCCTGGAAGGGTTTTGGGTGGCCCCAGGTGAGGTTTTGGGGGTCCCAGGTGAGGTTTCCAGGGAACTGGGTAATCCCAGTTGAGAACTCCCAAAGGTTTGGGGTTTCCCAGGTGAGAACACGGGCTGGGGGCTCAGGGGGGCTGAGGGGGGAGGGCCTGGGGGCGTTTTGGGGGGGTTCAATCAATGGGGGGCCTGGGGTGGTCGAGGGGGAGGCGTGGTGAGTGTGGGGGTCCCATGGATTTGATGCCTCAGGTTTTGGCTTTTCTGTTTTTCAGATTCTGTGCTGCTTTACTCTCTGGGTCTGGGCTTCATATTAAGGGATGCTGAGCTCTGTTCACAGAGCAGGGAGACAAAACAATTCCTGCTCTAGCTGGGAACCCAAGGACAAATAATCCAAACCTCAGGCCCAAGAGCATAAACAACGTGGACTGAAGAGAGAAAAACAAGAAGGATGGGACTTCATCAGCTAAAGCTATAATTGGACAATTAACTCCAATATGCAAATGGCCCAGAACTTATAAAAGTGACAGACCTCGTGACCTCGTCCATTTTGTGGCCATTTTGGGTTCATCTTGGGCGTAGCCCTGGCTGGGCTCTGGTTCTGCCCAAGGTGTATCCATGGAGGCCTTTTAACAAATGCCTGCTTTATTGTGTAACCATGTCTGGCCTCTGCTCTAGGTCGGCCTTGTGAAGGCATCAGTTTGTGGCGAGCACGAAGGGAGCCGAGGCACCTGGGCAAGGGCTGGAGCAGAGGCAGGTGCAGCTGCTGCCCCCAGCCCGCGGCACTGGCGGGGCCCAGGTGCGGTGCAGAGGGTGCGGGAGGCCGAGAAGCTCGGGAGGAGCGAGAGAGGCGTGAGCGGCTGCAGGGGCGCTGTGTTTATCGGGTGAGTGCGGTGGGAAGGGGCGTTTTGTGCTCGGGAGCGCAGCGGGTGCGGTGCTCGCTGTGCCCCGGGCTCAGGGAGGGCGGGCGCTGTGAGCAGCGGGGTTGGATTGCGGGGCTGGGCTGGGCCCGGGGCCGGCAGTGCTGGCGCAGGGATCGTTCCCGCACCGCCGCTCCGCAGCGCCGCGATTTGAATCTCGCTCCTTCTCTCTCTCCTTGGTTCTTTTAATTTCTACTCAGAACTGGTAAAATTCCGTGTGTATGTTCTGCTGCGAGTGTTGTAGTGATAATATCCCGAGAGACAGTCCCCTGGGATTAGCATTGAGAAACTGGGGAGCCCTTACCGGGGGGAGCCTTGTTTTTCAAATGCAAACTTATTGGACTCTCAGAAGAGATCTGGCCGCGGTATGAACTAGAGGACAATCAGACGAGGCCCGAGTTTGGTAGTTGGGATAAGAGATTAATACCAAGTTTGATTTGCCGTAGGCGCGAGGATAAATACTCAGGGTGCTCAGGTGAGCTGGAGTATGCGAGGCTCTTTCTGGTGTCAGCATGTCAGCGGAGCCCCGCAGCAAAGCAAAAGGAAGAGCAAACCTTAGTCTGAAAGGGAAAAGGGGAGAAAAGGAAAAAAGAGCCAATATAGGCGAACAGAAGTAAAACAAAGGAGGAAGAAGGCTTAGATCGAGTTGCTCCCACCCTGAGGGTGGGCTCGGTCGGGTCCGGGCCAAGGCGCGCCCCCCCCGCCGCCACCGCCCCCCCGCCGCTGCCGCCGCCACCGCCGCCACGATCGGGGGGCGGGGGAGGCGCAGCTCAGACGGGTCCCGGGCAGGGAAGGAGGAGAAAGGCGAGCCTGGGCAGGCGGGGATGGCGCCGCCCCCGGCCCAGGAGGAGGAGCCGGGGGCGGAGCCTTGTGCCGGGAGAGGGGAGGGGATGGATGGCGGGCACAGCCCACGGCCCCGCCCCGAGAGGAGGAGGCGGAGCCGGGGGCGGAGCCTTGTACGGGGAGGGCGGGGGAGGGAACCTCCCATGGGGGGAGGGGTCTCTCCGCTCCCAGCCCTGTCAGTTTCCATGGCAACCCTGAACGCCGGGGAGCGGCTTCGGGGGATGACGTCACCGATGCCGGCGGACGCGCAGCCCGGGTTAAAAGACGCAGCAAATCCTGCGTGGGGCTTCCTAGGATCGGGGGTAGGCAAAATAGATTATATGGTGCAACAGGGTCAGCCGAATCAGAGAGCTCTTGCTCAGGCAGCTCCGAGGAAGATGAAATTGAGGAACTCATTGCAGCCTTGAGCAAGCGAAGGGAAAGTTTGAGAAAAGCCATCAAAGAGAGTAGCGCCATAATGAAACGTAGTAGATCAAAGAAAAAAAGAAAATAAGACCGGTTTTACAAGCCCCACTACGACAAGCAGTTGGCAAACAGGGGCCAATATATGTTAAGGTTCCATATTCCCTTGTGAAAAACACGGCACACTTTCCTGTTAAAATTTAAAAGTTTAATTAAGGACAGTAGGAGACAGTAGAGCAAAGATTCTGGCCAGGTGCATCTTGGCTGTGAAAAAGGCATGTATTTTATGATTGGCCTTTTGGGCGCTGCCCAGAAAAAGGTACCCGGACATCCGTAACTCTTTATTGTCTCATATTGTCCTAATTCAAATTTCCCAAATCATTATTACTCTAATTGTATTACTATTTTGATAACCATTTTATTAATATTAAACTTTTAAAATTTAAAAAAACCCAAGTGATTGGCACTTTTCACAGCAGTTCCCAGCCCAGCCCCAATGTAGCAGGACACGTTTTCACAGCGGCCGCGGCCCGCCGGCTCCCGCACGGCGTTACACAAAGGAGCGGCTGCGCTGCTGCTCTTCCCCCTTTGCCTCTCATATTCCAACTGTTTCAGCAGGTCCGTAATTGCTGACCAAGGCTTTATAACACCCATGGCTGTGTCCTCACCATTAGAGGCTGCTGCAAATATGTATTGTCCAGCTCCTTCCCAGAAGGGCAAATCTAAACCGGTCCCCTCTGATAGATCCAGCTGATGGCTTTCACACCATGAGAACAAAGCTTGTAGGGCTCATTCATCGTAATCAACCCCTCTCCTTTTAAAGAAGAAAATCAGTACCTTCATTATGGAGTTTTCTGGTGCTGACATCCAAGCTCCCATGGTCTCCTAGGTGATTCCACTCCACAAAAACAGGGATAGAAACCTCACAGCACTTTCTGCTGTCTATTTAGCAAAGTTCTGTTTTTTCACAGTGCTGGCTGTCCCGCCGATTCCCAGTTTTACACTGTATTTATTCTGGTTCCCACACTGTTTCCCAGCTCTTACACTGCTTGTAACCCGGTTCTACACCGATTCCCAGCTCTTACACTGCTTGTAACCCGGTTCTACACCGATTCCCAGCTCTTACACTGCTCGTAACCCGGTTCTACACCGATTCCCAGCTCTTACACTGCTTGTAACCCGGTTCTACACCAATTCCCAGATTTACTCTGTAATATTCCCGGTTCTAAACACCGTACTGGCTTTTTGCCATCTGTCTCCTTTGCTCTGTGCCAGGTTATGGCAGAGTTCTGATCACTTTGGAGGTCACCACGTGTTAGGTCACATTTGGGGGGAGAGGGCACAGGAGACGGAGACCACTCACCCCCAATTTCATGTGGCAACAGAGGCAGTTTATTTCCCAAGCCCCCCTTATACAGTGCATTTGAAAAACCCGGTCTGGATGCTCTCATTCGTTTGAACTCCATGCCCCTTCAGGTCCTGGCCACTGAGATGGCTGCAGCTTTGGGAGATATTTAATTGGACAAGACCCTTTTCAATCACGGTCACACATATGTGCAGGGGCACGCACACAGACAGAAACAGTCAGTGCAAGCAAGGTACCTGTGAAAAATTCCCCTCGGGGGTCAGTGAAATCCTCCCTTCAGATGCTCTTGCATCTCCCACTGGGTGAAGGATGGGTGATGTGGTGCCGGATTACTTCGGTCTAAAGCTCCCTCTGAAGCCCTTCCCACATTCCAAGCACTTGTCGAGGTTCTCCCCACCCTGAGGCTTCTCCACCAGCTCCGAGCTCTGGCTGGATCTCCCTCTGGCTGCCTTTCTGGCACATGGAGAGTCTTTCCTCCTCACAGCTCCTGGGGCTGGGTTTGCAGCCCCTTCTTGTGTGGGATCTCCAGGGCTTTTCATCCCCGTTAGATTCCTGTGCTGTGCCGTGGAGCCGCTCCAAACGGCCTCTTCCATGAGGTTCTGCCACGGGAATTTGTCCTCTCTGGTCTCTGTCTGCAGCTCAGTGCCTGGGATAAGGAAAGAAAAGGAGAGGAAGCAATGAAGAAGGAAGGACAGAATGAGGAGAGGAAGGAGGGTGGACAAGGAGAGGACGGGATTTGCCTCCATGCCAGAGGGAAGGGGAAGGAGATCCACCCAATGCATCCCCAGCAGAACAGCTTCATCAGCGGGGTTGTCCTGCAGCCAGGGGCAATGCTGGGCTGGGAGATGGAACAGAGGGGAGGGGGAAAGAGGCAGTGACTTCTCCTCACCTGCCTCAGTGTCCCATGCAATCCTCCTTTTCCTTGCAGCCTGCTCCTCCTCTTCCATTTGGACAAAGTTTGGGACTGACAAATCCTGACTTGGGGGAAAAACAACAGGTGAACACCTTGGTCCTTCTGATCAAGTCCAGCTCCAGAAGTCACCGCCCCATTCGCTGTCGGCGGGCCCAGACCCTGCTCATCTCCAGCCTCCCCCACCCCTCCAGGCTGCTGGGATCCCCCAGCTCTGGGATTGCTCCTCCCTGCTCTCCTCACTCCCAGTGAGCCCCAAAACCGACGTCACACCCCAACCCTGCCGGTACCAGGCACTGACCACGTGGGTCCTCCAAGACCCCCCAAGGGGCATTTGCGGCTCGGCTGACGGGTTCTGTGAGATCCAAACATGCCCTCCCTCGCAAAAAGCCCTCCTGGACACTCCCTGAGAGATGTGGGACAAGCTCCCTCTCCCCGCTCACCTGCAGGATGTGGAGGGGGGATCGATGCTGCCGGGACCAGAGGGAGCTGCAGACTCAGTGGGTGGGCGGGGGAACAGCGTGGTTCTCCTGCTGCTCCTCATCTTCCTGGTCCTGTTCCCGCTCCTCCTTTTCCTCCTCCTTTCCTCCTCCTCATCCTCTCTCCCTCCTCTTCCTCTTGCTCCTCCTCCCTGCCCACCCCAGACCCCCTTTCCCCACCACCTCTCCCCCACGGCCAGAGCACCACCAGCTTCTGGGTGGAGGGAACCCCCCATGAGCCCCCCAGGGACGGGCAGGGGGCTTGGGGACCCGCCCAGTGCGGATCCATTCCCCCCAGAGCCCCAGGGAATCACTCCAGGGATCAAGTGGGGAACACAAAGGGATCCCCATGGAACTGCCCTTTTTCTGTCCCATCCTCACCTTTCCCTCCCATCTCACATCATTCCCCCAACCCAAAGACCCCTCCAAACTCAATTTGGGGGTCCCATCCCTCTCCTGCTCTCTCTGAATCTTTTCCAGGCTCTTCCACCTTTTCCCCATCATCCCTTCAGCCCCAACCCTTGCCTCTGTGCTCGGTTTTGGGGGATCCAGGCCCCTCCTACTCAGTCTGGGGGGCACATCCCCCCTTTCCCTCTATTCTGGCAGCTCCTGGCTGCTTTTTCCTGGGAGGAATCCCTGAGTTTTGGGACTTTTGGGTGTAGCTTAGAAGTGTGACAGCTCTCTCTGGCTTTCCCCTCCCTGTTGTGGCCCCTCAGCTGCCCCTGACACCCCTGGGGGTGCTGGGATTTCCCTCCTGGGGACAAGGACATTCATTCCCTTCCAGGAGCCCAATGCCTGGCTGGGGCTCCAGGGCAGGGGGTCCTTGAGCAGCTGCCCCAGAACCTCCCCCAGGGTCTCCCAGCACAGCCGGAGCCGCTCGGCCTGGGGTCCCCAAAGGCCTCAGCAAGCCCCAAGTCCCTCCCAGGAACCCTCAACCCCCTCAAACCCAGCATCCCCCCCATCCCCTGCAAGTTCCCCCCATGGCACCAGCCATGGCCATGTCCCCACATGTCACTGGCCATGTCCCACCATGTCCTCACCCATGGCTGTCTCCCCACCATGTTTCCATCCCTGTCATTGTTCCCCACATCTCCATCCATGCCCACGTCCCCCCGTGTCCCCATTCCCATCCATGACCATATGTCCCCATGTTGCTCTCCATGACTGTGTCCTACCATGACCACATGCATATCTTAATTCAATGTCTTTATTTTTACCCCAATATCAGATATTTTAAAGGGATGAAGAGAAATTAAAAAAAAAATCAAGGCCAAAAGAAAAGGAATTCCATGTCCATGCTGACAGAGAACCTATGTGCTTGGTGGGAGGTAAGAACATTTTTTGGTGAAGTTTCCACCCCACTGTCTCAAAAATCTTGGTCTTTTCCCCACTTTTTCACCATTTGGCTGCCAAAGACACCTTTGGGCAATAGGAAATCAAAATCGTGGCATCCCTGAAATTGGAAAAGACCTCCAAGACCATTCAGTATTCCTTGATGCCACCAGAAGATAGGACTGAATGCAAAAGATTTTACGGGGTTGAAAGTCAACAAATCCGCTCTCCCCAAGGAATTCCCATTGTTGGTCTGCGTCCCGATGGATGTTCCTGCCCCTGTATACATCCACGTGCCCATGGGAACCAGGAAGACGTGGAGCCTCCCAGCCAGATGTCTTCCCAACACAGATCACCAGGACCACGGATCACCAGGGCTCTGCCCAACGGGGGTCACTGGGGACCACCCAACGTGGATCCTCCCTTGGGGGATGAAGTTAGAGGCGTGCACGAAGCTCTTCCTGAACTCGGGGCACTCACAGGGCTTCCCTTAGTGGCGCCTCCGTTGGTGTTTGGTCAAGACTGAGCGCTGTGAGAATCTCATCCCACACTCAGGACACTCGTAGGGCCTCTCCCCGGTGTGGATGCGCCGGTGGATGATGAGTTTGGAATTTTGCTTGAAGCCCTTCCCACAGTCGGAGCAGCGGAAGGGCCTCTCCTCTGAGTGACTCCGCTCATGTACGAGGAGATCAGAGCTCCTGTGAAACCTCTTCCCACACGCAGAACACTTGTAGGGCTTCTTCCCAGAGTGAACACGCTGCTGGTGTTTTCTCAGGTCGGAGTGCCACCCATAGCTCTTCCCACATTCCAAGCAGGTGTAGGGCCGTTCCCCCGTGTGGATCACCTGGTGCCGAATCAGGGCCGAGCTGTCTCTGAAGCTCTTCCCACATTCCCCACACTTGTAGGGCTTTTCCCCAGTGTGGATCTTCTGGTGTTCTGTCAGCTGGCACTTGATGCTGAAGCTCTTCCCACACTCCCCACACTCATAGGGCTTTTCCCCAGTGTGGATCCTCTCATGTTTCCTCAGGCCAGAGTTGTATCTAAAGCTCTTCCCACATTCCACACACTCATAGGGCTTTCCTCCAGTGTGGATCATCTGGTGTTGCATCAGGCTCCCCTTCTGGCAGAAGCTCATCCCACATTCCCCACACTCGTAAGGCCGGTCTCCAGTGTGGATCATCTGGTGTTGCATCAGTTGGCCCCTCTGCCTGAAGCTCTTCCCACATTCTGCACACTCAAAGGGTTTTTCCCCAGTGTGGATCCTCTGGTGTTGGATCAGGACAGAGTTGTGCCTGAAGCTCTTCCCACACTCCTCACACTCAAAGGGCCGTTCCCCAGTGTGGATCACCTGGTGCTGCCTCAGGCTGGAGCTCCAGCTGAAACGCTTCCCACACTCCTCACACTCATAGGGCTGTTCCCCAGTGTGGATCACCTGGTGCTCGATCAGGTGCAAGCTCCGGCTGAACTTCTTCCCACATTCCAAGCACTTGTGGGGCTCCTCCCTGCCATGGGCTTCTCCACCAGCTCTGAGCTCTGGCTGGATCTCCGGCCGCCTTCCTGGCTCAGGGGGCTCTTTCCTCCCCGCAGCTCCCTGGGCTGGGTTTGCAGCCACTCCTCGTGCGGAACCTCCAGGGCTTTTCCTCCTCCTCCATCCACACACGTCCTGGGAATGAAAAATTCTGGTTTGGGGAAAAAAACAAGATCAGAGTGCCTTGGACTGGGAGTTCCTCCTTGCCCAAGTGCATCTCATTAAGTCATTCGGCATCTTGTGTCTCTAAGAACCTCCAAAACACCAAGATTCAGCACAAAAGTCCTCCAAACATCAAGACACAGATCAAAAACTCCCGAAACATCACTATTCAGCAAAACCCCCTCCAAAATATAAAGATTCACACACCAAAAAAACCCAAAACAACAACATTTAGCTCAATAAAGCTCAGAAACACCAAGATACAGCACCGTTAAAATCGTGGATTCCCCTTCCCTGGTCACCTGCTGCATGGTGGGAGAGAAGGCTACCGGGGCTGGGAGGGAAGCTTCAGATACAAGGAGAAGTGGAACCTTGTGGTGCCTCCTGTTTCTGCTCCTCCTCCGCATCCAGTGTCCTTGCTCTTCCTCACACTCCTCTTCCTCCCGCCATTCCTCCTTCTCCTGCACAATCCCACCTCCTCCTCCCACGTGCAGCGTTTGACCTTTTTGTTCCTCAACCCTGCTTCTCCTTCCCTTCTCCTCCTGCCCCAGGCCCAGCACCCACTGCCGGCTCCCCCTTTCCCCCAGACCCACAGCATCCCACGGCAGGGGCAGGGATGGAGCTGGGGCAGGCCGGGCTGGGGCAGCGCTGGGCTCTCGGCCGCTCCCGCCCGCACTCGCTCCCCACTGCAGCCGCTCCCGCCGGGACAGCGCGGGGGGGCCCGGCCTGGGCGCTGCCCCACTCCCACCTCCCCAAATTCCCCTCGCATTTGGGGAACAGGGCATGGATGGTGTTGGTGTGCTGCAAAGGGATTGGGGGAAGGGGAGTGCGCAGCAATATGGTTAAGGCAAAAAGCTGCAGGAGGAATCTATGTGGGAAGGAAAAGGATGATGGAAAAGAGGAGGAAGAGAAAAATGCTGAGGATTGGGATGTTTATCAGCAGGGTCTTAGCCTCAAAACTTGTCAGCTGATCCAGATTATTTGTATCCCCGGTTTCCAGGAGAGGAAAACAAGGAGGTCAGGGTTTCAGGGCGTTTCTCTGTGGGGGCAGCGGCAGCACCGGGCGCAGAGGTGCGGGACCGGGAGCACGGGCTGGGGGCCTGTGCGGAGCTGCGGGGCCGGGCCGGGGCTGTGGGGCAGCCGGGGCTCAGCGCCGGGCGCTGCCTGACCCCACCAGCCCCGGGCAGGGCCGGCAGTGGCCCCCGGCCCCCAGGAGGCTGCGGGACGCCCCGGCCGCTGCCCGGCCCCGGGGAGCTGCCGGCCCTGCCCGCCGGGGGCGCCTTTGGACACTGCGGCAGGACAGGGACCGGCTCTGGGACACGGGCTGGGGAGGGCACCCTGAGCACAGGGAGGAGGAGCAAGGAACACCTGGGAAATGTGGAGTATACATTTTAGCGTGGAGATTATCTTTTAAGGATTTTGTTAGGGTTAGATACACATGATTTTGGAGAAAGCTCAGCAGCTGTCAGAGGATGAGCACCCACAGGCACTGAGGGGGGCTGCAGGAGGGGCACAAGAAGGCCCTGCAGCACTTGGGCACAAAGGCACAGCAGGTGAATGCAAGAAGGGAGCAGAAAAAGGCCAAGCTGAAGGCAAAGGCCTCGGCACAGTTCCTACAGCCCCTGAGGGATCAACCCCAGGGCCCAAGGGGGCCCCAGCACCCAGGGCACGGGCTCGGCCACAAGCACCTGGCAGAGGCATTGCCCTCCTCGGCAGGGGAGAGCCCACCCAAACAGCCCCTGGCAAGGAATCAGGGCTCCAGCTGCAGGCCACAAGGACACTGCAAGCAAAGACAGCAGCACCCGCAGGACCAGCAAGTCCAGCCCTTGATGGACATGGATTGGCAGGGCTGTCACAGCTCCCATCACACCAGGGACCCTCCACACTGGAGCCCTTGAGAACATTCAGGTGGGTCTGCATTGAGAGGAGGCATTTTCTGATGGACACAGGGGCCTCTCAATCCACTCTGAATCTTAGACCTAAGGGGGACAATAGTAAAGGAATATTTTAATTTTTAAGGGAATGAGTGGGAAAGATGAGCAGGTATGATTTGTTCAACCACTATTAGAAGCTGTGGGGGATAGGTTTGAAATAAATGAATTTCTTTTTCTTCCTCCTGTGATTGTAATTAACTAGGAAGGAATTTGAGAGCTGGATTTTAATACTGTAAAAGGGGATACAGAGGCCAGTTCTGTTCTACCTTTGTGTCAAAAGTCTGACAAGGCCCATGCTGAAGTCAACCTAGAAGTGTGGACAGCCCCAGGGAAATAGAGAAAATTAGATATGGAGCCTCCCCACATTAAAGCAACCAGGACAAGCAATACCCTGTTCCAAGAGAGTGGAGGAAGGGCTTACAGCCTGGTATTGAGTCCCTGTTAAAGGCAGGGCTTTTGGAGCCGAGGATGTCTCCCTGCAACACTCCTATGCTGCCAGTCAACAAACTGGATGGATGGACAGGAGGAGGAAACACAGAATTTTCAAGTGTTAAAATGAAGATAAACTGAGGCGGCTGGCCTGGCCCTTCCAGACAGGGAAAAAGAATTTGAATTATAGGTGGAGGTTTAACAGGGTCTTGCCAAAGCAATTCTTGTGTTAAAATGTTGAATTTATTATCAACAGTGGCCAGAGAGGGGCCTCATTGTCTGCAGAATTGTGCAGCCACAGCTTTCATGGGAACTGAGGCCTGAAAACTGATGACAACAGGAGGATCTCCTATAGTTCAAGTCTGGCATCAAGTTACAGCTCTGACAACCAAAAGAGCCTCTAAATGGATGAGCAGGGCTCGGTTATTACAGTATGAAACTTGTTCCATGGCACAGGAGGATTTAGAACTGAGGACAGGGCAAGGGTTTAACCCAGCCTCCTGTTTGAACAGCCTGGAGAGGGGCTGGCAAGGAACCCAGCACTGCACTCAAGGGACAGAGCTCCAGACCCAGGCTGGGAGAGATTGATGGGACATTCCCTGGCCTGAGGGAGAAAATGTGTTTGTGGATGGCTCTGCAAGGGCAGCAGAAGGGAAAAGAGCTACAAGACAGGCTGTTATTAAGGAAGGGGAATCAGACAAAGCGCAGGGCACCGCCCCATGCTCAGCTCAACCCGCGGAGCTGTGGGTGCTTGTGAGAGCCTGGCACTGAAATGCCCTGAGCAGGAAGGCTTCAATATCTTCTGCTGACACCATGGCACCTAACAGGGGGGCAAAAGCAATTCTGACTGCTTCAGCAACCACTGGATCAGATAGCAAGGTATATTCTCCCACAGGAAGCTGGGCTGGCACAGAGCCTGCCCTGGCACTTTGCTGTTGCCAACACCCAGCCAGGACATCGGCTCCTGCCTAAGGAGTGCAAAGCAGCACCACTGGTGGCCAAGGGGCCCATGCCAAGTGTCCCTGAGGCCACAAACAGCCGCCAGCACAGCTGAACACGGCGGGACCCCTCAGCCTGGCCTCAAGGGCTCTGAAGCCCCGAGATTTGCACTTCCCGCCTGCAGCAGGAGCATGGCAGGCCGCCCCTGAGCCTGCCCTGAAGGCAACGCAGCAGCAGCCAGGGCTGCACAGCGGGCCAAGCCCCTGCGCCTGCCCACACATCCTCTGCTGCAATCCTCTGCAATCCTGGCCACCCTCCTCTGCCATCTCCAGCCACTGGGGCCAAGCCTTGCTGCCACTGCTGCAGCTTCAGCGCTCTCTGCGCCTGCACTGCCACAGCTGCTGGGGAACACCACGGCACAATTCCACTCTGGGGCTCACTCACACCCACACTCTGGGCTGCCTGCGATTGCATTGCTGCAAAATGTACCCATTTGGGTTCTTTTAAATCTTATTTCTCTGCTCAGGCTTGGTTTGTCTTTGCCTTGGGGAAAGAAATTTTAAAGATTTTATTTAAGGGGTGTTACTCCACTCAATGGCAGAGCTGGAGACACCTGGTCTGGAAAAGGCTGAGAAGGAAATCCAGGAGTGTGGAGACCGAATTCACATCAGAGGGGAAGAAATCCGGGTCCAACAGGAAACCAAATACTAAAAACTTACACAACTTGGAAGCAATGAACATTAAAGCAGTGGATTTAGATTGGTTCAGACTACAGAAAGATAAGGAAAAATCGAGTAAAACTCACATGGCATGGAATGATTTTCTCTGCACACCCGGGCTACTTGTGAAAGAAATTATTTCTGTTGCACATCCTGGCCAGAACCAAGTCATGCCTTGACTCTCTAACACGAAAGAGATTCTTGGAGAGTTTTTGTTTTCCCTGCAGTTTCAGTGACAAAATTACAACATGAGAAAATGTTTTCATAATATGCCCACTTTATATTGTCAGGTAGGTTTGGGACAGAAGTGTGAGAATCAAATTTTGGTCTGGGTTTTTCCAAGTTCGCCTTTATGTTGCATTTTGCAAAATTGAAGAGCTTTAACCGTAACACTTTTAACTTGTAAATAGTTAATACTTTTTTTTAAAAAAGCAGATTCTGGGGGGGCCACATGTGACTCACCAGATGGCTGCCCTGGAAGAGAAGCTTCATTCCAGGCAGCCTCCAGAGGAGCTTTAGAAATGCAAATTAACACTGCTGGGCAAAGCGTGGACAATGTACCTGGGTCTCTTGCCTGGGGCAGGAATTGGGCTGATTCCCTCTGCCCCTCACCCCAAGCTCTGCCTGCCTGCACTGATGGAATTTGCACAGCTCAAGGCAGAGCCCAGAGGGAGGATATCTGACCCTGCAACAGAAACGGGTGAAGCTGCAAAGGGAAACAGCAAATGGAGAATGTTGGGAAAACTTCACTATAAATAATGGGGGGGAATCATCCCTCTGCCCACTCCAACATGTGCTGTCACTGTCTGTGTTATATAGGGTATATTAGAGCACTGGGGATTTTTTGCTACCAAAAATTCAGGGAAATGAGTTCAGAATCCAAGTATTTGATTATCTCATTAGAGAAAAGCAGTCACTTGATGCAGCCCTGGCTGGAGAGAGCAGCCAAAAATGGGGAAAAGATGAACGCCCAGCAGAACAAATCCTACAACACCATGGACCAGCCCCTGCGAACCCGAACCAATTCATATCAGGAGCCACAGAACCCATTTCTCATTTCAATGGCATCATTAGATAACAAGCTGGCCTCGGAATAACCAACCAGACAGCTCCAGCTCCTGACCTTCCTGCTGACCAATCCACTGAAATGAGGAACACAACACTTCACCATGGGATGGGATCAGATCATTTGTTAGCAGAAAAAGGAGGAGTTTGTGGAAAATTAAATGACTCAAACTGCTGTTGGCAAATAGGTGACAAAGGAAAAGTGGTGGGAAAAAAAAACAACGAAAAAAAAAAAGCAGCTCATGTACTGGTCCAAACGTGAAAAGGATGGGAACGGGACACGGTTTTGTGGCTCCCTGGCAGAGCATGGGTTAAACGAATGTTGTTTCTCCTCTGATGTGCTACAGCAACTCTCATCTTTTTACCATGCTCCACACCTTGAGAGTGCAGCGCATTCAGCAGCTGAGCGAGGGGATGCAGTGGCAGCCAGGCCTCCTGATCCAGAAACGGCTCCAGAGGGACAGGGAATGAGGGTGAAACCACATAAAACAGACAATTTCAGGAAATAAGGAGTTAAAGCATAGAATGCAAGACACTCGAACAAGCTCAGTATTAGGAATCCATGGGAAATAATAAGATACATAAAAGGACAAAACACATTGACGAGAAAGGACACTGAGACTATAATAACTAGATAAGGGTAAGAAAATGAGAACTCAAGCAAATTCCAAGAGCCAACCGTGTCAGCCTGACCCAGTAACTTCTGCCAAGCCCTGGAGACTAAGCCAAGTACCCCAGGAAACTACCCAAATTAGGAAGAAGTTCAAAAGTTTAATCGAGGAAGACCAACAAGACGCCCCCTGCCCATGGAGGAAGGCACAGGAAGTACCACCGAGATGATCCTCAAAATAAGAAGCTCCACCTACACCACACCTATATATGAATATGCATGTAAAGATATGAATATGCATGTAAGATGATGTAACCTTATGCTTGGACTTGCATAAAAGGGGCTGCATTTTGTTGGTAACTCAGAATCCCTTGTCCAGGCGGTGACCTGGAGGGAATTCTCCAAGGCGCGTTGCTAATAAATACCTCCTGCTAATAGACTTTAAAGCTTAGTCTCTGAGCAGTTAATATTTCGCCTTTTGGGGCAAATTCGGTATCAAGGGCACTGAGAATAATCCCAAATCCAAAGAAGACTCAGAAAGGAAAAAAGGAAAAAAAAAAAAAAAAAGAAAAAAAAATTTCACTGAGTGAATCTGCCTGGAGATTGGGTCACGGACCGTAGATAAGGAAGGAAGAAACCATCTGTTTCAAAAAATGTTACTAATTAACATGGACTGCTGCTCAGGCAAAGTCCCACTGAACTCCTGAACTTCGAGAAGAACAAAGATTTAACAGAGCCGTGAATATCGGCTGTTCTACAAAAGTGGGGGTGCACATTAACGAGGACATGCAGTTGGCAGATCGGGAGGTCTGAACCTTCCAAGTACCTCAGTCAGCGGGCAATTGGAAGCAATGAACATTAAACCAGTGGATTTCTATGGATTTTGGATGGTATAAAGTTTAGGAAAAATCAAGTAAAACTCACGGGTCATTGAAGAATTTTCTCTGCACACCCGGGCTATGTGTGGGTGAAATGATTTCTGTTGCACATCCTGGCCAGAATCAAGTAATGCCTTGACTCTCTAACACGGGAAATGTTGGAGAGTTTTGGCTCTTCCCACCGCTTTGGTGACAAGATTACAACATCAGAATGGTTTCTTTTTCTTAATAATCCTTCTTTTGGTCAGTAAGATTTGGGTCAGGGGTGTCAGAATCAATTTTTATTCTAAGGAGAAATAGAGGCTTTTTGGGTATGTGTGTGCGTGTCTCTTAGTGATGGCACCATTTGGTCTGGGTTTCTCGATGCTCACCTTTAGGATGCATTTTGAAAAGCTAAAGAGGTTTAAATGCGACGCTTTAACTCATAAACAATTAACAGAATACTGTTTCAAAAAGGAAAAAAAAATGCATCAAAAAAGAGCAAGGGAAGGTGGGTGGGAAAGGAAAAGGGGAGTCACCAGATTACTGCCCTGGAAGAGAAGCTTTGGTTCTAGTCAGCCTGGAGAGGAGCTTTAGAAATGCAAATGAACACTCCTGGGGCAAAGCGTGGACAATGTACCTGGGTCTCTTGCCTGGGGCAGGAATTGGGCTGATTCCCTCTGCCCCTCACCCCAAGCTCTGCCTGCCTGCACTGATGGAATTTGCACAGCTCCAGGCAGAGCCCAGGGGGAGGATATCTGACCCTGCAGCAGAAACGGGTGAAGCTGCAAACAGCAAATGGAGAATGTTGTGAAAACTTCACTTTAGAAAGTGGGGGGGAATCATCCTGAACTGGAAGTCTGAACGTTCCAAGTACCTCGGCCAGGGGGCAAAGGGAGAGGGAGATGAGGCCGGGAAAATGAGGATAAAAAGGAGGCTGCGAACTACAACAATGGCAGAGACCGCACGGCAAATGCCCCACGGCCTCTCCCTCTGCTCAGCAATAAAGTCACTTGTACAGGACTCCTCTGTCTCCTCTGGGCACACAAACCTCCGGCCACGGGAATTTCCCCGCACAGCCCCGGCCACGGGGCAGCCACCTCTGTCCCAGCCACAGGAACCGGGCCGAGCCAGCGCTGCTCCGGCAGCGGCTCCTGCCCAGGCAGCGGCCGCAAGGAGACCGCGGGCAGCCGCTCCCGCAGCGCCCTCACGCCAGCGGCCAACGCGGCCCGGACACGGCACAACGAACCCGCCTGAGCCCCCTGCCGCCCCCGAGGCCCGCAGCCAGCCCCGAGCCTCCGCACAACCCAGCGCGGCTCCCACCTGCGCTGCGGCCGCCTCCGAGCTCCGCCGCCGCCTCACCGCGCTCCGCCCGCTGCCGCCGCTCCCGGGCCCGCACACACGCTCCGACAATGGCGCCGCTGCCCAGCCACGGCCGCCCTCAGCCCGCCACCGGGGCCCTGCTCCGCCCCGCTCCCACCAATCAGCGCGCCACAACCACGACTGACGCCACCATCGCCCAATCGCAGCCGGGGGCGGGCTCTGCACACGGCACCGCCTCGCCCCGCGCTCTCAGGGCCCCCCGGGCTGCGTGAGGGCAGAGCCGGAGCTGAGGAACAGCCCTGGAACGGGCCCGGGCCCCAGGGGGATTGAGCTGAAAACACAAACAAACTTCTCCGCACCTCCCGCCACGGCTTTCCCGGCACTGCGGCTCCGGTGGCTCCGGCTCAGCGGGAAGCCCTGGAGCCTCACTTCTCCTACCCCTAATTAGGAGCATCAGGGCATCGCTTTGATTTCCCCCAAAAAGGGAAAACCGCCCCAAACCCCTGTTAATGAGTGGGGGAGGGGATATATTTCTGACAGAAAACTCCAAAAACTCAGAGCAGGATAATGAGAAGTAAGTGAAGACCCTTAAATCCAGCTTTCCCCCACGCCTCCCTCCTTCCAGCTGCACCTCCTAGCCCGGCAGTGCCGGAGACAGGGAATGGGGCCGTGCTCAGTTCATGCCCCGGGGCTGCTCCCTCTGCTCAGGGACAGGAGTCGTTCCCCTGCTGCACCCTGGGCTCTCTCCCACCGGAGACTTCTCCAGGAACTTCTCCAAGCTGAGTCCATCCCACGGGGCACAGCCCCGCTCCAAGTGCTGCAGCGTGGGTCACTGTGCCCCGGGGTCAGTCCTTGCAGGACAGGCTGCTCCAGCGGGGCCCTCTGGCCACGGGGTCACAGCCTCCTCTCAGGCATCGCCGTGCTCCAGCGTGGCTGCTCCGGGGGCTGCAGGGGGATCTCTGCATCCCCATGGATCTGCAGGGGGATCTCTGCATCCCCGTGGATCTGCAGGGGGATCTCTGCATCCCTGTGGATCTGCAGGGGGATCTCTGCAGCCCCATGGATCTGCAGGGGGATCTCTGCAGCCCCATGGATCTGCAGGAGGATCTTTGTATCCCCATGGATCTCCAAGGGGATCTCTGCAGCCCCATGGATCTCTGCATCCGGCACCGCCGTTTTTGGAGGCACCAGGAATAGGCTGAGCTCTGCCTGAAGCTCTTCTCACATTCCCCACACCCTTCCCGGCACAGGGAGGGTTTTACCTCCTCACAGCTCCCCGGGCTGGGTTTGCAGCCCCTCCTCGTGTGGGTCTCTGGGGCTTTTCTCTCCCATTGCATTCCTGCGCCGTGGAGCCGTTCCAAATGGCCTCTTCCACGAGGTTCTGTGGCAGGGATTTGTTCTCCCTGGTCTCTGTCCGCAGCTCAGTGCCTGGGGAGGAAGGACAAGGAGAGGAAGAGACAGGGAGAAGGGAAAAGGAAAAGGCAGGAGGAGAGGAAGGAACAAGAAGGAACAAGGGAGGAAGGAGATGGGAAAGGAACGTGGATGGATGAGGACAGAATGAGGAGAGGAAGGAGGGTGGACAAGGAGAAGATGGGATTTGCCTCCATGCCAGAGGGAAGGGGAAGGAGATCCCCCCAGTCCATCCCTGGCAGGACGGCGTTGGCAGTGAGGCTGTCCTGCAGCGATGCTGGGCTGGGAGATGGAGCAGCAGAGAGGGGAAAGGGGCAGTGATTCCTCCTCCCCTGCCTGGCTGTCCCAGCCTGGAGCGTCCTGGCGCTGCCGAGGCCCTTGGAGCGTCCGGCACTCAGGAGCCCCAAGCTCACGGCTGCTTTATAAAGCTGACACAGTCGGCAGGATGGGTCTGGGTATGATCTGCAGCAAACTGGGTTTATTGGCACAGGAACAGGGGACAGAGCTGAACAGGGCCCAGGGACAGAGACAGGGTGCAAGCTGAGGGCACAGGGGGTTTTTATATGGGGTAGGGAGGGTGGAGCTGAGGGTCAGGGTCCAATGGATATGGGGGAAAATGGTGCAAAGGAGGGTTAAGGGTCGGGTCAGCTAATAGGGAAACAGGGGCAGAGGAATGCAGTAAATTAGGGCCAATGGAGGGACAGAGAGGGAGAACATTCTAGGGACTAACCAGAGATGGGTAACGGGCTGAACTGGGGTAATTAGGCCAACGGGCCAATGGGGTAACAGAACTTTACATAAATCAGCATGTGCCTGCAAAGATCTGTGGGAGAAGCAAGCTTCTCACCGTAACCTTGAAATCTGCTCTTATTTGGGACCAGTCCTCCACGGGTGGGAGATTGAGACTCCCATGGGCCTCCACACCAGTGCATCTTCCTTTTCCTCGCAGCCTCCTTCTCCTCCGTCCAGAGAAAGTTTAGGATTGACAAATCCTGGCTTTGGGGGAAGAACAAGGGTTGAGCACCTTGGGGTTTGTGAAAAAGGAGCCTCACTCTTTAGAATTTTGAAAGTTTAATAAGGAATAATAAGGGACAAATCAGTAACAGCCTGGTGCTTGGCGATGGCCAGAGGCACACCGGTTAACCACAGCAACTCTTCTTGTCTGGTTTTTCCATTGTATTGTTCAAATACATATTCATAATGATTATACATATTCAAACATTTCTTTGAACTCGTTTACATGTTCCAGGAATTCTTTAGGTTGGTTTGACCCCCAACTCGCCTTTTTAGAGTACGGGCAGGAATCGTGGATTGCTGTTTTGAGGGTTGTGTGTCACTCCCTCACAAGGGCCCCTGTTCTGTGGGTTCAGCAGGTGACAGTTATTGACAGTGGAAGGGTCAGTGGCAGGGGTCCTCATCACATCCCTTCCTTCAATGTTATCTGACCATGCAGACGGTTTTAGCTATTTCCACAAGTACTTTAAATGAACATTAGCTATTTCACAAATATCTCTGAGTTATTATTGTCAGTTAGTTACAAAAATAAAAGCAATAGTTATTATTTCACAACTACAGCTACTTCTGCAAAAGTTAACATTATAATGCACAACACATGGCATCCACTTTAATATTTTGCAAAAGCCAAACTATAATGTATGTTTTCACACTGTCCACAAACTAAAATATCATCCATAAATGATGTTCTGAGGATATGAGCTACACAGGGCCAGGGCATTGGCCACAAAAAGCTGACAAATTATACTATAGCAAAAGCAGTTAAAAGTGATTACAAACTGTACTATATCAAACTCGTTGTGATTAAGAATAATTTGCAGAAGTCAATACATATTAGCAAAAGCCAACACTACCTAGTTATTTATACCAAAGCCAGGGCAGGTTTTTCCCTTGCATGGAGCACTTGGGCCTTCCCCGGGCCCCTTCTGCCCTCCTGCAGAGCCGGTGGCATTTTCCAGCACACACAGTTTGTAACCAAGAGCCGGGGCAGCCGAGAAGGCTCCAAGCGCCTCCTTCCAGGCTGACTCTGCAGGTGCCGAGGCTGCTCTGGGCTCTGCCAGGGCTCTGCTGGGGCTCAGCTCTGGGCCGGGCTGGGCCCGCTCTCCCCTCACATTGCTCCGGGCAGCTGAGTCACAGCGGGACAAGGAAGGGACACGTCAAGGCAGCTGAGGTTTAAGAGAGTTTTTATTCCAAAAACTGCCATAACAAACAGGCTGTCCTAACTACCATAACTAACTACCAGTGCTAACTACCATAACTAACTACAGTGCTAATACCATGCTAACTACCAAACTAACTAGCAGTGCTAACTAACTAGTTGTCCTGACTACTGTAACTAAACGCTGTCCTCAAGTGCTTCATCTCCTCCGCTGCTGCCTCAGTTGCTTTGCTGCAGTGATCAGAGGGGTCAGGCTGGAGAGAGGCTTGGCTGATGATAAAAATGGGTGCTGCCCAAAGGATAAAAAGGAAAGAAAGGAACTGTTACTTTGCAGAGTCAAGTTCCTCACAGGCTCTGTTACAACAGGACAAAGGGAAATGGTTTGAAAATCAGAGGGGAAGCAGGCTCAGATTGGATCTAAGGAAGAATTTTTTAAGCAGGAGAGTGGGGAAGCACTGACAGAAGGTGCCCAGAGATGTGGGAGGTGCCTCCTCCCTGGAAACATCCAAGCTCAGGTCAGGCAGGGCTCTGAGCCCCCTGAGCTGCTTGAAGATGTCCCTGCTGGCTGTGGGGCACCAGGTGCAGATGAGCTCGAAAGGAGCCTGCCAAGGCAGAGCAGGCGAGGATTCTGCTTGCTCTGCGTGTGGAACGCAGCGAGACTGGAGACTGTCGGAGGGGGCCCCACAAGAAAACCCCTCCCTGGCGCTGCTGCTTCCCCTGCAGCCCTTGGCACTCACCTGCAGCAGCTCCTGGGCAGCCCAGCGCCGCTCCTCGTCCGGCTCCAGGCTGCACTCGAGGCAGTCCCGCAGCAGAGCCGACAGGCGCCGGGGCTCCTGCAGCTGCGGGGTCCCGTTCTGCCGGATCAGAGCGCGAGCCTGCAGGGAAAGCAAACTCAGCGCTCTGCCAGCTTCCTTCACACCCACACGGGCTCACATCCACCCCGGGGCCTCAGCCCCGGCTCCAGGGGCACTTTCCTCCCTGCCACAGATGCTGCTCAGAGCTCATTTTGCTGTGCCAACCAAAAAACCTAAACCCTGGGGCTGCCACAGCCACTGCAACATCCAAATGATCTCGCCTTGAGAGCCAGTTTCATTGGCTGATTCTGTTAGTAGGAACCTCCATCAGAAATAGCCCATTTTGCTTCTCCAAATATGGACACCAGCTTTACAGGCCATTTTCCAGAGTCAGTGTGGTCTGCCTGTGTTATTTCAGAGGATTCTTACATCAAGTGCATCTCTGCAGTGCCACTGACACTCAAGTAAATGCATTCCTGATGCCCCATCCCAGAAACTGCCAGGCAAGAAACAGGAGGTTTGTGATGCTGAAAGCTCAGGCTTAGTGACACAGAGAAAGTAGCTTGGACTAGGAAAGAAATATGTTAGACTATGGGGATGTTAAACAATCATCTTCAGGTTTTAGACAAGTTTCGCAGTGAGAGGAATCAGGGGGGAGATCATCTTGCAAAACCTCTTTTAGAAACTCCTGCAGAAATCTTGTTGGGTTTCATGCTGGGATTTAGGGATGGTTTGGGGTTTTCTTGCAAGGTAACATTAGAGCTGATGCACTTGCTTCACATTTTCAGGTCATCCTCACAGCCAGAAGAGCTGCAACAACATAAATCCCAAAGCAAATTGTTGCTGGAGATTGCAGAATATTCGTCTGTGCTGAGGCTGGAGTCCTCTGGGAATTCCCTTCCCACGTGCAGAAACCTCCAGCTGCTGCTCCCAGTGCAGGGTCCCCCTGTGCTCACAGGCCTCTGCAGCCACTGGAGAATTTGCCTCTTACCATGGCCGCCGTTTCCCTGAAGTAAGGAGGTTCTCCTTCCACCATCTCGATGGTCACAATGCCAAAGGCCCAGATGTCCACCTTGGGGCCATAAGGAGATCTGGTCACAACTTCTGGGGCCATCCAGTGAGCAGTGCCCACCATGGAGCTGCGCTGGTCCTGCTCAGGGCTGAGCTGAGCGCAGAGGCCAAAATCAGCTGAGGACAGAAACAAACCCTGTCAAAGGCAGCTGCAATGAGGAAACCAAGCACAAAGATTCCCCACTCTCAGTCTGAGAGTGCAGCAGTGAAGTCAGCTGGAAAAGCCAGAGCAAAGGCCCTGCTGGCACCCTGCTCCTCTGCTGAGCTCTCTGCAGGGGCAGCCGCTCTCAGCTGGCAGCAGGGGCCGGGCAGTGCCCCCAGCAGCCCTTGTGGGGCTCTGGCCTCACTGGGAAGCAGCCCCACAGCCGCAGCCCGGGAGCGCCGTGCCTGGCCAGGAACACCCACCCAGCCTGACAGAGCCGTCCATGCCCAGCAGGATGTTGGAGCTCTTCAGATCCCTGTGGATCACGCGGTGGAATGGAGGAAATCCAGGCCCTGCAGACACTGAGAGAGAACAAGAAACACGAGGGCAAAAACCAATGGCCGGAATATATCACACAAGAAAGGACAGTTCAGAATTGTGCCAGCAGCAGCTTTGCTGTGACAGGCCAGGAGTGCAGTGCACACAAGCTCCAGGCAAACGGTTCCAGGCAAAGCTGAGAACAGCAAATCAAATCCAAACCAGACAGAGAGTACCACAACAGCAGGAGAGAGAACAAGAACAGAGTAGAAGTGCAGTGATGCTGGCAGGCCGTTCACTGCAGAGGCTCTTTCTTCTCCAGCTCATAAAAACAACACAGAAACAAAGCCCTGAGCATGGAGCCACTCCTGTTCTCACGCCCTGTTTGGAAGGACCATCGTGTCCAGGCCATGGGAGTGACAAGCAGGATCCCTCACCTCCCGACTGACAGCTGCCATCTCTCCTTCAGCCATGCGTGTCTGTCTGACAATGTCCCGCAAAGTTCCTCCATCCATGTATTCCATCACCAGCCAGAGATCTCCATCCACAAGGAAGCTGGAAGAGGAAAGCAATGGCATGGAGATGAATGTGCAGAGCTCAATTCCCATGGAAAAGCCTGGAGTGGAGTTTTGTTTCCAGGTCACTTGTCAGTGAGGACAGAATCAGATGGAGAGACATTCCTGCCAGGCTGCACAGCCTTGGAATCTGCACAGTCTAAAGGGGAAGGAGACACCTGTGAGAAAGGAGAGGCCTTAGATGGCAAGCAGGTGAAAAATGCAGTTTAGCAAGAGCCCAGATCAATGTGGAACCACAACCCTTGGCCCCAGCTGGTTCAGCTTCTGAACTCATCAGTTCCACCATTCCCTCCAGAGCAAGGCAACACAACTGCCAGGGTTATCCAGGGAGGAGGCCGTGCAGCACTTGGGACAAAAGCAGTCAGAAAACCTTTCAGAAAGTCCCTTCAGAAACAGGCAAGGCCAGTGAAAAATGGGCAAATGAGGCATTTCTGGAAACAAGAACCCGATCTTCCTGGCAACTGTAGCAATGGAAAAGGGCTGGGAAGAAGAAGCCAAGGGAAATAATTTCTGCTGTGGTTTATCAGCACTTGTTGGGAGACACAGCAAACTGGGTCAACTTGAAGGAAAAACCAAACCAAAGTAACAAAAGCACATGGAGGGAGTGAACTGCCAGGCTGTTGTTTTGGGAAGATGTGGCTGGGTCAGGCATTTTCAAACAGGCTCCAGACTCCGGTGTGCCAGGAAAGGTTAACGCAGGGCCCGGGCACGGGATAAGAGCTGAAGCACTCACCTGTCCAAAGAGTTGACAATGTTGGGGTTCTTCTTGTCCTTCAGGAGCAGGATCTCATTCACAGCTCGTTCCCTGTTCTGCCCTCTGAGACTCATTTTCTTTATGGCCACCTGAAGGGACATTGCAGCCCTTTCACTGGAGGAGGCTGTGGCAGGAGGCCACAGCAAACACGGAGCGAGTCTTTTTGGAGCGACGGAGCCGGGCTGTGCCAAACTGCCTTGGGATGGGACACAGAGCTCAGCCAGGGCCATTCCCACAGCCCATTGCTCTGCCAGCTGGGGGCTGCTCACAGGACACACGGCCAGAGACATTTGGCCTTGCAAGCTCTGCAGAAATGGTCCCTCAGCTGTCAGCCTCAAAGCTCTAACAACATTCTCTGCACCTACAGTCTTCTCAAATGGCCTCAACACTCTTATTAAATATTCAAACACATTTTGCAAGCAGGAGGTAATTCTGGTTCTGTGGAAACAGAACAAAACAGCCAGGAACCCTTTAGCAATTCTATGGGATTTGGTCATGATTTCAGATCCAACTGCTCTGTTTGGGATTGCACAACAAAGCAGACACACACACCCATTGCTCAGGTGATCCCTGTCACAGGCTGTCACTGACACCAGACCCAAACACAACTGCAGGGTTTAGGAGAGAGCTTTGCTCTGGACATCCATCTTCTCATTTCTCTCCCTCTCTCTCTGTGAACAGCTGAAGTTGGACTAAAACCCCAAATTGAGCCCAAGCAGGATCTCTCCCTAATTAGGCCTTGAGGTATCCTTTGAAGATGAAAGGCAGGATGGAAATAATAGTGTTATAGTTTAGCTAATAATAGCTAAATAATGTTCCTGTCTGAGGCTGGGATGAAGATTAATTGGGCCTCAGTCTCCAGCAGCTGATGCATTCACACTTTTAGATATGAAGACCAAGCCAGCGTGTCCTGCTCTGACAGACACCGCTGCCCTCCTTGCATTCCTTGGGCACTTCAGAAGGACCAAGTCTGTCCCAGCTGTGCTCTGCAGGCTGACACTGCTCTGCCTTCAGAGGGGCAGCCTGGGCAGGAAAGCTCTGCTGGCCCCCAAAGCTGCAGCCACAGCTCCCAGCAGAGGGGAAAGCCCTGGAGAGCTGCCAGCCGTGCTGGGCGTGTTGGCACTGACCTCTCCTCCCGTGGCCCTGTCGAGTCCTTTATAAACGGTTCCGAAAGCCCTGGAGACAAAAGAGCAGAGAAGAAAGAAGCAGCGCTTTAGGCCCTGGCAGTGAAAGCCAGCCCAGACAGGAGATCTCTGCTGCCTGCAGCGCTCACAAACACCTGGGTGCATCGACCCTTCCAACAACAGCCCAGCAGCCACCAGCCCTCTGCCATGCAAGGTGTGCAAGAGAAAACTGAGACCCAACATGAAGGAACTGGGCTGGAGCAAATCCCAAATGTCCACGCTGAATTGCTTTAGTTCAAAACCTGAGGTGAGAAATGGGTGTCTAAAGAACTGGAAAAGAATGCATTTCATCCTTTTCCATTTCCTGCCTAAGACCTGCAGGTTCCACAAGGGCCCTGCCATCAGGCAGGTGATGCATTTTCCCCCAGAGTGCATCAGCTCTGTGTCTGTTACTGAATGGATGGGGTCTGCTACCTGTGCTAGAATAGAGCACTTATTAGTTCATCTCTGGTTTCTGTTTCTAAACCATTAGGTTGATAATCCTGACCAGTGGTTTTTTTTTTGAAGGTAAATATTTGAAAGAAATCTTTTTGAGAACTGTTTTCTGACAGTCACCAGATGGTGAGTTGCTCTTTTAGTCAATCCAGTTCCAGGGACAGAAGATCTTCCAGGTCCTGCTCCTTGCTGCAGGCAGGACACTGCCAGCCTCAGGGGCCTTTGACGGCGCCTTCTGACCACAGTTATCAATTCTGATCAGGTCTGAGAGACAGCAGGATGGTAGCCCAGTGTCTGAAGGTGCTTGGAGCTCTCCTGACTTCTCACTTGATCCTGCACCAGCACAACACCCGGCCCTGCTTGTGCAGAAGTAGCTGCCGTGCACTTACCCCTGGCCAATCTGCTCCACTTCCAGGTATTTCTCGGCAGGCTCGGCCTCGCTCACGGCGTTCCCTGAAAGAAACCACGTGGAAGACGCTCCCTCCCAGAGTGAGAGCCCGCCTTGCAGCAGAGCCAGAACCAGCCCCACTCCCTGGGGCCGTGAGCCCCTTGGTGTCAGCTGGGGAAGGACAATAAATGGCTCGGTGACATTCAGCTGCAGAGCAACACTGGCTGCAGCTGATGCCGAGACACACACACAGCACCTGCTCGGGCACCCAGGAACAGAGCAGACGTACTCAGCTGCATCAGGCACCACTCCCCTCTCCCCTCTGGCTGCAGGGCTGTGCTGCTGTCACAATGTTCAGCCCAGGATCCCACAGCGCAGGGAGCTTCATTGTCCTCTTCCCAAGCAGAGGGAGGTTCTCCATCCTCTTCCCAAAACGCTGCAGCTTCTCCATCCTCTTCCCAAAATGCTGCAGGTTCACCATCATCTTTCCAAGCCAGGGGATGTTCGCTGTCCACTTCCCATGCTGGGAGATGTTCACTCTCCTCCTCCCAAGCTACAGGATGTCCTCCATCCTCATCCCACACCGGGAGATGTCCTCCATCCTCATCCCACTCTGTGTGAGCTTGGCCATTCTGGTCCCACTCCAGGGGACATCCACCGTCCTCGTCCCACGCCGGGAGATGTCCCCTGTCCTTGTCCCACCCCGCGGGAGCCTCGCCGTTGCATTCCCACACCGCGGGATGTTCGCCCTCGTCTCCCAGAGCAGCGGGAAGTTCACTGTCATCTCCCGGCACCGAGGGAAGTTCACCATCGTCCCCCAGAGCAGCGGGAAGCTCTCTGCTGTCTTCCTCCTCTTGGGCCTCCTCTTTGGAAGCAGAGGGAGCCCCAGGAGGTGCTGCTGCTGCTTTTGTGCCCTGTGGACAGACGGCAGCGTGAGGGACGGGAAGTTCTATCTCAGTTATCACCTTATTCATCCTCAGCTGCACATCCAGCTGCACTAAGCAGAAATTGGGTTTGGAGCTGTTCAACTAACAATGGGCTAAAGTCGACATTGCCACTTTTTGGGGAATTCGATATTCCACCATGGCTAAAGCAGCAAGCAATCCTCTGCCTGCAAAGCCAGACCTGCAGCTCTTCAAAAGCTCTTCAGCAGAAAAGGAGAAAACTGCCGGGGATCCCTTTGCTGCTGCTGCTGCTGCAAAGACACTGACAGGAACTTTCCTTCAGCCTCCCAGGCTGGCACTCGGCTGCCACATGCCGAGCTCACAACTTGCTGCACAATTCCAAACACCAAAGGTTCCTTTCCCACTCACCGAAGGAGGAGCTGCTCGGAATCCAGACATGAGGTGCCCTGCAATGGGAGAGGGAACATGAACCAGATGCTGTTAGGAGAAAAACTGCCAGTGGTGGGAAATGCCACGGAGCAAGGCAACCCCGAGAGAGCATTTGGCTTTCACAGCATCCCTCCAGGAGCCACAGTCCCTTCCCACAGCAAGCAAGAGAACAGCACAAAACACTGGGCTGGGTCAGTTCCTGGCTGGAGCAGCAAACGGAGGGAGTTCCAGGCTCTGCTGGCACAGACTCCCTGCTTGAGGGAACAGAACCCCCCAGGGCTCATTGCAGATGCTGTGCACGCCCCGCTGGCTGCAGACACCCCCTTTTTCAGCTGCAGCTGCTGGCAGGAGCTCTCCCAAAGCAATGGTGTCTTCATGGCAATTTGGTTCCAAAGCCAACTCAGCTCCAGAGGAAGAACAGAAAGCACACAGCAAGCCCAAAGCCACAGATGCTGCACCGAGGGAAAACCTCGACTTACGTGCCAAGTGGGTTAAAAAATACCCCGAATAAGCCACAGAGTACAGAGTGCAAACTGCAGCAGCCACGTGCTGGATCATTTTGGCCGCGCTGCACACGTCTGCAGCCTGCAGCCCTGCAAGCACAGAAGGACACCCGTCAGGGCTGGGCTGGCTGCTGAGAATGCCTCGGGCAGGAGGATCCTCCGGCAGCGAGCCCAGAGCCACTCTGGGCACTGAGGCCTCCGTGTCCCACAGCAACGGGAACACCACGGGGACGTGGCGCTGTTCCTGTGACATCCCAGCAGCAGCTCACGCAGAAACCGCCTGGAAGGTTCTCCTGTGTCACAAAGGAGCACAAAGAACCCTCCCAGGGCACAGCCTATGGCCCAAAGGGTGCAAGAGGAACTCGGAAAATGCAGCAAACAAGGACACCCCATAGCCCAGCCTGAACACTGAGGAGGAACAAGGACGGCACCAAACAAAGGAAACGTGACCTTTAGTCACTGATACTTCTGACTAAAAGCAGCAAGCCTTGTTCCGTCTGGGATCTTTGTTCTAGTTCTAAAAACAAGCAAGGTTCTCCACTCTAAATACACAGAAGGCAGGAACTGGGGAGGAGGTGGGATTAGGAAGGAGGAGGAGGAGGAGGGAGAGAGGAAAAGGAGGAGCAGGAAGAGGAGGAGCAGGAGCAGGAACAGGAGGAACAGGAGGTTCCAGTGCCCCCTGTGGCCGCAGCCGCGGGACCATCGCCCCCACCTCGTCCTGCAGGTGAGCGGGGAGGGGGAGCTCGTCCCAAATCTATCGGGGGGTCCCTGAGAGGGTTTTTTATTGGGTGTGTTTGGAGCTCGCAGATTGTGGAATTGACCCCAAATATCATCTGGTGTCCCTGGGAGGTTTTTCTCTGTGTGTGTAGGTTTGGATCTTGCAGGAGCCCAAAGCTGAGCCCCTTGGGGGATCTTTGGGGCCCACGTGGCCATTGCCCAGTGTGGGCAGGGGAGGACATTGGTCCTGGGGACCCCCGGGAGAGCAGAGGAGGGGAACCCCTGGGACCCCCAGAGTGGGGAGAGCAGAGAGGGGCGATCCCAGAGCTGGGGGACCCCGGCAGACTGGAAAGGGGGGGAGCCTGGAGAGGAGAGACCCCTGGGATCCCTGGGATCTCAAAGTAGAGCATCAGGGGAGAAGGGACCCCATGGACCCCCAAAAGCCCCTGGATCATCCCTAAGCAGGAGGCCGGAGAATGGAGAACCCCTGGAACCGTTGGACCCCCATGATCCCAAGGAAAGGAAACCTCTGGAACCCCAAAAGTGGAGAGATCAGCAATAGGGAACTCCTGGGAGAGTTTTTTTGGGCTGAGTCTTGATATGTGGAGATTTTCATGGACAGGGGAGGTGAGGAAGTGGTGGGAGGGGTGGGAAAGTGGGGAAAAGGGGAGAGGGGACCCCAAAACTGAGTTCGAAGAGGGCTGGGGATTGGGGGATTTGTGGGAAAATGGGGAAATGGGACCCCAAAAGTGATTTGGAGCAGCTGGAGGTTGGAGGGGAGAGGATGTGGAAGGGGAAATGGGGGAAGGGCGGCAAAGAGGAAGCGGCAGCGCGGGCAGGAGGGTCCCGTGGCGGCCGTGGGGCACAGGGGGTGCCGAGTGGGGATCCGGGGTGGCCCCGGAGCTGTGGGGGTGCTGCTGGGGGGCACCCCCTGACCTGTGTGCTGCACTCACAGGGGTGTTCCCGTGCATGGGAAAGCTCGAGTGTCACTTCCTTAACGGCACGGAGAAGGTGAAGTTCGTGCAGAGGAGCATCTACAACAGGGAGCAGTTCCTGATGTTCGACAGCGACGTAGGGCACTTTGTGGGGTTCGCCCCCTATGGGGAGAGGAATGCCAAGCGCTGGAATAGCGACCCAAATCTTCTGGAGGTTTATCAGGCTGCGGTGCACAGGTATTGCCGTCACAACTACGAGGTGTCCTCCCCGTTCAGCGTGGAGCGCCGAGGTGAGCGCGGGACAGGGCGTGTTCCCTCGGGCCCTGCCCTGCCAATGACCCTGGAGCCCCTCAAAACCTCCCTGGGAATGGCCCCAGAGCCCTCAGCCCTCCTTGTGCCCATCCCCGGAACCTCCTGTCCCTCCCAGTAACCCTTTTGTGTCTCCCAGCCCATCCCAGTCCGTCCCAGTCGCCCCCAGTGCCCCCCCGCGCGTCCATTTCCACGACAGGTAAAGCTGATGCCTTTAAGCCAATCAGATCGCGTCTCTCTGATGACTCATCTGTTGCCAGGCAGACCCGCGAAGCCGAGTGCCCCGCGCTGGACTCGGCCTCCCAGTGCCGCGCACTTCATTCCCAGTTCCTCCCAGTGCCATCCCAGTCCCTCCAAGACCATCTCTAATTCTTCCCCAGTCCCTCCCAGTCCATTTCCAGGCTTTTCCCAGTTCATTCCCAGTTCACTCTCAGACCTCCAGCCTCTCTCCCAGTTCCCGCATTCCCTCCCATCTCTCTCAGTGCCAACCCAATAAATCCCAGTCCCTCCCAGTCCATTCCAGTTCATTTCCAATCCCTCCCAGTCCTCCACAGTCTCATCCAGCCTCTCCAAAACCATCCCCAGTCTATTCTCAGTCCACTCCCAGTTCACTCCAAGACCTCGACCCTCTTTCCCCGTCCCCCATCTCGTCCTGCCTCTCTCTGTGCCACCCAGCTCCCTCCCAGTCCATTCCCAGTCCCTCCCAGTCCATTCCCAGTCCCTCTCCAGCCCAGCCCAGCCCTCCCATCTCTCTCCCAGTGCCCCCCAGCTGATCCCAGTGCGTCCCCGCTCTCTCTCTCTCTCTCCCAGTGCCCCCCAGCGTGTCCATCTCACTGGTGCCTCCCTCGAGCTCCCAGCCCGGCCCCGGCCGCCTGCTCTGCTCCGTGATGGATTTCTACCCTGCTGCCATCCAGGTGAGGTGGTTCCAGGGCCAGCAGGAGCTCTCGGAGCACGTGGTGGCCCCAACGGGGGACTGGACCTACCAGCTGCAGGTGCTGCTGGAAACCACCCCCCCGGTGCGGGCTGACCTACAGCTGCCAGGTGGAGCACGTCAGCCTGGAGCAGCCCCTGAGGCGGCACTGGGGTACGGGGGAGCCCCTGGGGGCGCTGGCAGAGCCACTGGGCTGTGCCGGGAGCCACTGGGAGGGAGCTGGAGAGAGCCGGGCTGGAGCTGGGAGAGGGGCTGGGGGTTGGGCAAGGGCTGGGAAGGGGTTTGGGGAATGCTGGGGAGGGTGGGAAGGGGTTGGGGGGTGCTGGTGGGCACTGGGAGGGAGTTTGGGGGTGCTGGGTGTGACTGGGAGGGAGTTTGGGGATGCTGGGTGTGACTGGGAGGGGCTTTGGTGGCTCCTCGGGAGCCCAAAAAGGGATCGGGGGAGGTTTCAGGGGGTCCTGGCTGGGCTGGGGGCCGCAGGGAGGGCGCTGGGAGGGGCTCGGGGTGTCGCTGAGAGGTTTTGGGGGTGCTGAGCCCTGCGGACCCCCCAGAGATGCCGCCGGACGCCGCCCGCAGCAAGATGCTGACGGGCATCGGGGGCTTCGTCTTGGGCTTGGTCTTCCTGGCGCTGGGGCTCGGCTTCTCCCTGCGCAAGAAGGTCAGGGCGGGTGCCGGGGGTGGCGTCCCGGCCGTGGCGGAGCGTGTGTGCTCCCGCCGGGGCCCCCCAGCCCGGTGTCACCCCCTTTTCTCTGCCCACAGAGCTCCTGAGCCGGCGGCGGCCGCAGCCCCTCCCCGTGGGCTCGGGCCCGGCCGGGACCCCCCGCTCCGTCCCCGCTCCGCTGATTTTGGGGGGTCCCGTGTCCCCCCAGCCGCGCTGGCGCTCTGCCCCCGCCCAGTGCCTGCTCCCAGTGCTCCCAGTAAAGCTTCCCAGTTGGGCCCGGGGCCGTTTATTGGGGGGCGATGGGGAGGGATTGGGGGGGCGATGGGACGGATTTGGGAAAGGGAGGGGGACAAAGGGTGGGGGCTGGGCCCGGGGGGACCGGGAGGAGGAGGAGGAGGAGAAGGTGGAGGAGGAGGAGGAGGAAGAGCAGCAGCACCAGATCCCCGCTGTTTCCACGGCCCCCCAGACCTGCAGCCCCCCCGGCTCCGTCAGCATCGCCCCCTCCCCACATCCCGCCGTGAGCATCAAGGGGGAGCTCAGCCCTTGTTAAGAATCTCTAAATAATAGTAAAAAATAATTTAATATGATTTAAAAATTTATATAACTTTTTAAAATATATTTCAATGTTTTTAAAATTTAAATTCATGTATTGTTAAAATTTTACTAGTAGTTAATAATTGTCTTGACCCCTTGTTAATAAAATTGTGTTTCTAAAGGGGAGCGGGTGTCACCGTTTGACGCTGGCACAATGCCAGTGCCCCCATGAAAATCCATTGTCCCCAGTGTCCGCTGTGAGATGTGACCAGAAATACAGCAAAGCAGGCTCCAGCTTAGGAATAAAAGAAAAAAAAAAAAAACTTTATTAACTTACAATATATAAAAGAAACACATAGAACTCAGAATGAAAACCTTCCAAAAACATTCCTCCTCCCTGCTGCAGGACAACCTCACTGCCAATGCCGTCCTGCCAGGGATGGACTGGGGGGATCTCTTTCCCCTTCCCTCTGGCATAGAGGCTGATACCGAATTTGCCCCAAAAGGCGAAATATTAACTGCTCAGAGACTAAGATTTAAAGTCTATAAGCAGGAGGTATTTATTAGCAACGCGTTGGAGAAACTGCCAGCTCTTGCTGGACAAAAGGTTTCTGCCTTACTAGCAACAAAAGCAGGTTTTTATACAATTTCAAACAAGGATTCCATCATTATTATTGCATATTCATAGGTAGGCAGGAATATAGGCGGAGTCTTCCGGGAATTCTTAGTTTCTCTCAGTTAAATTTTAAACTTTTCCTAATTTGGGCAACTTCCTGTGGTACTTGGGTTGGTCTTGGTCACTTGTCAGGTCGCGTTGACTTGTTGGCTTTCATTTCTTGTTGTACTTGGCTTCCATTTCTGCTTTGGGGCATCACTTTTCTTGTCCTAATTCCAAAGTTTTCTCTTGTCAGTGTGTTTTAGATCATTTATTAACTTGTCCAAATATTTGGATTCCAAAGTTCTTCCTGACAGTGTATTCTGTCTTTTAATTCTTTTATTTCTCATAGAAATGTTTTATTATGGTTTCAAGGCAAATCCCATCTTCTCCTTCTCCGCCCTCCTTCTTCTCCTCATTCTGTCCTTCATCCATCCATGCTCCTTTCCCATCTCCTTCCTCCCTTGTTCCTTCTTGTTCCTTCCTCTCCTCCTGCCTTTTCCTTTTCCCTTCTCCCTGTCTCTTCCTCTCCTTGTCCTTCCTCCCCCAAGCACTGAGCTGCGGACAGAGACCAGGGAGAACAAATCCCTGCCACAGAACCTCGTGGAAGAGGCCATTTGGAACGGCTCCACGGCACAGGAATCCAATGGGGAGGAAAAGCCCCAGAGATCCCACACGAGGAGGGGCTGCAAACCCAGCCTGGGGAGCTGTGAGGAGGTAAAACCCTCCCTGTGCCGGGAAGGGTGTGGGGAATGTGAGAAGAGCTTCAGGCAGAGCTCAGCCTATTCCCTGGTGCCTCCAAAGACGGCGGTGCCGGATGCAGAGATCCAGGGGAATGCAGAGATCCCCCTGCAGATCCATGGGGATGCAGAGATCCTCCTGCAGATCCAGGGGATGCAGAGATCCCCCTGCAGATCCATGGGATGCAGAGATCCCCCTGCAGTCCCCGGAGCAGCCACGCTGGAGCACGGCGATGCCTGAGAGGAGGCTGTGACCCCGTGGCCAGAGGGCCCCGCTGGAGCAGCCTGTCCTGCAAGGACTGACCCCGGGGCACAGTGACCCACGCTGCAGCACTTGGAGCGGGGCTGTGCCCCGTGGGATGGACTCAGCTTGGAGAAGTTCCTGGAGAAGTCTCCGGTGGGAGAGAGCCCAGGGTGCAGCAGGGGAACGACTCCTGTCCCTGAGCAGAGGGAGCAGCCCCGGGGCATGAACTGAGCACGGCCCCATTCCCTGTCTCCGGCACTGCCGGGCTAGGAGGTGCAGCTGCAAGGAGGGAGGCGTGGGGGAAAGCTGGATTTAAGGGCCTTCACTTACTTCTCATTATCCTGCTCTGAGTTTTTGGAGTTTTCTGTCAGAAATCTCTCCCCTCCCCCACTCATCCATAGCGGTTTGGGGCGGTTTTCCCTTTTGGGGGAAATCAAGCGATGCCCTGATGCTCCTAATTAGGGTAGGAGAAGTGAGGCTCCAGGGCTTCCCGCTGAGCCGGAGCCACCGGAGCCGCAGTGCCGGGAAAGCCGTGGCGGGAGGTGCGGAGAAGTTTGTTTGTGTTTTCAGCTCAATCCCCCTGGGGCCCGGGCCCGTTCCAGGGCTGTTCCTCAGCTCCGGCTCTGCCTCACGCAGCCCGGGGGGCCTGAGAGCGCGGGGCGAGGCGGTGCCGTGTGCAGAGCCCGCCCCCGGCTGCGATTGAGCGATGGTGGCGTCAGTCGTGGTTGTGGCGCGCTGATTGGTGGGAGCGGGGCGGAGCGGGGCCCCGGTGGCGGGCTGAGGGCGGCCGTGGCTGGGCAGCGGCGCCATTGTCGGAGCGTGTGTGCGGGCCCGGGAGCGGCGGCAGCGGGCGGAGCGCGGTGAGGCGGCGGCGGAGCTCGGAGGCGGCCGCAGCGCAGGTGGGAGCCGCGCTGGGTTGTGCGGGGGCTCGGGGCTGGCTGCGGGCCTCGGGGGCGGCAGGGGGCTCAGGCGGGTTCGTTGTGCCGTGTCCGGGCCGCGTTGGCGCTGGCCTGAGGGCGCTGCGGGAGCGGCTGCCCGCGGTCTCCTTGCGGCTGCTGCCTCGGCAGGAGCCGCTGCCGGAGCAGCGCTGGCTCGGCCCGGTTCCTGTGGCTGGGACAGAGGTGGCTGCCCCGTGGCCGGGGCTGTGCGGGGAAATTGCCGTGGCCGGAGGTTTGTGTGCCCAGAGGAGACAGAGGAGTCCTGTACAAGTGACTTTATTGCTGAGCAGAGGGAGAGGCCGTGGGGCATTTGCCGTGCGGTCTCTGCCATTGTTGTAGTTCGCGGCCTCCTTTTTATCCTCATTTTCCCGGCCTCATCTCCCTCTCCCTTTGCCCACTGGCTGAGGTACTTGGAAGGTGTAAGACTGCTCGATCCACCTACTGTGTGTGCTCTTTACTATGCACTTCCCTTTAGTATAACACCCTAAATTCTTAACTGCATTAAGTCCTTGTTCTTCCTCTTAAATTTTAGGAATTTAGCTGGACTTTGGCTGAGCTGCAGTCTGTGTCAATTAGGAACTCATTTAAAACTCTACAAGTTTCCTGCCCTGTCTCCAAGCAGATTCACATCATCTCTTTTTCTAAAGACACATTCATTTTATTTCTTGCAATCTCTCCTCTTATTGTTTTTTTCAATACTTGTCTTTACAAATATTAATTGCCATTGACTCAATCTCTTTTCCTGAGTCTTCTTTGGTTTGGGATTATTCTCAGTGCCCTCATTCCCTGTCCTTCTGGAGCCGTTTCTGGATCAGGAGGCCTGGCTGCCACTGCATCCCCTCGCTCAGCTGCTGAATGAGCTGCACTGTCAAGGTGTGGAGCATGGTAAAAAGATGAGAGTTGCTGTAGCACATGAGAGGAGAAACAGCATTCGTTTAACCCATGGTCTGCCAGGGAGCCACAAAACTGTGTCCCATTCCCATCCTTTCCACGTTTGGACCAATACATAAGCTGCTTTTTTGTTTCCGTGCTTTTTGGTTTTTTGCTCCACTTTTCCTTTGTCATCTATTTGCCAACAGCAGTTTGAGTCATTTAATTTTCCACAAACTCCTCTTTTTTCTGCTAATGGATGATCTGATCCTGTCCCATGGTGAAGTGTTGTGTTCCTCATTTCAGTGGATTGGTCAGCAGGAAGGTCAGGAGCTGGAGCTGTCTGGTTGGTTATTCCGAGGCCAGCTTGTAATCTAATGATGGCATTGAAATGAGAAATGGGTTCTGTGGCTCCTGATATGAATTGGTTCGGGTTCGCAGGGGCTGGTCCATGATGTTGTAGGATTTGTTCTGCTGGCCGTTCATCTTTTCCCCATTTTTGGCCGCTCTCTCCAGCCAGGGCTGCATCAATTGACTGCTTTTCTCTAATTAAATCATTATTGGATTTTTCCCAAACTTTATGTAGTCTGAACCAATCTAAATCCACTGCTTCAATGTTCATTGCTTCCAAGTTGTGTAACTTTTTAGTATTTGGTTTCCTATTGGACCCGGATTTCTTCCCCTCTGATGTGAATTCGGTCTCCACACTCCTGGATTTCGTTCTCAGCCTTTTCCAGACCAGGTGTCTCCAGCTCTGCCGGGGCAGTGTCTGGGGTAGCTGTTGGTTGCTGTTTGCTGCTGGGCGTTGATGTTTTGTTGCTGGTCGTTATCTCTGTGGGTGTCTTTTGGGCTATTCCCAGTCTGTTCGAATGTTAAACTCATCTCCATTGAGTGGTGTAACATCCCTTAAATAAAACCTTTAAAATTCCTTTCCCCAAGGCAAAGACAAACCAAGCCCGAGCAGAGAAATAAGATTTAGAAGAACCCAAATGGGTACATTTTGCAGCAATGCAATCGCAGGCAGCCCAGAGTGTGGGTGTGAGTGAGCCCCAGAGTGGGAATTGTGCCGTGGTGTTCCCCAGCAGCTGTGGCAGTGCAGGCGCAGAGAGCGCTGAAGCTGCAGCAGTGGCAGCAAGGCTTGGCCCCAGTGGCTGGAGATGGCAGAGGAGGGTGGCCAGGATTGCAGAGGATTGCAGCAGAGGATGTGTGGGCAGGCCCAGGGGCTTGGCCCGCTGTGGAGCCCTGGCTGCTGCTGCGTTGCCTTCAGGGCAGGCTCAGGGGCGGCCTCCCATGCTCCTGCTGCAGGCGGGAAGTGCAAATCTCCGGGGCTTCAGAGCCCTTGAGGCCAGGCTGAGGGGTCCCGCCGTGTTCAGCTGTGCTGGCGGCTGTTTGTGGCCTCAGGGACACTTGGCATGGGCCCCTTGGCCACCAGTGGTGCTGCTTTGCACTCCTTAGGCAGGAGCCGATGTCCTGGCTGGGTGTTGGCAACAGCAAAGTGCCAGGGCAGGCTCTGTGCCAGCCCAGCTTCCTGTGGGAGAGATTTCACAGGAGACAGGATTCTGGCCACAGCCTGCTTTAAATGTACATCCCTTATCTCCTCCCTGCACTAGGTGGAGAATTTCCTGGGTAAGGAATTCCAGACGTGAATTCTAAGGGATGTGATTGAATATCTGCCTTTGGTCTGGCTCTTTTTCTTGCCCAAGCCAATGGGAAAAGCTGTACCCATGGCACCTTGGTTTCTACCTCTGGCTTCCAAAGGTGTTACTTTTTTTTCTCCATTCATTCTTTCTATCCAGCCCGAACTCTGGGGATGCCAGGGGTTATGGAGGTCCTATTGTATTCCTAAAGCTGCCATAACCGCCTGAATGATCTTTACAGTAAAATGAGTTCCCCATCTGAATCTATTGCTTCCCCCATCCATTATTTATTTATCCTTTGGCAAATTAAGCATCTTTCAGTTACTTGCTTTGCTACTCCAAAAATCCCACTGCACCCGTAGTTCCTTAAAAAATGATCACACAAAGCTTGAGTACCCCAGTGGTTTTCTGATGCATGTCATCTAATATTTTCCTAGTAAGCACATTTTATGAAGTAATTGCCTTCCATCAAGAAGTTTCCATTTCCCTGATTTATCTTGTTCTCTTCCGATCTTGTTTAATTCTTTTTTCTCGGCTTCCCTAAACTTTGGAATTTCCAGTTTTTCCTCGTTTGGAGATAATATTAACAGAACTCTTTCAGCTCCATTTTCTGCTGCATCCTTAGCTTTGTGATCTGCCCCCAGTTTGCCCAGTTTGCCTCTCCTTTGGGCCGGGCCGGGTTCCCCCCGCCCGCAGCGGCTGGGAGCAGCCGAGAGCCCCGCGCTGCCCATCCCGACCTGTCCCGGCTCCATCCCCGCTCCTGCCGCGGGCTGCGAGGGCTGCGGGAACGGGGCACCGAGGGTGTGGCTGCTGCTGGGGGAGGAGGAGGAGGGAGGGAAGGGCAGGGATGAAGGGGGAGGAGGAGGCAGGGTTAGGGAGGAGGAGCAGGGGAAGGAGGGATGGAAGGGGATGAGCAGGAGGAAGAGGAGGGACAAAGGCGGATCGAGGCTGAGCTGAGGGAACCGCGCGGTCGATCCCTGCCTGAATTTGCAGCCCCCACCTGTAGGATCACACAGGGAAGTTTTTCTGGAGCCCAGATGGCCGGTGACTTGTAGAGATGGACTCGGGCAGAGGGACTTTCAAACTCAATGTGCTCATCCCTTGTTTTCCCCAATCCAGGATTTCCCATTGCCAACTCCTGGGAGGCTGCGAGGAAGAGGAAGATTCCCCGGGACACTGAGGCAGGTGAGGAGGAGGTCAGTGTCTCTGGAATGCTTAAGATCAGAGGGTTTTGGGAAAGCTGCAAAAGACAAGCCTCAGAGACAGTAGAACTGATTTGAGCTTTGCAACAGCCATAAGACTGGTCAGCAGAAAAATTATATAAGAAGTAGAAAGTAAGGAGAAATAGAAGAATGGTCTGTGCATTAACACTTATCTAGAATAACTCCCTAACCTGCAGAAAAGTATATCTAACAAGATATTAGGAAGTTCCAGCTTAATAATGGAGCTCTGTGCAATTTGTTTTAAGGCTTACAAGCAGGTATTGTATTTGAAATAAGCAAGCATTGTTTTAACCATCAATGTGCTTATAGTGCTTGGATAGAACTGCTGTCAATATGATTTTGCTTTGTGTGATTGGTCAAAAACCTTTTAAAGTAAGTTTTAACATGAAGTTTTTTGTCTGCTGCCTGCGATGTGAGCTGCTGGCATCTTCCCATTGTCATAACCAAGTAATTAGACTGATGCTGAAAAATAAAACAGCTCAGGACGCGTTCCTAGCAGTCCCGTCCTGTTTGTGATTTGTGCACAGCCCCGAGCTGGCGATGAGCGCCCCTTTCCCCTCTGTGCTGCTCCATCTCCCAGCCCAGCACGGCCCCGGCTGCAGCTCAGCCCTGGGGGGATCTCCTTGCCCTTGCCTGTGGCACGGAGGGAAATCCCATCCTGTCCTTGTCCTTCCTCCCCCAGAGCAGGAGCTGAGCATGGAGAGCAGGGAGGACAAATGCCCGCGGCAGAACCTGGTGGAAGAGGCCGTTTTGAGCGGCTCCACGGCGCAGGAAGCCAACGGGGAGGAAAAGCCCCGGAGATGCCGCACGAGGAGGGGCTGCAAACGCAGCTGGCGGGGATGTGAGGGGGAAAGAGCCAGCCTGGGCCGGGAAGGCGGCCGGAGATGGAGCCAGAGCTCGGAGCTGGTGCTCCATGAGCAGCTCCATGATGGGGAGAAGCCCCACACGTGCGTGGAGTGCGGGAAGAGCTTCAGGTGGAACTGTGACCTGATCAGGCACCAGAGGATCCACACTGGGGAGAGGCCCTACGAGTGTGGGGAGTGTGGGAAGAGCTTCAGAGAGAGCTCCCACCTGATCCTGCACCAGAGGACCCACACTGGGGAGAGGCCCTACGAGTGTTCCAAGTGTGGGAAGGGGTTTAAGACCAGCTCCCATCTCCTCCTGCACTATCAGAGTCACACAGAGGAGAGGCCCTTCCAATGCCCCGACTGTGGGAAGGGATTCAGGCAGAACTCCAACCTCGTCACCCACCAGCGCATCCACACAGGGGAGAGGCCCTACGAGTGTGATAAATGCAGGAAGAGGTTTCAGACCAGCTCCAATCTCCTCCTGCACTATCGGATTCACACAGAGGAGAGGCCCTTCCAATGCCCTGACTGTGGGAAGGGATTCAAGCAGAACTCAGAAAACCAACCTCGTCCCCACCGGCGCATCCACACAGGGGAGAGGCCCTACGAGTGTCCCCAGTGTGGGAAGAGCTTCTCACAGAGCTCTCACTTGACCAAACACCAACGGAGGCACCGGTAAGGGGAGCCCTGCGAGTGCCCTGAGTGCGGGCAGAGCTTTGTGCGCTGCTCCAGCTCCATCCCCCGCTGGAGGAGGCACTTTGGGCACAGCCCTGGTCACTCACATTCCCTGTGATCCATGCTGGGAACACACCTGGCTTCTTCTCCTTTTGGTTTGGCCTTAATTTTCCTCTGCTTCACCTTCATCCTTTTAAAACATCCTTTAAAACTGGGTTAAATGAAGGAAATTGATCGAATATATCTGCAGTTCCATAATTTCTCAGTTGTTTCAGAGGGAATTTAGGATTTGGGGACACGTTCTGTGTGGAGTGCTGCTGTTGCTAAGAGGCAGGAATTTGATCTCACCCGTTTTGTGTTGCTAAGAACTCCTCCCCTGCCCAAACCCCAACTCCACCCTTGGGATACTCTATGAAAACCCCACAGCCCTGCCTTTGCCCTGTCTTTGGGGTGTAAGAAATGGATTCCCAAAGGATCAGCCCTTTTCTCACTGGAATCCCAAAATTTCAGCTTTTTCCACTGGATTCCCAGATGATCAACCTTTTCCCACTGGATTCCCAACCTTTTTCACTGGATTCCCAGAGGATTCTGACTCTGTCACTGTTTTTTTTTGTTTGTACTACTGCATTTGTATTTTTAATTTTTCCTAATAAAGAACTGTTATTTCTACTCCCATATCTCTGCCTGAGAGCCCCTTAATTTCAAAAGAAATTATTATTTTCATAGTGTATATTATTATTATTATTATTATTATTATTATTATTATTATTATTATTATTATTATTATTATTATTGTTGTTGTTGTTGTTGTTGTTATGGGTATGGTTATGGTTATTGTTATTATTGTTATTATTATTATGTTTTAATAATAAAAGGGAGGGGATTGTTTCCCTTTTCCATTTCAATGGAGGCTCCTGAAATGGGGAGACACCCCCAAGGAGGGGCCATGTAAAATAGTTCCTGAAATATGTAAATTAGTTATGGATATGCATGATGGTTTATGAATATGCAACAGGCTGATTTAAATAACACCGGATTAATTAGGGCTGTCCTCGAAAATAACTGGGGGGTCTTGGTGGCCATAACAACCTTTGCTCGATGGTCCTTGTCTCCCATGACATCAGCCTGTTGCATATTCATAGACTTTTTGCATGTCCATAAACAACTTTACATATTCCAGGAACAAAATTGGCTTCATCCTGTTTGGGGGTCCCACCCCCCTCCCAGCTCAGTTTGGGGTGTCCCATCCCCCTCCCAGCTCAGTTTTGGGATCCCATCCCCCTCCCAGCTTAATTTTGGGGTCCCACCCCCCTCCCAGCTCAATTTTGGGGTCCCACCCCCCTCTTTCCCCGCTCTCCCTCCCCTTTCTGATCGTTCCCCCAATCCCCTCCCCTGTGTTAGGTTTTTGGGGCTCCATGCCCCTCGTGCTCCGTTTTGGGGTCCCGACCCAGTTTTGAATTAATTTGGGGTCCCCAGCCCATCCCCAGGGTCACCTTCCCCCCTCCCCAAATTCCGCTCCTCGCAACTGATGAGTCATCAGCGAGACACGCTCTGATTGGCTGGAAATTACCCCGCGCGGTCTCTGATTATTTACCGCCGTGAGAGGCCTTGGTCTGTGCCTGGCAACTGATGAGTCAGAGTCGGGCCGGGCGCTGATTGGCTGAAAATCGCTGAGCGGGACCAGTGCTCTGAGTTTCTGCCCAGCAACTGGATCGTCATCAGTGCCGCGCGTTCTGATTGTTCGGGATCTGTTTGGGGGTGGGGACTGGAGGAACTGGGGTTACTTGGGGTTCCTTTCAGTTGTTTTAGGATTTGTTTCGGGTTTATTTGGGGTTATTTATGGACTATTTGGGGTTAACATGGGTTTTACTTGGTTTATTTTTGTTTATTTGGGTTTATTTGGAATTATTTGGGTTTATTTGGAAGTATTTCGGTTTATTTCGGCGTATTTGTAATTATTTGGGGTTCTTGGGGTTTATGTTGGGGTTTATGTTGGTTTTTTAAGTGTACTTGAAATCATTTGGGGTTTTTTTTGTTTATTTTGGTTTTTTATTTGTTTTATGGGGGTTATTTGGATTTCTTTGGGGTTATTTGGGGGACTTTTAGATATTGTTTCGGGTTTTGGGGGCTTATTTGGGGTTTATTTGGAGTGTTTTGGGGTTATTTTGGTTATTTGGGTCCATGTAGGGTCAAAAAATCCGGGAATGTTTCTCCTGCAAAAACCGTGAATTTTTCCTTAAAAATCCGAGAGTTTTTCCCCAAAAAACCAGGAATGTTCCCTTAAAAATCGCAGACTTTTCCCAGCCAATAGCGGCGCGCCCCACCCCAAACCATCCAATCACTGCTCTTCATCTCCCAAATTAACGAATCACTGCACACCCTGCCCCAAACCAGCCAATCACTGTGGGTCTCCCCTCAGGAGCGCTGGCCTCCCCGTGCGCCGATCCAACCAATCACCGCATGCTACCCCTCAGCAACGCCCGCCTCTCTTTCCTCAATCCAACCAATCAACACGTGTCTCCCCTTGGCAAAGCCCGCCTCCCCCGCTGCTCTCCTGTCAATCACCGCGCCCTCTACCAAACCAACCAATCACTGATCATCTCCCCTCAGCAACTCCCGCCTTCCCTGCGGCGCTCCAGCCAATCAGAGCCGAGCCCGAAGCGGCGCCCCCTGACCCCGAGGCCGGGCATGGAGCGGGCGCCCCCTCACCCCCCGCCGCCCCCCGGGACCCCCTCAGGGACCCCCGGGAGCCGCCCCGGGCTCGGGCGGGTCCTGCGGGAGGCGCTGGAGAGAGCGGGGGAGGCGCTGGGAGAGGACGGGGGGCTCCGGGAGCTGCTGAGGAGGCGCAGGAACAGGTGAGGGGTCCTGGAGGGGTCGTGAGGGGAATTTGGTGAGGGGTCTTGAGGACGTTTGGGGGGGATTTGGGGAGGGCCTGGGGGGAACTTGAGGGGGTTTTAGCGGGGTCTGTGGGTGCTGGGTGGGCTTTGTGGGGGAATTTGGGGAGGGGTCCTCGGGGGTGTCACGATCCGTCCTCACGGACGGGTTTCGTGATGGTTCGTGGATTTGATCTCAGGGTGCAAAAAGAACCGACACGGTACAAGGGGGTTTGCAATGATAATCGAAACAAATGCACCTTTATTGAATGACCACAGCAAAATGCGATAGAGGGATTAAGGGAGAGAAAAAGAGGAAGAGAGAGACAAAAGAGAGAGAGAGAGAAAGAGGGGGATAGAGCTACCAAACGTAGAGACGAAGTCCTTTGGTCCTGTCCAGTCGAGGATCCGCCTGTTACGTCAGGGAGATCTCGAAGTCTCTCGCTAACTCAGAGGTTTTTATTATGATAACTCTATTGGAAATTGCGAGAGGGGGGAAACAGATCCAATAAGGAATAGATGTAACAGGTAGTCCATGTTCTCAGCAGTGAGCGAGAGCCATTGTCTTCTTGGTCCAGCGGTCACAAGCTGCAGGCAAACATCTCGCTTTGGTCAGCTTGCCTCCCCCACACACCTGCCCCGGGCTGGGGGTTTCAGTCCCAGTCCTTGGAGGAGCAGAGGGGCCTTTTCACATGGGGGTTTCATGTCTCAGTCCTTGATGGAGAGGCTCCTTACATCTCAGTCTGTCTGTCACGGTGGTTGTAAAACAGGTGAGGGTCTTCTGTGGGGGACCACCCAGAACTCAGGAGAAGTCCAGCCAGGCTGAGAGGTGGGACAGCTCCCAAGGCTGTTGTTGCAAAAAGGGCACGGTGCTCCCTTCTCATTGGGCTCCGTGTAGCATACGGCAAACAACACCTGTGAAAACAATGGCTCAGCAACGCTCTCAGGTCTCAGGCACATGACTTTCTCCTTTGGAGTCTGAGACTCAAGACAGGGGGGCTCTTCTCTTCAGTGGTCCCCCAATGACAATCGTGAGGCAGATGAGGGAAAATTCAGACAGACTCTCACACGACCCCGTGACTCACAATTGCCTTGAGGGATCTCCATCAGCAGAACTCTGGAGTATTGTTGATGAGTCTTCAGAACTCGCCATACATTGGTAGCATAACCTGGAAAAATAGGGACGACAGAAAGAGAGGAAAAAGAGAGAGTGAGAAGGAAAAGATAGGATAGGAAAAGGAGGGGGAAAAGGGAAACAATAAACAAACATAATTAATATTGATTATCATAACAATTTTCACAAATGGTTGATTAATTAAAACAATACTACTTTTATAACAAATTTCGGATGGTTAAAACAAGTCTCAAATAATCAAAAGCAAAAGCAATAAAAAAATCATAATACAAGCATTAACTTTAAAAAATTATTTTCTAAAACAATTCACTAAAAATCGAAAGTAATTCCCACAAAGTCATAAATAGAAATTAAGAATTATTCCAAAACACATATGCTTCATTCATAATTGCCTTGTGTCAAAGTCTTGGGGATGTCCACAATGTAGGGGACATCAGCCAAGCTGTGTGCATTAACTATAGACGTCAGTCTTGTCAGCTGTTTCATGCTCCAATTCATAACGAATAGCACTGCTGATAAAATAAAACCAACAGAATTAGAATCAAAAGGATAACAATGGGATGACACACACTGTTCAGGACACCCGTGGCAGGAGGAGACCACCTAAAAGAGTATCCCAGCACCTGTGCTCGGCATCTTTCTGCACTCTTTCCATGACACGGTGTATCTGTCTCACATTGTGATGACAGTCACCAGGGCTTTCTGTCCGTTTTTCTTAATCTTCTCAAGGATTTCAACTAAGTCTCGATGGAGCAGCAGTTGTCTTACCAAAGTGAGATTCATCCCAACAGGAGCAGGCATCATTTTGTGAATCAGTGTGTAGTTAGATTGCAATAGGTAGTGAGAGGTAACTGGAACTTCATAAGAGAAATCACATCCTGTAATCTTGGTAAAGTTACAAGCACAGAAATTTGAGTGATTTTTAGTATCTACTACATCATTTTCTACGAATACAAAATCACAAATAGTTCTAAAGCATGCACATCTATTGCCTGTGTATATAAGGACTGTTTCAGAAGTCTTGTTAGGACAAATTACAAAATGACAGATATTTTGCTCTATGTCTAAACAAATGTCTTGAGCTATGCTTGCATTGCTTTCACAGATGAGCCCTTGTTGTTCTCAGACAATACAAGATTCTAGATCAACAGTTTGCCATTTTTCACCAATTTGACGGGCCCATTCTCTATGGGATAGAGAACAGCTTCATTGTAATTCAGTTCTAATGCTGTAACAGGGAAAATCAAATGCTCTGAGGCATTGTGTATGGTTAACACAAAAACTGTGGCTGTGTTTGAAATGGGGTCGTAGGTAAAATTCACCAGGTTCCACCAGGATTGGAATTCTCTTTCAAAGTCAGTGGCACTGTCCAAATTATTTTCCGAATTTCAGTGGGAAAGTGCCTTCTTCACCTTCTCTTATATATGAGGCAGCAACTGACTGCATCCACAATTGTGCCTGGATACAGCTGAGAGCCAAAGAAACGTTGTTTTGTGTAGCACCGAGTGCATCAATTACCAATTTGTGATCATTTACATTTACTTTCTCTCAATTTGGTAAAATGTTTGATAGCAACCACTGATTCTCAATGCCAATAGGATGACTGCAATGGTTTCTGTAATTTTGGTCAAATCTCTGGATGTGGCAGCCAATTTATTCAAGTTCAATTAATTTACATACTATGTGTAAAATCATCACCTGATGTTGCCATAAAGGAGGGAAAACATTATTTCTGTTGTCCATCTCTGGTGTTATCATGGTTTATCAGGTCTTCGTGTCCCTCGGAGTTCTTCTGTAAAAGCAAACACAACAGACTCTGCCACGGAGAGGCAGAAAAAGTTAGAACGATGGAATTGTCAGAGAGTTTTTGAACACCAGTGGTACTTCCCCTACAGTAGGGGGGAGTCCACCAAAACAGGTTGTCCAGGGAATGTGCTGGGTTCTTGAAATCATCTGGTCCCCGTAGTGAAGGAATTGTGCTTGGAGCTGTTGGGCAAAAAGCAGTGATTTTGGAACACCCATTTACCCCCCATCTATAGTAAGGGGTGTGAGAAGTCCATTTAATCTTTTCACCTTCTGCCCAATCCTGCACACCTTTGACAGTAAAGTGAGAAACATTATCAGATTGAATTTCCTGTGGTTTTAGGAAAATCCCAAACCATCCCTGCATTGCTTTAACAGTATTATCTCCTGTAGCTCTTTTAAAAACATTGGCCTGGACCAACCCAAATATAAACACAGCACAGGACTCAGTGTAATACAGACAAGAAAAGATTCTGTCCCTCATGCTGGAAAATACTCCAAACAGTCAACAGTTCCTCAACCTGAGCACTGCCTTGTCCCTCTCTGTTAGCAGAAGCAGAGGAGAAAGGAGGGGTTGCTTTAATCACAGAGACAAGTTTGTCTTGGCTGCTGTCCATGCAATACAAGTTTCTTATATTGCTAAGTTTTTTTCCACTTCTATGAGAGCTAAGCTAAGCACAAACAATCCTTTTTCCCAGGTAGTGTATCTTTTCTCAGCATCTTTGAAACCACAGGAATAGAAACCAACAGGCCTTGTCAGACCCTCAGGACCCCACTGCCAAATGTGCACTGACAGCCCTGAGGAGGCAAATCCCCATTGCACCTGAAAGGGATCTGTGGGATGGACAGGGTCCAGTGCTTGGTGAGCTGTTGCTTCAAAAATCAGCAATTGCAATGCTTCCTCCTGAGAAGGAGTCCAATCCCATTTCACCCCTTTGCTCAGCAAGTCATAAAGGGGAACAAATGGGTCCATTCTGGTAACTAAGAAATCTATTAGGTGTTTCTACAGGAGATATAGCTACTACGGTTTTTTGAAGGAAAATTGCAGTAGGTTTTAAGTGTTCTGAATCCTTGAATTAAAGGGGTCATAATTTCAGGCTTTACAGGTGATTGCATTGGTAACTCATAGCTTGTAGTTGATTTTTCTTTCATGCATCAATTGCAAGCAAGCAGCTTTGTGAATTTTTCCAGGGGTTGGCCGGGGTACCAGCTCTGTTTAAAAGGTCCCCCCTTCCCAAGGGGTGAAGCCCCCCTGCCCAATGAGCTGCACACTGAGTTAGGGACCATGGATGCGTCTGTCTGCCGTTGTTAGAACACCCCATGTCCCCAGCACCCACCGGCTTCTTGTTCTGACAAAAGAATCTGATCTCCCTCGGTGAGAGACACTTGGCATTTGTGTTCTGTTTCAGATTTGTGGGGAGAGCCCGTACTGCTTTGCAAGTTTTGTTAATTCAGTAGCAGTGTACGGGATTTCTCTGGTGGTTATGTGCAGGTCAAGATCCTCATTATTGATAGAGCTGCATTCTGTTTTAATTAGAGGTTTCATGCTATTGTAGCAACAGTGTTCCCCACAATTTTTCATCAGAGCTAATTCTATTTGAGGGTAGTTTTGATTAATGTGAGGAGTTTCCTTCTCCTCTGTCTCTTTTGAGGAATCACGTTCTGTGAATTTTTAACATGTCCTCTCTCAAGGCAGCCCATAATAAATTATTTACATTTCTTTCTTAATCTAATTGTTTTTGCAAAACTTCAACTAGGTTTTGAAGGGAGTCTGTTGTAGCATTTTCCTCACTTCTTCGCTTAAAGCGAGTTTCTATGGCTGCTGTGAGGCAGGCTCCCAAAACTGAGCAGAGGAGGGTTTTACTTTTGCCCAATTTGAATTTTGTTTCATGTTGCAAAGAACATATTCAATCAATAACATTTTCTAAATTAAACCAATTGCAGTTTGCCCATTCTTCTCCTCCTGGAGAAGGTGTGGCTTTGTATTTAGCAAGCAAAACACAAAATTCAGGTTTACCTTTTGCACTGAGTGTTTTAGTCATTTTGTGAAGGGACCAAAGCTACACCAGGGAGTTAATTGTAAACTTAAGTTACACAATCACACAGCCTTTCCTGTGTCCCCTTCGCTTCCCTGGTATTGAAGAGACAGAATCTGCCTGGGAGGCTCTGTTTGGTTACATCAGGAGTGTCTCTTCCTTCCCAGACAGTCCAGATACTCACACACACGCACGCACAAAACGATTCCTTTGTGAGGGGACCAAGGCCTACGGCAGGGAAAGTACTCACTCGAGTCACCACAATCACTCAGCCCTTTGCTGCGTTGCCCCTCGCTCCCCTGTGCAGGTGAAGGGACAGTTCTTGCCTGCCTGGGAGGCCCTTGCTTGTTACATCAGGTTCCCCTTCCTTCCCAGACAGTGCAGACACACACAAATACAACAGTAACAGTTACCCCCGTTTTGCACCCAGAGATCTTTTGTGCAACTCCGAGACAGCACTCATTGAGCATAAGATTTTGCCTTTTTACTAGGCATGTGCTGTTTGTGGGAGATTCGAATTGCACCCTTTGCAGAGTGAGATGCTCTCTCCCCTGGTACAGACTACACACAACCTGCAAATCTCTCTAGCTACCAGAATCCTGTCCGTGATGCCAATTAAATGTCACGATCCGTCCTTACGAATGGGTTTTGTGATGGTTCATGGGTTTGATCTCAGGGTGCAAAAAGACTGACACGGTACAAGGGGGTTTGCAGTAATAATCAAAACAAATGCACCTTTATTGAGTGACCACAGCAAAATGCGATGGAGGGATTAAGGGAGAGAAAAAGACAGAGAGAGAAAGAGAGAGAGTGGGATAGAGCTACCAAACGTAGAGACAAAGTCCTTTGGTCCAGTCCAGTCGAGGATCTGCCTGTTACGTTGGGCAGATCTCAGAGGCACAGTTCATCTGGACCCCAATTTTACTCTGTTTCGATGGGGGAAGGGGGATGGATTTTGCAACCGAAACAAAGGTAGTTTATTGTATCTTCAGGGGGGAAAATACAGCCCAAGCTAG